>CM051016.1:21776466-21781466 GCA_027704905.1 Muraenolepis orangiensis
GTTAGGCCCCCTCAGAACAAGGGTTCCGAGGCGTCCGTCAGAGAGCGGGGCTCTCCAGAGACGGAGGGGACATGGCAGAGTCCGTGTAGACTCTGTAGCCCCCCCCTCGCTCCGGGGTTTTCTGGATGGGGCCCAGTGGAGTCTGCGGCTGATAACCCCCCCTCCCTCCCTAAGCCATGTTGCCTCCAGGGCCCGTGCAGGTCCACACGTCGCCATGGCAACCGTGGCAGGGTACGTCCACACAATGTGAGTGGGCAACGGGCCAAGTGCTGCCAAATTGAGATGAAGGAGAGAGGCGTTTTGGGGAAAAAACACTCACAGAAATCACAAATCTGTTTCACCTACATTATGTCCCTGGATGATTGTGCCTTTTTGGCCCCAGAGATCTTATATCATAGAGGTGGACATGGCGTGGCCATCTGCCTGCTTGAACCCGGTCAAATATGGAAGGCCAGTATGGTTTTTGTACCCCTTCTCTCTTGTGCTTTACCATTCCCCCCTCTCCTCCTCTCCCGTGGTGATCTCTTTCAAATTGTATTTGTTTATGATTATTGTCAATTTCCACACCAGCCAAGACGAAGCATTTACAAAAATCGGCCCCTCGGAGAGGAGTGACCCGATGCACCTCGGAGCGTCGGCTGTATGT
The DNA here is from genome assembly GCA_027704905.1 of Muraenolepis orangiensis. Taxonomy (NCBI): domain Eukaryota; kingdom Metazoa; phylum Chordata; class Actinopteri; order Gadiformes; family Muraenolepididae; genus Muraenolepis; species Muraenolepis orangiensis. Next base: position 21,777,113 of record CM051016.1, read on the forward strand.
CTAAAAGAGACCTTGTCACGGCAATATTAAGCCTGCATAAACACAAGTAGTTCAATGACATTCACAGCAACCACCTAAAGTTGATTCCCCGCCCTCTCTAAGCCTGTGGAAAGATGTAAGTGGCTGAGTGGTGTTTACTGAAAGTGGATATCCGCTGTTTGTTTTGTTGTTCTGCTTTCCATCCGTAAACACTGCATAGATTTCCTTGAGTGCCCGTGTGTTTGCGGGTGTGTGTGTGTGTGTATGTGTGTGTTGGTGGGTGTGTGTGTGTGTGTGTGTGTGTGTGTGTGTGTGTGTGTGTGTGTGTTTGGCGGTGTGTGTGTGTGTGTGTGTGTGTGTTTGCGGGTGTGGGTGTGTGTGTATGTGTGTGTTGGTGTGTGTGTGTGTGTGTGGTGTGTGTGTGTGTGTGTGTGTGTGTGTGTGTGTGTGTGTGTGTGTGTGTGTGTGCGTGTGTGTGTGTGTGTGTGTGTGTGTGTGTGTGTGTGTGTGTGTGGTGTGTGTGTGTGTGTGTGTGTGTTTGGCGGTGTGTGTGTGTGTGTGTGTGTGTGTGTGTGTGTGTGTTTGGCGGTGTGTGTGTGTGTGTGTGTGTGTGTGTGTGTGTGTGTGTTTGGCGGTGTGTGTGTGTGTGTGTGTGTGTGTTTGGCGGTGTGTGTGTGTGTGTGTGTGTGTGTGTGTGTGTGTGTGTTTGGCGGTGTGTGTGTGTGTGTGTGTGTGTGAGCCATGTGTTATATTTGCTGATAACAGGATTTACTCAAATTGCAAATCGCCATTTGAGAAAGGTTAATTGTCAGTGCAGCTAGCGTAATGGGTACACGCGATAATTATTAGTGTATGTTGCATTACTATTTAGGCGCACTAATTAAGCATTAACTGCGCTGTCCCTCTGTTGGATCAGAATCGCATGTCCAATTGCATTAAGTTCACTTTGACATCCATTTTTTTCAAACTAAAGGAATGCTTTTTTTGTCGATGTCTTTAGCCGGTTTATTAATATGTAACTGATCTTTTTTTGAAGTGTTGATCAGAAAGTTAGTAAGCGGATTTTGGATAAAAAAACTTAATGGGGAATTATCTCAATTTATTCTCAATGAGGACAATATATTTTATGGTTTAGATTGGCTTAAGGTCTTGAAAAATGGAACTATGCGCTCGCATTAAGAAGGATAATTAATTAATACATACTGGGGAAAAAATAAAACATGCACATCCGCACACATTTTTAAAGTGCATACTTTACGATGCTAATTATCAACACTGGAACTACTTTTGCGATGCCGGTCGTCAAGACTGTACTTGGCAACACACGTCTTTGGCTTTTTCCTCCTACCCTTAATAATGTGGTGAGGTGCCACCCATGTGCTCCAGGCTGGCGTGGGTTCCGGCGTAAAAAAGGTGCTTCTGGTGGAGTGGAGAGAAAACGGGGGGGCGTGGAGCCCGAGACTGCCAAGGCATGTCATTGCCCTCCACTCCCATCAAATAGCCCCGTGCTGCTTATATCGCTGCCCAGACGCAAATTAATTTGGACGCCTGGAAGGGGCTGCAGCGCCGGGGACTCATCCCCCCTTGGCCTTTAAAGAAGAAAAGACACCACCAGCGGAGCGCGCTCCTGCAAACCACGGGGGTAGGGGCCAAGAGAGGGGCTTTGATGGATTTCAGGCGAGGAGGGGCAACAGAGGGTCTGGAATCAGATGGGAGGGTCCAGGGGACACGGTTGAATGTGTCTTGTCCTGCTATGATGACAAGTTGGCTCAGCTCACCACTGTGCCATGCATGGACCCCCCCCCCACCCCCACCACCGCCCTTAACTCCGCCCCCCCCCCCCCCCTTTGGGGTAACAGCTAAGTAGAAGTGAGTGTCAGTAAGTTGGGTGTTGGTGGTGGTGATGGGGGTGGAGGTAGTGATGGGGCTAGTGTTAGTGATGGGGGTGGGGGGTGGTGGTATTGACGGGGTGGTGGTAGGGGGTGGTGCTGCTGGTGGTGGGAGTGGGGATATGGGTGCAGCCAGCGTTTAATCTTGTTCTTGGCTCAGCGTAGATTCTTTCACTACAGGCCCTGCTCCTCCTCCTCCTCCTCCTCCTCCTCCTCCTCCTCCTCCTCCTCCTCCTCCTCCCTCCTCCTCCTTCTTCCCTCCGAATCTGTACCTGCTCATCCCTGGACCTGCTTAACAGGGGAGGGAGGGGGGGGGTCTCTTGATCAGTGAGGTGATGGAGAAACCCCCCACCTCCCGTCACACACTCCAAATACGATGGGATTGCCTTGGAGTAAAAGGTGAGAGCTTTGCCGAGGGTGGGGGTTGTGTGTGTGTGTGTGTGTGTGTGTGTGTGTGTGTGTGTGTGTGTGTGTGTGTGTGTGGTATAAGTGCTCCAGCAACCAGACACTACGTATGGGATTGTGTTTCGGGATGGGAGTCGACGGCCGTGGGAGATGTTAAATGTTGATTAGCGGGTGGTGAGGAGGAGCGTCGGTGTGATGGTGTGTGTGTTTTTGTGTGTGTGTGTGTGTGTGTGTGTGTGTGTGTGTGTGTGTGTGCTTTGGGTGGGTTTGGTGGGGGAGGACAGTGGTCTTGTTCTCCGCTGACATGTCGTTAGCCTCCTAGGGCTCGGGGGAAAAGAAGCAGTGTGTGTGTGTTGTGTGTGTGTGTGTGTGTGTGTGTGTGTGTGTGTGTGTGTGCTTAAAACCAGGGGCTCCACATGTGCGGGACCCCTGCCGGAGGACAGAGAAACAAAACAGCAGCATGCTGACTCCAGAGGGCTGAGCCCACTACAGAGAGATGAGCTGGGAGGGACGGACACGACCATGGGCTAAAACACATGGCTTCCCCCGCTAGGACCAGCAGGCGTCAGGCCCCCTGCCGAGCTGCTGGTTCAGTCAATAATAAACACCCACGTTTATTTATGTCCCTTAATTGTACAAACCGTTATGTTGAATATGTTGTTGTTGCTAATCGCGGTTCTTGGTCATTGATTTGGAGATTAAACCGTAATCGTATGTTAATGTATTGTGTGTTGAGTAACTGCATACCGTAGAAGAACAAACTAATACAGAATGTACTGAATGCCTAGCGGAACGTGGATGGAGCGAGGTCGCCTTCTGGAGCACTTTCACATAGCCGTGTAGCAGCTGATGGATTAAATAATACCCGTTTTTTACCAAACTAAATGCCCTGACCATCGTGCCATTGTAGTATCGGCCAGACACGGTACAACCCACTGGTTTAAAAAAAAAAGGAAGGAAAATGCATCCCTGACCAGCTGAATGAAAGGTCCTCAGTAACCCCCCCCCCCCCCCGCCTAATCATGTGATCAAACACAGAGACACAAACCTCTATTCCCCTCTTTCAGCCGGTTCCCCCCCTACCCTCTGGCCCTACAGTAATAGTAGTAGTAGTGGTGGTGGCGCCCCCCCCCCCCCCCCCCCTCCTCTCCTTCCTCTCTAGTTTTCAAACTCTTATCCCTTTTAATTAGAAGGCAAATTCTGCAGCCCGGAGAGACCTAATCCCCTACTACCCAACAATGCACAGAGAGGCTTTGTCCAGCCGACCTGCAATCCTCAACTGCCCCAACCTCAATGACTTAACCCCCTCCCCCTCCACCACCTCCAGCACCACCACCTCCACCACCACCACTGCCACTACCTCCACTAGTGAACCTTTTAGAGTGGGGGAGGTGGTGGTGTCCTTTTTCCTCCCATAGTAACAAGCACGCCCCCCCCCCCCCGTGGTCAAACACACATGCTACGCAAACGCGGAGAAAGCTACATATTTACATCACGGACAAGTGGACCGCAATTAAGGGCTGTTAAGTGACACATGCGGGGCCCAGATGACACATACTAGCCGTGTGTGTGTGTGTGTGTGTGAGTGTGTGTGTATGTGTGAGAGAGAAAGATAGTCAATGTGTGTGTGTGTGTGTGTGTGTGTGTGTGTGTGTGTGTGTGTGTGTGTGTGTGTGTGTGTGTGTGTGTGTGTGTGTGTGTGTGTGTGTGTGTGTGCGTGTGCGCTCTGCACGCCATGCTTCTCCAGCGAGAGACAGAGCAGTGGCCTCTGCTGATTTGCATATATATTAATGTCCCTTATTGTAAAGATTAGATCCCATTAGTTGTGGTTATCCTAGTGGAGGCTGCAGTGGCTGGACTGATAAAACTCCTGTTATTATGTTAAAATGATGTTTAAATTGACGGAGGGCAGCAGAAAAGAGGGAGCGAGGGCACTGATGCCAGGTTAAGGGTGATTAGCTACCCTGAGCATATTGACAATGGGCTCAGACGACGCCAGTCTTCAAACAGGACGTTCAACCCGTCGGCTGGTAAACGTATACTTGATATGCTGGAAAATGACAATTTTCAGCTAATGTTAC
>CM051016.1:21783966-21793966 GCA_027704905.1 Muraenolepis orangiensis
CCATCTCTCTCTCTCTCTCTCTCTCTCTCTCTCTCTCTCTCTCTCTCTCTCTCTCTCTCTCTCTCTCTCTCTCTCTCTCTCTCTCTCTCTCTCTCTCTCTCTCTCTCTCTCTCTGTTACAATATTGTCTTAAAGAAAATCAAACAGGCGGATGTTGACACAATGAACGATCTCCAAAGGAACCTGCGGGGTTGCGGTGGAATAACTTCATTTAGCTCCAACATGAATCACCGCTCGGCTAATTAACATTGATCACGGCGCCCGGAGCATGAGCGCGGTGTGTGTGGTGTGTGGTGTGTGGTGTGTGGTGTGTGGTGTGTGGTGTGTGGTGTGTGGTGTGTGGTGTGTGGTGTGTGGTGTGTGGTGTGTGGTGTGTGGTGTGTGGGCGGGGACTAATAGTTCCTATACTCATGTGCTAACGACACAGGGATCTGGTTTTAGATCCTGCCTTCATCCTAATGAGTTACACGTCTGTCTGTCTGTCTGTCTGTCTGTCTGTCTGTCTGTCTGTCTGTCTGTCTGTCACTTAACGCGAAACGAAAATCCTCAAAACTGGGCCTCCGGGAGCAGGAGTAGGGGGGGGTAGCGCCATGCTCCTCGGCTAGCTAGTTTAGAAGGGAAGAGTGCGTGGGTCACACTCCTGCCTTGGGCGGCCATATTCCCTTTCTTACTTAAGGAGGCCCAATTTTGTAAAAGCTACTTAGGTATTATTCTAATCCGTTTTTCTCTCTCTCTTGGGGGCGGGTGGAGGGGGGGGGCGGGTGGGGGGGGGGGGGGGAGGGGCCGGTGGGGGGGGGGGGGGGGGGAGGGGAGTTACTTCTTCAGGACAAGCACGGTGGGGGGGGGGGGGGGGGGGGGGAGGAGGGCGTTACTTCTTCAGGACAAGCATGGGCAGGGCAATGTGATCAGGTTTCAAGGAGTTTGAAATGTTTCTCTCTTTTTGGGTTAGTTCAAGAGTTTTATTTGCCATATGCAACAAGTACAATCGATTGCTTCCTCCCCATTCCCTCCCGCACGCAGTATGTATCAATTTTTCTCAAAACACTATACTACTATAAAAATAAATACACTACGGCGGTAGTTGACTACGGCGCTGTGTGCGGTCGATAATCCGTGTGTCTATGCGGCCTTGCTCACCGTTTTCATCCGTTGCCTCAGTTTTTCGTCAAATTGCTGCTGCTTGTCCAAAAGCGCGGCTTCCCATTAGCAGTGGATTCCAATAGACCAGAGTCGCTAATGAGCCTCCGCTAGTGTTCGGATGGATGGTGGATGGTGGATCGTTAATGGCCTGTTCGCCGGCGTTTCTTTTTTTCAGCCGAATATCCACGAGTCCATTAATTAAACATCATCTCTTAATTTTGCTTAAAACAACAATTACCGGGGATAAATCAATAGCTTTGATTTGGTATTCATGTATTTCTGGGAGCATATTTGCTGCTCTCTGGGGCCTGACTGCGCTCCGGTTGGTATTTCCTCGAGGCGCTAGCAGATGGAGGGGGTTGAAGGGGGGGTGGGGGGTGTTGGGGGGGTGTTGGGGGGGAGGAGGGGGGCTACAGGGGTCATTGTGAGGACCGCCGGGAATTCGCGGGGACGATTGCCTCCGTGGGATGATGTGGGGTGTTTTTTTTCTCCGCATCTTGTACAGTTTTGTTGTCTAAATGTTTTACAAACTTAATTGGCATCCCCGCGGGACGGCTGCCAGCTGTCTGCCTGATGGCGAGGCTTTCTAATTTGCTGTGTGGTGGAGGCTAGCGGCAGGGCTAGCTAGCGGAGCGAGGCAGGGCGCGCTAAAAGCCACACATAGCACATTGCTTGATTGAGCTCAGGGTTTGTTTGTTTTTTTCCCTCGTTTGCCCCGAGACGAGACATTGTTTCACCCAAAACGCAGAAGTCGAACAGCTGCAGTCTTAACAAGTGTGATGCATGCACTGCTTTGGCTGTGCGTTTGGGTTGAGTTCCATGTTTGCATTGTATGTTGTGCAAGACCAATGGAGGGGAGTCCATACTGGCACTACCAGATACTGGCCAAGGTGCTTCTTGGGGTTCATGTGGTCTAACCCACACTATTCCATCCTTTTTTTTTGGTATTTTGAAGTAATAGTTTCAAGGGTTTCAAAATGTAATAAAAGTGTGTATGTGTGTTATACTGTGGTGAGCTGCTTCTCTGCTGATCTGGGCCAGCTGGGCACCTTCCTCTTCCTCTTCTGTTTGAGGTGTCCCGCCTTCGTCTCTTCGTATTCATCTCTATTTAAGTCTTCCAATCTGATGCCACCGAGGGATTTCCGAGGTCAGGACACCATTTGAAATAAAGTCGGGGGAAGCTTGATTTCTGCTTGAAGCAGTATGGAATTAGATGTTTAGTCAGTGGATGGCAGTGGATAGGAAATGGCTGAGATGATTTCCGATAAAGTATGATATAACGTCTGCGGCAGACGGGGATTAGGTCTCTCTCCGGGCTGCAGAGCATGTTCGAAACGTGTCTTCACTGAAGACCACTTGTTCGCGTGTGCCTAACGCTAAGACACATACAGTACGTTAGAATATAGAATGTGAATAACGGTGTGGGTGGCTGGTTTAAGCAGCCTCACCTGGCCTGAGTTAGACTGATTGGCTGGTGAGGCTGCACACCTGTGGGTCCTTGTTAATCAAGGCCCACAGGTTAAAACAGCCACCATCACAGACATTTGAGAGAGAGAGAGCGCTCTAGCATGTTCCATCTGCTCTGTTCACCATTATTTAAACTCTTGCAATAAACCGGATTCCTCATCAACCTGGGTCCTTGTATTCGGACGGAGCCCGCAAGTAGCCATTGTAATGGCTGGTGGCAGCGTGGTCTGCTACAAACAGTATCTTTGATGCAAAAAACATGGTTCATATATATGGTGTTCTTCACAGGTTGCACTATGTATGCTAACGAAAGATGCTACGGTGACCCGCATGGACGGACTGGGCCTGCTGCTGGCATACCAAGTCTGTATAGGTTTCTGTATGTTGACTCTCGTATGCGGACGTTATCACCGCTACATGGCGCTGCATAGTCACACAGGATAATAGACCCGCTGAGGCCTCCGAGCAGTGGGCCATGTAAGAGTTACAAGCTGCCCAAGGGTAAACAAAGGACACGTCTCTCTCTCTCTCTCTCTCTCTCTCTCTCTCTCTCTCTCTCTCTCTCTCTCTCTCTCTCTCTCTCTCTCTCTCTCTCTCTCTCTCTCTCTCTCTGGCAAGGTGCAATTGATAAACATTAGATGGGAGGCATCTAATGTCGGTGATTGATTATTGATCAGTGGAGTTACACTTGGCCGAACAATAAAACCCCACCGTCTTTATGTCTAAGATTTGTCACGATGATATTGTCAAGTGATATAGGGAGTCTGGAAGTGTGTGGTAGGTGGCTGGTTTAAGCAGCCTGGCCTGAGTCAGACTGATTACTCTATGGGTGGCGAGGCTGCACACCTGTGGGTCCTTGTTCACCACACACACTTGAGGAAAACAGCTCTAGCATTTGCCATCTGCTCTGTTCACCATGATTCAAACTCTGTCCTGGTCTTCGGGACGATCGCTCAAGCAGCCATTTTAATGGCTCGTGGCAGCATCGCTACAGGGAGTTTATGGAAAGCAATACAATACATGCAACCTTTTTTTTGCAAAGTAAAGGGACACTTCCTCCATGCACAAGCTTCATTTTGGGGAAACCCTGACACCTGTTACCTCTCCAGTGTAGATTGGCTCCACTGCAAACATCTTGGCTCTACGCCCATTGGGGCTTTTTCTTTCTTCTTCTACCTTTTTTTTTTTTTTTTTTAAGTGTTTTGTTCCGGATCAGGAAGCTGGATGTGGAGGATCTGGAGGATCAAGGGGGATCTAAAAGCTTTGTGTGTAAAAAATAAATAAATAAAAGCTGCATTCGTGATGCACGAGGCTCGGGATGGCATGAGCATATGCTGGGGTCTTTATTGGCCTTCTGAAGAGGACGAGGGACAATCAATTAGGCGTGACGCTGTGCGTCCCCCAGGCGGCTCCTGGGACATCCAGCAGACACAGCAGCCCCCGATAACCAGAAAAGTGATTGGAAGATTATCACGACCGAATGAATAATAATAATAAACTAAATGGGTGTTTTATGAACACACAGCTCTGACCCGTGATCTCAGTGTAGATTTTGGTAGGTTGTTAAAATGTAGTCAAGAATTGACAGCACAGTGATCTCAAACCAAGGGACGCCTCAGAAGAGACGTGAATAAAGTGAGCCCTCCAGGTCAGGTGGTGGGGGGAGGAGGGGGGCAGTGTGTGGCGGTACAGTGTGTTTGAAATCGCTGGTCCAGCAGAAAAAAAAAAGCCTTGTGTTGGTCCAGCCACTCTTCACTTTAAATTGGCCCTACAATGGTCTAATTGATCAGTGTTGTGAGCAGGCCTACTACGGAGGGGGTAGAGAGGGGGACGGGACGGCGGTGCAAAGGGTGCCCTGTCCCCCCCTGGCTGGTGCAGACTTGAGCGGAGCCTACCGGCCCCACCGTTGATTGTTCGCCATGTTTGTCTAATCCTGGGTCTTGTGGTTGGAACCTGTGAAAGAGCCTGGTCTTTGTGCCGGGGGGGGGGGAGGGGAGGTGGGGGGGGGGGGGGGTGCTAATCGTGTTTTGGAAACGCCGATCAGGGCTAATCTTCTGGCCTGCCTCTAACGTGGAGCCGCTGATATCCTCTGCTGCGATAAATTAAGCTACTTATTAATCTAATTACGTTACATTCATCCCCACAAACTTTCATGTGACTTGGAAAAGCCCCCCCCCCCCTGCCCCCCTGCCCCCCAGCCCCCGCCCCCCCATCCTTTTAGAACCAACTCCCACCCCTCTTTATCCCCTCTCCAAAAACGCAGCTCTCGGGGGGCCAACTCCGCTCCCCTCTCAGACCGCCGGGCCCCGGCCGTCCCAATTAGGAGCCCAAGGATCCTACCTCTAACGAGCCTCCAGGCTCCAGCCAGCCTCTCTACTCAGATTGGGGTCAATCTTACTACATCTCAGCCCCGCTCCACCACCTTTATTTGCTCTCTCTCTCTCTCTCTCTTTCTTTCTCTCTCTCTCTCTCTCTCTCTCTCTCTCTCTCTCTCGCTCTCGCTCGCTCTCGCTCTCTCTCGCTCTCTTACTGTTACTCCCCATACATTTAGCTCCAAGGGTTGATTGGTGGAGCCTTGAGTGGAGAGAGGGTTGGGTGTTGATGTTTGTCCTGCTGGGGTGGATGGATCTGCCCAAGGTAGGCGGGGAGGGGGTGGGTTTGGGGGGCATGGCTCAGTCCTGTGGGAAGCTGCAGGAGCTGGGAAGCTTGGTTTGGGGCAGGCCAGATCGAGATGACAGGCGCTTTCCCTCCATGGATAGTGACCCCGAAGGGAGATGAAAGCAGTTCACGTCTGCACTTTAGCAGCTCAAACTGGGCTGCAATCATCCGTGAAGGCTCCCATACCCCGTCCGCTTGCTCTCTTCTCCACCTCTCTCCCATCCCCTCCTCCCCACTTTCCCTTTGATTTTTAGGTGAGGTGGAGAAGAATGGCAACTTCCCTTGGCCTTTGGAACACTGCCTCCCCCCCCCCCATGCCTTTCTCAAGGCCCCCCTCTTATTCAGACCCTGTTTCAGTGGCCTGAGAAATATTCCCAGAGTTTCTTTTTTTTCTTGTTGCCTATTTTAGTCTGCAGGTTCTAAACAGCTGGCTCCTTCTTTATGCACGTTGATGCGTCAATCGAGTCCCCCCCCCCCCGTTCCACATTGTCCACACAAGCAGGAGCCACCCATAACACCACACCACCGCCATCACCATCTATCAATCAATCTATCATCTCTGGCATCCTCCCTCCCTAGCATTAACCTTGCAGCACCGTGAGCGGGCGTCAAGGTGTCTCTCTCTCTCTCTCTCTCTCTCTCTCTCTCTCTCTCTCTCTCTCTCTCTCTCCTCTAAGTCAAGCGGAGGGCCGAGGCCACAGTTTAGACGCCGGCTTGTGGCCTGGCGTCGGGAAACAAAGGTCGCCTCACCTCACCGCTCGGCGCATGGCGGCCGCACCGCTCGATTCTCCGTATCCAACGGAGGTTTGATAGCGGTACGGCCGCCATGCGCCGAGCGGCGAGGTGATAACGCGAGCCAGGGCAGCTAATTGCATGGCGAATATTTATAGCCGAGACAATTAGCCGATCCCTTTTATATGCTAAATAACAGCAGCGGCAACAACAACAGAGGGAGGGGAAGGGCGGTGGGGGAGCGGCGGTGGTGGTGGTGGTGGTGGTGGCAAGTAATTAAGATGCTCAAAACAGGACAGGGACTTGCAGTCTGTTGTGCTGTGATTTGTAGCTAACAAACACAATAATTACCCTGTTTTCTGCAGGATAATGAAGTTGCCAGTGTCCTTTTCCCGCTGCCAAGTGCCGTCCCGCGCAAAAGGACGCCTCCACCGCTGCGGTGGCTGTGTGTGTGTGTGTGTGTGTGCCTGTGTGTGCCTGTGTGTGTGGACAGGACCTCGACTCGTTTAGAAAGTCGCCAACTGGGCCGCCGTGTGTGTCACGGCTCGGTTGTCACGGTTCTGGAAATGCTTCAGGAATCGTCTTGGTTCCCCCGGCTGCTGTCCTAATCTGAAGTCACACTTTAAGTTTAAAAATAATTAATATTTTTGGAATTGTTTTTTGGAAGAGTGTCTCGAGGATTGCGATACAATTTTGTTGTGCTTGTTGTACAATGACAATCAAGGCATTCTGATTCTTTTTGATTCTGGTTGAAATGCTTTTTGCACAATGCCACACATGTACATATCATCCTTCAGTCACTTTTATGTTCCTTTTTATTGTGTATATTGTACATATATATGTATATATTTTTTATATTTCATACTGCGGGAGAGAATGGGGAGTAAGTATTCCATTGTACTTGTGGCAAATGGCGAATACATATCTTGAATCTTGAATCTTGAATCTTGAAGTTCCCTCCACTTTCAAAATTGGGCTTTAAAAACATGCTTCATTCGTCTTCATTCTGGTTTCAGCGCTGTAACCTTTAATAGTACATGTCAACATCCATGTAAACACCCAATGAGAAGATGGTGTCAGAAATGACTCCTCGTCCGACAGCTAAGAGTTGCAATGTAAATATATTCAGCTCCAGTATAAGTGTGTGAGTGCGTATGTTTGTGTGTGTGTGTGTCTGTGTGTGTGTGTGTGTGTGTGTGTGTGTGTGTGTGTGTGTGTGTGTGTGTGTGTGTGTGTGTGTGTGTGTGCGCTTGCCCATTTGTGTGTGTGTGTGTGTGTGTGTGTGTGTGTGTGTGTGTGTGTGTGTGTGTGTGTGTGTGTGTGTGTGTGTGTGTGTGTGTGTGCGCGCTTGCCCATTGTGTGTGTGTGTGTGTGTGTGTGTGTGTGTGTGTGTGTGTGTGTGTGTGTGTGTGTGTGTGTGTGTGTGTGTGAGAGAGAGCATGAGGCAAAGGCAACGGGGTTGCATATTGGTTGCACAAGAATGTGACAAAATTGTGTTTTTTGGAGAGGAAACTATTCAGACTAATTGGGATCGAACCGCCGAACCAAATGTCAACCAAAGACAAGTGCCACCAAAACAAGCTCCCATTACATAAAACGCTTGCGAGTTGAGACTTAATAGCCAAAAAAGTGACACTATTATGTTAAATGAAACTTATTGGCTGTTTCTAAAAATAATTTAGGGTAATAGAGAAACCATGTTTTGTAGAAGAAGTATGAACGCAATACAAATGAAAACAAACTGCAGTCTACGCCTATAGCTGAAGCAGAGCCTGACAGCCCAAGTCATCCAGGTACGCCGGTTGTGCCGCGATACGGTCTCCTCACATCCAGGTACATCCAGATGGTTATCGCTGGCTATACAATTCAAGTCGGAGCACAATGCATGGCTTATCGTTGTCCGATCCGTCGATGTAACGGAAACCCGGCGGAGGCAGCAGCACAGCCACCACGTCCGTACCAAAAAGGGAATTCTACGTGAATGTAAATGCCCATGTTGGAAAGGTGTGTGTGTGTGTTTAGCACCTCTGTGCGTGTGTGTGGTGTGCATGCGCGTGTGTGTGTGTGTGTGTGTGTGTGTGTCAGTGTGTGTTTCTTTGTACGCAGAGCTGTGAATGTGCCTGACCACAGGTCCAATGAATCAACAATGTTGTCTGGCGGGATTAGGTTTCAGCCGGAGCTGATTTGATATTTGGGGCTGATAGTGCTTGTAAGTGTGGCTTTGTTCCCATCTATTGTAACTGAGATTAAGGCAAAAAAAAGCCCTCTTCATCTTGCTGCTTTAGTGTCGTAATAACCCAGATAAAGCTACTCTTTGATTGAATCATTCAGGATCTGATCTATCTGAGTCTTTCACTCAGCTGTCACCAGTGTATCGGGACCCTCCGTTCATCCTTCCTTTCCTTCCCTTCCTTCCTTTCCTTCCTTTCCTTCCTTTCCTTCCTTCCTTCCTTCCTTCCTTCCTTCCTTCCTTCCTTCCTTCCTTCCTTCCTTCCTTCCTTCCTTCCTTCCTTCCTTCCTTCCTTCCTTCCTTCCTTCCTTCCTTCCTTCCTTCCTTCCTTCCTTCCCTTTTTCCTTCCTTTCTTTCTTCCTTTCTTCCCTCTCTTCTTCCTTTCTTCCTTCCTTCATTCCTTCTTTCTTCCTTCCTTGCTTCCTTCCCTCCCTTCTTCTTCCCTTCCTTCCTTCCTTCCCTTGGTCCTTCGTTCCCTGTCTGATTTGTATCTTTCATCTATGAGTTTTCAGCATATAATTAATTGTCCTGCATTTTCCGACTATAATTCCTGTCAATCAGGACAATCGATGCTAATGAGCTAATGTTGTTTGTTGTTTGTGTGTATTTCCACTCATTTGAATGTTTCCTAATGACATGACAAGATTTTCACAACCAAAGAAGAGAAAATCTCCAAACTTTATCTCTTACTATATATGGAACGCCTGTTCAATAGAAATAAAGGTCTTTCGAAATGTTTAACGAATTACATTCTGAGGACCGCCAAATGCAGTGGTACGCTAACCTCTAGAGTGACAACCTAAATTGGCTGAGCTCCAGCGCACACAACATCCTCTCTGCCCAGCCTCACTACATCGTCTCTCTTGGTGATTAAAAATGCAATCGCAGTCCGTTTTGAGTGGTGCGTGTGGCTTTCATCCGTCCTAAATGAGCTACAGGCAATACTGATTGTGCCATTAGCTGTTAGCTGCAAATGCTCTTAACGTACATCAATGCTTTCGGTACATTTCTGTGTTTTTGCGATTAACTTGGTGGTATACCTTCACACACGCACGCACGCACGCACGCACGCACGCACGCACGCACGCACGCACGCACGCACGCACGCACGCACGCACGCACGCACGCACGCACGCACGCACGCACGCACGCACGCACGCACGCACGCACGCACGCACGCACGCACACACGCACACACACACACACACACACACACACACACACACACACACACACACACACAAACACACACAACCTAAACAATGAACATGCAACAAAAACATTGACAAGCAAACATTCACATTTGCTTAACACATATCCACCCACACCCAGGTGTCCACACACACACACACACACACACACACACACACACACGCGCGCGTCTTGTGTTTTGTTTCACGAGACACATTCATGATCAGAAACACACACTCCTCATTCGCCGGCCCCCACGAGGGTTGTCACATGACAAAAGGCGTCCAAAGTCATTTCTTTTATTGTGTATCTTTCCTCCTCCTCCTCCTCCTCTCGCTGCCTCTCACACACACTAATCTCTACAGGTATTTCTCCTCGGCTGCCGTTATTAGAATCCGCCGAATGCTCTCTATTGATGCATGTCAGAGCCTCATTCTTTCATCTCCAACATTTAATTTACCGTCCTGTTGTGCCGCTAATCCTGTGTCGTGCCATTTCCCCGGCTCCTCAGATTGCTCTCTCAAAGCCTCCTCTCCGCCAGATAAAGAGGAAGGTAATCGCCATTGTCTGGCCACAGATACAC
>CM051016.1:21798966-21803966 GCA_027704905.1 Muraenolepis orangiensis
ATCCGCCCACAGTAGGTGTGTGTAGAAAACCACCCAACTTCCATAGAGAGTTTGAGCGACACTTTCTCATGGACAGCAATGGTCGCACACACACACACACACACACACACACACACAGCCCGCCTCCTCCCCTCGTGGCTTAGCTTTCCGGGTGGTTCTTCCGCTGACGACTCGGGGCCCTGGCTTGACCGACAGGCCTACCGTGAGCACCGACAGGCCTGCTCCTTTGGGCCCATAAAGGCCCTGAGCACCTTCAACTACATCTGCCACTGCTACCCCCCCACCCCCTACCCCCCCCCCCCCCACACACACACACACCCTCCCATCAACAAAACAAGGGGGAAATATTCAAATGGTAATCAGAGAGCGGTGAATCATAAGCCCGGGGTAAGCTATGTAATGCTCGGTAAGACAGTGATGAGTCCTACTTTTTCATAGTGTGTGAGTGTGTGTGTGTGTGTGTGTGTGTGTGTGTGTGTGTGTGGTGGGGGGGGGGGTGTCCTGTTTTTTTTGCCATTGAGGGGGCTGAATTGCCGCCGTTAACACACACACTCACACACACACACACACACACACACATTAACTTGCACCCTGGATCGCAAAACGCTATTTAATTGTCAATGGCGCGGCCTATTGTGAACGATAGGCCCCTGGCCCCCGTGTACTCTATATGAGAGTGAGGGGCCGGCAATAGTGTTTATGTCTTCTAGTTCTAGAGTGTGTGTGTGTGTGTGTGTGTGTGTGTGTGTGTGGGGGGGGGGTTGTTCTTAAGATCTCTGTAGAACGATGGCGCCACACACACACTTACACACACACACACACACCACACACACACACACACACACACACACACACACACACACACACACACACACACCACACACACACACACACACACACACACAGGGACACGAGCGGACCCTACGCCGAAACCAAAGCGCCGCCGTAACTAGCTTAACTAAAGTCTTTAGGCAAAGTAAATTCTGACAAACTCCTCTCTCTTCTCTCTCTCTCTCTAATACCTGATTTGTTCAACAACATGATTTAGGGGGGGGGGGGGAACATCTATTCAAGGTCTTTTTGTGTGTGTGTGTGTGTGTGTGCGCGCCTGTGTGTGTGTGTGCATGTGTGTGGAGGTGCGTGTGTGTGTGTGTGTGTGTGTGTGGAGGTGGGGGTAGGAGAGGGGGGGGGGGGGGTCTTAAGGCTCAGGGCTTGTAACCGTGCGGTTATTGTGGACTGTGGACTGGGGTTTGTCTCAAATCTCCTTGTGCGTGTGTCTCCGGACGCTCCTAATGCTGGCTAATGGGCTTGGGCCGGGCAGTGTTCCTTCAGTGGCCCATTGAGGCCGCGGCGTGGAAGGCTGCAGCGTAAGCCTCCAGGACAGAGGAAAGCCGCTGGTCAGACCTTGTTTTTTCTTTTCACTTTTATTTTGGATTATTGGGAGGAGGAGGAGGAGGAGGAGGCCACCCCATCACCCATCACCCAGTCGTCACCCCCCCGTCCCACAATTTTTTGTCACCCCCACAAATCTCCAGTCCCATTCTCTATGTGGATCCTCTGCCACCCCCTCCACCCCCACCTCCATCCCCCAACCCCCAACCCCCATCCCCCCAACCATCACCAACCCCCAGTACGCTGGCAGTATTCTTCTTCTTCTTCTGGTCTACCGTCCCGAAACCCGTCACGAAAGCATTCTCACCGCCCCAGTCCGACGTCCGAGACATCGGCCGCCAAATCACCCATCCCCCCCCCCCCCCCCCCCCCCCCCCCCCCCCCACCGACGTCCCGCTGCCTGAGAGAGAGAGAGAGAGAACCCATTGGTTTTCATACTGCCAGCATTGACCCAGGCAGCCATGTCCCGGAGAGGGCTAAATCCAATGTGAAATGCATGCTTGGTCCCCCCCCCCGTCCCCCCAGACCCCAGACCCCAGACCCTATTGTCCCGGGGTGTGTGTGTGTGTGTGAGTGTGTGTGTGTGTGTGTGTGTGTGGGGGGGGGGGGGTATAGGGGGGGTCTGGTGGGGGGGAGTCTGGGAGGCGAGCAGCACCGTCGCTCCTCAGCCTTGATCGAGTTTGACAGCACGTTCTCTCGCTTTCATTCAGAAGTGAAAGAGGGCCTTTTTCAGCAAGCCCCCCCCCCCCACACCGCCCCCCCCCCGCCCCCCACCGTCCCCCACCGTCCCCCATCTTCTGTATCTCTGTCTGCTTCTTCACCACCCCCCCCCCCCCCCCATCCCATCCCCCCACATCGACACACACACACACACACACACACACACACACACACACACACACACACACACACACACACACACACACACACACACACACACACACACACACACACTGACTGACTGACACACACACACACACACACACACACACCACACACACACACACACACACACACACACACACACCACACACACACACACACACACACACACACACACACTGACTGACACACACACACACACACACACCTTCTTTCTTCACCCTTGCAATGACACCTATAGGGCCCACTGATTTGTTTCCCTCCCCCCCAGACCACCGGACCACCGGACCACCACCACCACCACCACCACCACCACCACCACCGGGACCACCGGGACCACCGGGTCCCCAGAGATCACACTTATGTAGGGTCTCACGTCGGAGGCCTCCTCCTCCTCCTCCTCCTCCTCCTCCTCCTCTTCCCTCTAGATGACAGCGGAGGAGACGGTGAACAGTGCGCGGTGCTGGTCGTGTTCTGCGCTTGCCCGTCTAGTTTAGCGTCAAACATGATGAACACACGCACACACACACACACACACGCGCACACACACACGCGCACACACACACGCGCACACACACACACACACACACACACACACACACACACACACACACACACACACACACACGCGCACACACACACACACACACACACACACACACACACACACACACACACACACACACACACACACACACAGACGGGCCACTGAACTCATGGGACCAGGTGGGAATGGATTCTTGGATCTTGAGTGTTGAGTACTTTCTATAGACAGGATATTTTATCACTAATTTCACAGATTTATTTTTTAAATAGATCAAATAATCACAGTTTTGGAAAACATCATATGAATCTCTTTACACACACACACACACATCTCTTTATGTGTATGCAGTTTGTGTGACTATTAATGCGCATATGAAGCGTGTGCAATATTCTATATATATATGTATATATATATATATATATATATATATATATATATATATATATATATATATATGTATATATTTGGTTCTTCTAGGTATCCGCAGTACATCATGGAATGCACTATTCGTTGACCCTCGTCCCCGCGGACGCCGCAGCCCCGCAATCGAATGCAAATGAGGCGCGGGCCGTGGGGAATGTAACACATCTCCCATGGCTGCACATTGCCTAGTGAACAGGAAGCGCTGTGTGAACAAATGCATTGGCCTCTCTGTAATAGTGGTTTTGACCGAGTCAAGTGCAGCTCGCAGGATTAATACCAACCTGAGATTCAATTATTGGCGCCTGGCTAAGCAGAAGGGGGATAGCATTGCACGTCGGCACACACACACACACACACACACACACGCGAATGCACACACACACACACGCACACACAAACGCGCGGCGAGCGTGTTTCATGTGAATTGGAAGGTGTACACATGTGTGAACATTGCAGGATGTGGGCACGGCGGGAGTGATAGCACATGTGAGGGCTTATGAGACCCTTTGTTGTTGTTGTTGTTGTTGGGTGTCGTGGGTGTCGTGGTGGTGCTGGTGGTGGCGGTGTTGGTGAGGGCGGGCGGTGAAGGTTGTGTTGTTGTCTACGTCGTCCCGGTGCCTCCAATCACCGGGGTCGAAGAGGCGGTCTCCGGTCCCCCCCCCCCCACCCCCCCCTCCCCCGTCGAGGCTCCCCGGGTTCAATTCAGAGGCTGGACACGTCGTGCCCCTGCTTGACATGCTCCCGGGGGGGGGGGGGGGGCAAAGGAAGACGCAGACAATTGCCACGGTGCAAATCCCAGATCTTGCGAAAACCTCATTGTCACCTTTTTCATAATGAGGTCCCCGGTCGTCAGCGGCGACGCATGGTTTGTCACAGCACCGTAAGGGGAGGGTGGTGGAGACTACCAGGGTCTGGTCTGTTGTCTGCTGTAGGGCACGGGTTAAGGAGGGGGGGGGGGGGGGGGGGGGCTGTCTCCATCATCGATGTGCATTAAAGAAAGAAAAAAAAAGCCATGCTTCCGGGAAATCCATTCCTCTCTCTCTTGTCGCCTGCCAGATCAGCATGTTTTGTGTTTCCGTAGTAGGAGTGAGTTTGTGTTTGTGTTGGAACACACGGCTGCGTGTGTTCATTAGGAGGTGTCATTTAGATTTGCTCTCTGTTACCCGTCTGCTCCGCTGGGATCCATCAACACCAACCGCCTCAATTGTGAAAATAATGATATGATTTTGGAGAGATGTTCGATGAATCAACCCTGCAAGGTTGTAATGTCTCATATAGTCAACAAAACACACCGCACAGCACAAACATATGGACATGAACATGTGACACTACTGTAGGAAAGGAGGGTTTAAGTGCACATACACATCCTTCCATCATTCCATTGCAGATGCAAACACACAAACACACTCGCACACCCACACACACATACATTCCCATGTACACATATACGCACACAATTATATATCCCTGCCACACAGACACACACACACACACACACACACACACACACACACACACATACACTTGCCATATACATTCAGACAATCCTATATCCCTGAAACACACACACACAAACACACACACACACACACACATACACACACACACACACACACACACACACACACACACACACACACACACACACACACACACACACACATATACACTTGCCATGTACATTCACACAATACTATATCCCTGCCACACACACATGTTCACTTACCATACACACATGCACACAATAAAAAAAATC
>CM051016.1:21816466-21823966 GCA_027704905.1 Muraenolepis orangiensis
CTGTGAGCCGGGTACCAATAAGGCGAGGCCCTCAGAGTGGTCCGTGTGAGGCCGGCCGCCCTCCAGGAGAGCCACTCTAAATTAAATCCTCCAGAAGTCTGCTAGTACGCTGTGATGCTTTTCCTCTCTCTCTCTCTCTCTCTCTCTCTCGCTCTCTCTCTCTCTCTCCTCTCTCTCTCTCTCTCTCTCTCTCCCTCTCTCCCTCTCTCCCTCTCTCTCTCTCTCTCTCTCTCTCTCTCTCTCTCTCTCCTCTCTCTCTCCCTCTCTCTCTCCTCTCTCTCTCTCTCTCTCCTCTCTCTCTCTCTCTCTCTCTCTCTCTCTCTCTCTCTCTCTCTCTCTCTCTCTCTCTCTCTCTCTCTCTCTCTCTCTCTCTCTCTCTCTCTCTCTCTCTCTCTCTCTCTCTCTCTCTCTCTCTCTCTCTCTCTCTCCGCCCTGCGTCCGTCCACAGAGGCTACCCGCGGTCCAGCCGGCCGCCACTTTTGTCCCTTCCGAGCAGCAAGTTTTTTCCTTTTCTTAATTAATCCAACAGGGGGAAAAAAAAAGTAATTACACCTTTCGGGGTTTTTTTCGCCGACACGGCGTGTCTGCCGCTGCCCCTGACGTGGCACAAAGAAAAGGTAGGTGAGGCGGGCAGGCAGGGGGCCCGCCAAATTAAGAACACTCCATGCCAAATGTCGGAAGCTAAAAAAAACCAATATTAGCCCCTCTGAGTCACTGGGTACCGGGGCTCGCAATAAAGGAATAACAGGAGAGAGAGAGAGAGAGAGAGAGAGAGAGAGAGAGAGAGAGAGAGAGAGAGAGAGAGAGAGAGAGAGAGAGAGAGAGAGAGAGAGAGAGAGAGAGAGAGAGAGGCGAACGCTCGCTCTGCGGTCGCAGTGCGCAGGCTGGCTGCATTGTTTGTAAAGTCTACTGGTGCAAGGTGGAAGGGCTCCAGTCACAGACAGAGTCTTGCTCTTAATTTGCTGGAGTGGTGGAAAACCCCAGGGGGGGGGGGGGTGGGGGGGGGGGGGTGGTTGGGCGCATGCTGTTTGACACAGAAGGGCAATAATGTACTTGGCAACGTTTCTGCTTCTTGGGTTTGTTCGGGCACCATTATGTGTCGAAAAAGTCAGGAAAAAAAGTTCCTTGTGTACACACACTGAAAGGACCACTAAGGACCAGTGTTTCTGTGTTGTTGTTTTTTGGACTTCAGTGCTACAGTTTTGGGCGGTTGTGCAGCGACAGCTGTTCCTTCTTCTGGTTGAATGTGCATAGGTCTGCTCGTTCCTGACAACCTGCCTCTCAGAGAACCTACGTTTATCTGTTTCGTAACAGTTAGTACTGGCAAATATGCAGCTGGCTTGTGAATCTCACAGTTATGAGATTGCCATGATCAAATACCAGGCTTCTAAGAACAAATATGTGGCCAAAGTGTATTTTTCAGGATTGGAAGGTATTCCATAATTACGATGCAAATATTCACCACTCACCATCATTATCTGTTTAAATGTCTTCAAAGAACTATAGCTTTAGTGGACAATCCCTTTGGCATAACTCCTACTCATGTTATTCCAATTCAATGTAATAACACACCAGCGCCTCTATGCCCTGCGGTGCCTCAGGAAAAACGGAATAGGTGGCTAGTGAGCTTCTACCGTGGCCCCGTAGAGAGCATCCTGACGAGTGTCACTGGCGTCACTGTGTGGTACGGCAACACCACTGCACGGGACAAGAAAGCCATCCAGAGGGTCGTGAGGACGGCAGAGAAGATCATCGGGTGTGCACTTCCATGCATTGAGGAGATCTGTTGGACCAGATGTCGGAAGAAGGCCATGTCCATCTGCAACCACCCTGAGCACCATCTCTTCTCCCCCCTACCGTCTGGTCGCTGGTTCCGCAGCATCCGTACACAGACTACCAGGTTTAAGGATAGTTTTTATCCACAGGCAGTGCGCCTACTGAACTGCTAGGAGTGCTGCCACTTTCACTATCATAACATTTTCATTAACATTACACTGTCATACTTTGCTGGACTCATTACAGCTACTGCACTGTACTGCACTGTATTCATGATGCTGCTGCACTACTGGTACTTTAAATGCTTTTAAATATGTTTGCACAATTCAACACATGTTCATATCATCTATCAGTCACTTTGCTGTCCTTTTGGTTGTTAATTTTTATGGTACTGTTTTGGAGATGTATACTGCGGGAGGGAATGGGGAGTAAACATTCCTATGTCCTATGTGTTACAAATGGCCAAGGAATATCTTGTATCTTATTGTAATCAATAGTATATGCATGTGTGTATGCATGTTTTGGCTCCATTCAAGATTGGTCACATTAATTCACGACGTCTTACAAACGTTAAACCTCCATCCACCGGACCCCCGGATCACAAGCAAAGACCTTGGGAGGAGGGGAGGGACTAAGAAGGTCCGGGGACGTCTCTGAGCGGTGTGTCAAGTAAAGAGAAGAGTTGGTTAAGCTCGCGTCTTTGAACTGCGGTGTCGGGTCAGACGGCCAAGGCAGATATTTGCACAGCAAATATTTTAATCCCCAACTAATCACTTGGTGGGTCCGGGGCGGGTGGAGGTCCGGGGAGATGTAGGGTGGTGGTGGTGGTGGTGGTGGTGGTGTGGGTGGTGAGGCGTCGAGGGGGAGGGGGGTGGGGGCGGTGGGTGGTCCATAGCCGTTGGTGGGCTGACACATTCTTCCTGTCAGCGACGCCTTGTGTTGTACTTTTGATGGGGGTGGGGGGGTGGGTGGGGTGGGTGGCGTGGGGGGGGCGTTGTGGGAGGAGTCAGACAGGATGACCTCTGGGGGCCAGCCACTGGGTGGCAGGAGACCACCACTAGCAGAGGGGTGGGGGTGGTTGGTGGGGGGGGCACGTGGGCACCGCATGCGTGTGGCACCCATGGCTTGGCTAACGGTGGTAGAGCTAAGACACACTCCATGGCCCCCCCCCCCCCCACCCCTGCGGTTCCACACGGGCAGACCTCCGAGTTCAGAGCTGGCGCCATGTGATTTGAATGGACCCAAGACTGTCACAAGTAAAGGTTATGAGGATAAAGCTTTTTGCTCCAGTAAGGTGAAAGGCTCCAAATATATCAAAAAAGGGGGGGGGGGACGACATCGCTTAGTAAACTAGTGGGTGTTTGTTTGTTTGTTTGTTTGTTTGTTTATAAGTCCAATCATACGCAGTTTTGTTCATGTCTCATTGTATTTCTCTGTCCCTGTATCCTGGTGAATGTATGACATCTGTGGCTAAATACTGAGCCAACAATACTTAAAATGACCTCAAGGGTTACAAGATGCAGTGCAGTGGTGTTGCCGTGCCACACAGTGACGCCACTCGTCAGGGCGCTCTCTACGGTGCCACGGTAGAAGCTCACTAGCCACCATTGGCCTATTCCGCTTTTTCTGAGGCACCGCAGAGCATAGAGGCGCTGGTGTGCCTTCTTCAGCATGACCTCCGTGTTGTGTGTCCACGCCAGGTCATCGGAAATCTGTAGCCCAAGGAAACGGAAGCAGCTGACGACTTCCACTGGTGTCCCGTCCAGGCTGATGGTAGAGTGGGTGCCCCTGTATCTCCTGAAGTCCACGATGAGCTCCTTAGTCTTGCTGACATTCAGTGCGAGGCTGTTGTCCTCACACCATCGTGTCAGCTGGACCAGCTCATCTCTGTACTCTGTTTCATCGCTCTCGCTTATCAGGCCGATGACTTTGGTGTCTGCAAACTTGCTATTATTGCTGTGCATAGCAGTACAGTCATGTGTGTACAGCGAGTTCAGCCGGGGATTGAGGCAGCAGCCTTGGGGTGCCCCGGTGTTGAGGACCAGAATGGATGAGATGTTGTTCCCAATCTTCACCACTTGAGGCCTGCCGGTCAGGAAGTCCATAATCCAGTTACAGATGGGGGCGCCCAGACCTAGGTCCCTCAGTTTCAGGACCAGCTTGGAGGGAACGAGCTGTAGTCAATGAACAGCAGTCTGACGTAGGTGTCCTTCCTGTCTAGGTCATCTACAGACCTGTTTGACCCACTCCAAACTGGAGTGGGTCTAGGGACTCAGGGATGGAAAAGTTTATATGCGACATTACAAGTTCCTCCAGGCACTTCATGGCTATGGGTGTTAAAGCCTCTGGACGATAATCATTGAGGCATATCACCTTGGTCTTTTTGGGTAACGGCACAATGGTTGTCTCTTTGAAGCACGCTGGGACGACAGACTGTTGCAGTGATGCATTGTAGATGTTGGTGAACACAGGAGCCAGCTGGTCGGTGCAGGTCTTGAAGACGCGGAGTTGCCTGTTGTGAAAGCGGTACTCGGTTCCTTAAGTTTGTTCCGTATGTCAGCATTCATCCATGGTTTGCGGTTCGGGAATGAGTGAACAGACCTGGTCGGGATGCATTCCTCCACTAGCCTGTTAATGTATGCTGTGACATGATCTGCATACACATCAAGGTCAGTGGTCTTAAATACACTCCAGTCAGTGATTTCCAGCCCCCCTGCAGATGGAGTATGGCGTCGTCTGTCCAGCGACGCACATTCTTTAAAACTATGGGCGTGGAATTCAACTTCTGCTTGTAAGCGGGAAGTAGAAGCACGGAGGCGTGGGCTGATTTGCCGAAAGCCGGCCATGCAACAGTGCGATAAGCGCGCTCGACGGTGGTATAGTAGTGATCAAGAGTCTTGTTCTGTCTTGTCGGACATGAGATGTGTTATAGTATAGGTAGTATTTTGGTAATACCTTTTTAAAATTGCAGTGGGTGTTGCTATTCCATCCATTTTATTCACAGTAGCCTCTTCTTCTACTGCAATCAGGTGGCCTATTGCAACTACACGGTGTAGCCGAAGCCTTCTGGGTAATGTAGTTTAATATAATGTCATTAGTGGACAGAACAGAACACAGCAGCCTATTACAGCCATGCCACACATTCCTCCCCCTGGACCTGACGTCCTCCGCAGGACAAACGAGGAGCAGAAGGCGTCACAGTTGGATAAGAGCATCATGGTTTCCATGGCGTGAACCTGGCCTGATCACAACCATGCAATTAAATGGTCTTAGGCTTAACAAGTACGAGATACTTGCCTATTTAGTTTAATTGATTTTGGCAATCCACTCGAGAGGTGAGTAATATAAATAAAACATTACTAGGACGAAGGTAATATTATATAAAATATTCAATATAATTACAATGTCTCTGCCAACTTTGACAGCCAAATACCTGTGTTCGTCAGGTAAACACTTTATTAAAAGGATAGCTTTTGCAGAACAGCCTCAGACCACACATCTGTGTTCTCCTGGCGAGTATACTGATATAAAAACACAACTTGTCTGCAACGGGTACTTATTTACAAGTTGTATTTGTACTTATTTACGGGTAAATAAGTAAATAAACGGGTACTTATTTACAAAGATGGCGAGTATACTGAACCAAAACACACTTGCACACCGCAGCTGGTATTTGTTGACATGTCTTTCTCAAAAGCTTCAGCTTCTCCTTCTACTACAATAAGCTGGCTACGGCACCGGCACAGAGCGCACACACACAATGCACTCTGGGAAACTGAGTTCTGTCAGGCCGCCAGTGGGGGGGGGGGGGGGGGGGGGGGGGGAACGCTATGTGTTGTCGTCCTCCACCACCTGTCCCCTTATAATTTCACAGTACCTTCTCTGAACCTCTCGCACTGCAGCTTCACATTCACCATGGTCTCTGGCTGCACGGTGAGCATCGCGCGCTACCGAGGCAAACCTTCTGTTAGCAACCGCAGCTTCCGGTGGTGGGGGGAAAAAAAAACAAACCCCATAGCCGTTTGCTGACTCTCGTCTCTCTGCGTTTATTTCCAGAATATTCTTAATCATAGAACGGGGAGAGACACCAGTGCCAGTGGAGTGAGCCCAGAGAGACGTGTCAAAACATCTCCAACCGTAAACGACCAGACAGCAAAGCGTGATGGGCTAATTAGTCAGAGGCGATGCCTCAATGGATGAGGGTACGGGCAAGAGAGAGAGAGAGAGAGATAGGGAATGTGTGTGTGTGTGTGTGTGTGTGTGTGAGAGAGAGAGAGAGAGAGAGAGGAGAGAGAGAGAGAGAGAGAGAGAGAGAGAGAGAGAGAGAGAGAGAGAGAGAGAGAGAGAGAGATAGGGAGAGAGAGAGAGAGAAAGAGAGAGAGAGAGAGAGAGAGAGAGAGGAGAGAGAGAGAGAGAGAGAGAGAGAGAGAGAGAGAAAGAGAGAGAGAGAGAGAAAGAGAGAGAGAAAGAGAGAGAGAGAGAGAGAGATAGGGAAATATGAACGAGGGAACGGAAAAAAAATAGCAACAACAAAAAAGAGAGAAAGAAAAAAAAAGAACCTGTTTTTTTTTCCCCCCATTCTACGATATGCCTTCTATTCCGGAAGCATTTCACCAGATCGCAACCCACTAACTGATAGAGAAATAAATTAAGGAAAAGCTGCTGAAATAGATATGATTCTAAAGGAGATTTAAGGAGTGGAACTGATTGTGCATGTCTGATTCCCCCTGCGCTCTCCTGCGTCCTCCGCCCGGGGGCTTGGCTTTCAAAGCTGAGTTACTTGTGTGCAGAGAAAACACTCCATTAACAAAGTTCAGGCCCCCCCCCACCCCACAACCCTCCCCTCCCCATCAACCCCCCCCGTCACCCCCTACTCTTGTTCCACCACCACAGAAGACCTCGCCCAGGAAGATGAGCTTTTTGTCTGGGGGGGGGAAGGGGGTATGCTTCAGGTATGCTCTCCCCATTGTTGGGTTCCCATTGTCTTCCCTGGACCACAGAACACACTCACTCGCCCAATTCTGAACATTGGATTTACATAACGCGCTGAGAGGGGGCGTGGTCTGATAGATCGAGGGGGCGTGGTCTGATAGATCGAGGGGGCGTGGTCTGATAGATCGAGGGGGCTGGATCGAAAAAAGCCAGGGTTTTGTACAGTCGACACTTTAAGTCAAGTGTCGAGCAATTGGAATCCCTTTTTTAATCTTTTTTTTTTAATTTTAACTACTTATTTTATCCAAGGGAAATTACTTCTCTGCATCTTGACCCATCCTAATGTTAGGAGCAGTGGGCAGCCATTAGTACAGCGCCTGGGGAGCAGCGTAGGGGGTGCCTTGCTCAAGGGCACTTAGGCAGTAACCTGGTGTTTCCGGGTCTTGAACCGGCGACCTTGCGGCTCCCAAGCCAAGTCCTTATCCACTGAGCTACTGCCCCCCCAATATAGGAGCCCAAGATGCCATGAAATGATGACAGGGCCCTAGAAACGTCTTTTTTCTATCACTGCTAATTGGTGAACGGTAAATGGATTGCGTTTATATAGCGCATTTCTAACCAGTGAGGCCACTCAATGCGCTTTACAAGTCAAGCCTCGCACTCATCCATTCATACACCGACGGCGGAGTCAGCCATGCAAGGACGACAGCCGAGCACGTCGGGAGCAGTCTGGGTCAGGGTGTCTTGCTCAGGGAGTACACCTCGACACTTGGCTAGGAGGAGGAGCCAAGG
>CM051016.1:21831466-21868966 GCA_027704905.1 Muraenolepis orangiensis
ACAATCTAATTTAATTCATTCTTCATTTTTACATCTCCGCTTCCCATCCTCCGCGGTGACCCTGCACTGACCTTTCATTCCGACGTTCGCAGGACCGTTCGCAGGACCGTTCGCTGCTGCAGAACACTGAGCATTATATTAGATTCACATGCAGTCCCCAGGGCCTAATGACTGGGATATAATTGTAAGTATTTGTATTTGTTTCTTCTTCTTCTTTCTTTCTTTCTTTCTTTTCTTTTTTTCTCTCGCTGTGGTGCGCTCTGGGTAACGCTTAATACATTCTAGAGATTATGCGGTAACTCCCAAACTCCCATGATTATAATTAAGCCCGACTTGGTTATAAAATGAGCAAATACCAATTTAGTTGTGCAACGTGTGAGGGAGCGTCTTCCCCCTCCGCATCCTCCCTCGCTTCCGCCTTCCCTTTACATCTCTCCACATATTCGAATGTTCTCTCTGCGTTTGTGTGTGTGTGTGTGTGTGTGTGTGTGTGCGTGCGTGTGTGTGTGTGTGTGTGTGTGTGTGTGTGTGTGTGTGTGTGTGTGTGTGTGTGTGTGTGTGTGTGTGTGTGTGTGTGTGTGTGTGTGTGTGTGTGTGTGTGTGCGGGCACACACCTGTTTGTGGATACTCATGTCAGGTGGTGCTGCGTAGCCTATACTAGACGAGAGCACACACACACACACACACACACACGAGAGGATGGTTTGGTTAGGCATGAAGAAGACTGTCATAAAAAACAACAACCCCATCCTTATTCTCTCTATCTTGCACTCGCTCTCGTCGCTTTCCCCTCTGTCGCCGTCTTTCTGTATCGCTTACAAAGGCAGCCGTTTCTTCCCAAAAAATGAGGCCACGCATGGAAGGTATGCAAATGAAATCATTGCTCGTGGATTAGAACGGGACACCATATACCCTATAAATCATGATTGTCAATCATGGCTGGGGATTAGGGGATATGGGCTCACAGACCTAAAAAAGCAACACACACCCCCCCCCCCCCATCCATCCTTCCCCCCCACCCCGCGGACCCCCCCCCCCCCCCACTCAGGCAAGATCCCCATGGCGAGGAGCCGGAGGGGTTGAGCGACGACGCGCCGCGAGGGGAAGTGGAAGGCTGAGTAACTCTGGAGCACTAGTGCCCCCTAGCGGCGACTAGCGGTGACTACTACTGCACCTCTGGCTTCATCACGCGCCAGCCAGCCAGCCAGCCAGTCAGCCAGCCAGCCAAGCCAGCCAGCCAGCCAGCCAGCCAGCCAGCCAGCCAGCCAGCCAGCCAGCCAGCCAGACAATCGTCTGAAGCGCAAAAATAGAGGCTGGCAACACTCGAGCTCTTTTCATTTAGATCCAGTGCAGCCCCGAGGCAAAAGCTTGTTTAGACAAACGCTTTGGTTGCTGCCGTGTTTCATCTTCACTGGAGGGGAGAGAAGACCATATTTGTTTCTTTCCTGACAAGCGTATAGCGAGGCTCGGTTCGACATCAGTGGCCTTGGGAGGACCATCCACGCGGAGCCTGCAGTTGTAACAGATGTTTGTTGTTTGCCCCGGCGAGTGCACGTGTTTAGCACTCAAGTTCAACCGTTTAACCTGTCTCAATCTGCTGCCCCTCTGCAGCACACGCTGTTTAGCTGTTCCCTCTTTACTTTGCACCCTCAGAAGTGTGATTAAAAACCTCTACTGTAGTGTGTCCAATGTCTATTGCGGTGTGTCCAATAACCGTGGAATATCACCAAGTGTAAACACTGCAAATGTGTGTGTGTGTGTGTGTGTGTGTGTGTGTGTGTGTGTGCGTGTGTGAGTGTGTGTGTGTGTGTGTGTGTGTGTGCATACATGCATACACTCTTAGGCACGTGGGGGATGGTTTGTTTACTTATACAAGTGATAAAAAAACCACTCTGCTCATCTATGCAAAACAATGCCGATACCTTTTTCTCCTCGTGAGAGAGAGAGAGAGAGAGAGAGAGAGAGAGAGAGAGAGAGGGCCCCTCACACAGAGATGTGTTTAGTGGATGGTATGTGCAGACCACGGCGCCCTCTGCTAGAGTGCCAGTCTGTTCCCGTGGTGCAGTCAAACACACGAGCCGAGCCAAGAGCGAGGAGAGAGAGAGAGAGAGAGAGAGAGAGAGAGAGAGAGAGAGAGAGAGGGAGAGAGAGAGCGAGCGCAAGGCACTGCAGGCGTGGCGCCAGCACACGGCATCAGAAAGCGCTCTCACAATGGCTGGAGTATTAAGAGACACAGAGAGAGAGAGAGAGAGAGAGAGAGAGAGAGAGAGAGAGAGAGAGAGAGAGAGAGAGAGAGAGAGAGAGAGAGAGAGAGAAGAGAGAGAGAGAGAGAGTTTTTTCTTCTTCTTCTTCTTCTTCTTCTATGGGGCGAGGAGGAGGGATGGGTGTGCAGGAACAAAGAGGCAGGCATTGATTCGGCATCATCAAACGTAGGCCTGGTTGTGGGTGATTATAGGGAAAAGCCCCGTTTTAGCCCCAGCCGCAAAGGCAAAGCCCAGCCCTCGTGTCTGAGGAGAGACACGGAGCGGAGCGTAGAGGTATTAGCAAAGAGGAGGAAAGAAAGAAAAAAAAAGAGTTGGCGCCACCACCGCAACCGCCGCAGCTCCGGGCTGCCCGGGGACCAGCGGTGGCCTGGCACCGCCCTGGCCCGGGGCCTCGTGTGGACAGGAGGTCAAGGCCAGGGCAACATCTGTACGCCACGGTGAAAGCCCCGGTGGCGGGTTTCCTGCTACCCGGTAACCCCCCTCTCCTCCCCTCCCCTCCCCTCCCCTTTAAGAGAACATTAAACCGGAGGTTTCTGCTGTATTTATAGAACAGTGTAGTGTAGTGTAGTGTATATACACACCTTTAGAATAAAAACATAATGCAATGGATTGATCGTTCAACGCTCTGTGAGCTAGTCAGGCCAGTATAGCTGTAGTCATTAATAAAGCACTACAATAACACAGCAACATGGTGATAAAATGGCTTTCTGCAACCGTACAGTACGCCTTCATCGTGTACTGCACAACCGCGCGCGTGTGTGCGTGCGTGCGTGCGTGCGTGCGTGTGCGTGTGTGTCTGAGTCTGTGTGAGCTACTATCACTCATGTCTTTGAATGAAGGGAGGGGAACCTATTCAGGTTATACACACACACACACACACACCCACACACACACACACACACACACAAACACACACACACACACACCAGAGCCATGCTCCTGATGTCCGGCCCGAAATAATAAAATCAGTTAAATACATACGGGCCAGCAGTGGGCCCAAAGAGCAAGTGCTAATCATTATGCATCATTAGGTGAAGATTTAGCTTAAACGTGTTTAGCTGGAATTAAGCAAAGCTGTTGTTGACATGGATCGTGACGGCGGTAATGCTTTATTGTCAGTGCTCCAGGAGGCAGAGGGAGGGACGGCGAGGCCTCTGTACCAGTCGGAGTGATGGGCAGAAAGCGGGGATTTGTGGTCACGTTCCGAGGACCAGAGTGGACAAATGGAGAAGGAGAGGCTGGGTCATCTGGTGGAGGACAAACAGGGAGTTTGGGAGGCTGGGTAATACCATCCATACCGTGAAAGACTGCAGATTCTGGACCTGCCGACATTGATCTTCCGGAGACTACGAGGGGATGTGATTGAGGCATCCAAATTAATTCATGGTATTTATGACAACTCGTTGCCAAAGTTACTGAATCCTGTGAATAATCCTCGATAAGGACACACAATGAAGTTACCCAAGGTCAAGGTCAACAACCTCAACCAGAAATCATGTGTTCACCAACAGAGTTGTAAATAACTGGAACGTGCTGCCTGAGCAAGTGGTCACTGCACCATCCTTAGACTCATTCAAGGTTCGACTGGACAAGCACTGGAAGAGGGACCCGCTGACATATACATGGGATGAAGAAATGTGACTGAACCCCTATCGGCCTCTAGCCTCTAGCCTACCAACCGTATGCGCATACGACAGTTAAATGAGTAATGACATTTTAATGACAATTCTGAACTTTTTGAGGAGGATCTGGTCATAATGGCCACAGTGCCCGCGATCAGAAAATTCCTAAGTACCCTAAGTAAGTAATCTGGTGGAGGACCAACAGGGAGTGGAGGCTGGGTCATCTGGTGGAGGACGTACAGGGAGTGGAGGCTGGGTCATCTGGTGGAGGACGTACAGGGAGTGGAGGCTGGGTCATCTGGTGGAGGACGTACAGGGAGTGGAGGCTGGGTCATCTGGTGGAGGACCAACAGGGAGTGGAGGCTGGGTCATCTGGTGGAGGACAAACAGGGAGTAGAGGCTACTGGGTCATCTGACAGAGGACAAACAGAGTAGAGGCTGGGTAATCTGGTGGAGGACAAACAGGGAGTAGAGGCTGGGTCATCTGGTGGAGGACAAACAGGGAGTAGAGGCTAGGTCATCTGGTGGAGGACAAACAGGGAGTAGAGGCTACTGGGTCATCTGACAGAGGACAAACAGAGTAGAGGCTGGGTCATCTGACAGAAGACAAACAGGGAGTAGAGGCTGGGTCATCTGGTGGAGGACAAACAGGGAGTGAAGAGGCTGGGTCATCTGGTGGAGGACAAACAGGGAGTAGAGGCTGGGTCATCTGGTGGAGGACAAACAGGGAGTAGAGGCTGGGTCATCTGGTGGAGGACAAACAGGGAGTAGAGGCTACTGGGTCATCTGGTGGAGGACAAACAGGGAGTAGAGGCTACTGGGTCATCTGACAGAGGACAAACAGAGTAGAGGCTGGGTAATCTGGTGGAGGACAAACGGGAAGGAGAGGCTGGGTCATCTGGTGGAGGACGAACAGGGAGTAGAGGCTGGGTCATCTGGTGGAGGACGAACAGGGAGTGGAGGCTGGGTCATCTGGTGGAAGACGAACAGGGAGTAGAGGCTGGGTCATCTGGTGGAGGACGAACAGGGAGTAGAGGCTGGGTCATCTGGTGGAGGACCAACAGGGAGTGGAAGCTGGGTCATCTGGTGGAGGACAAACAGGGAGTGGAGGCTGGGTCATCTAGTGGAGGACCAACAGGGAGTGGAGGCTGGGTCATCTGGTAGAGGACCAACAGGGCGTGAAGAGGCTGGGTCATCTGGTGGAGGACGTACAGGGAGTAGAGGCTGGGTCATCTGGTGGAGGACAAACAGGGAGTAGAGGCTGGGCGATCTGGTGGAGGACAAACGGGAAGGAGAGGCTGGGCGATCTGGTGGAGGACAAACAGAAAGTAGAGGCTGGGTAATCTGGTGGAGGACAAACAGGGATTGGAGGCTGGGCGATCTGGTGGAGGACAAACAGGAAGTAGAGGCTGGGTAATCTGATGGAGGACAAACAGGGATTGGAGGCTGCGCGATCTGGTGGAGGACAAACGGGAAGGAGAGGCTGGGCGATCTGGTGGAGGACAACCAGGGAATAGAGGCTGGGTCATCTGGTGGAGGACAAACAGGACGTAGAGGCTTCGTAATCTGACAGAGGACAAACAGGGAATAGAGGCTGGGTCATCTGGTGGAGGACCAACAGGGAGTGAAGAGGCTGGGTCATCTGGTGGAGGACCAACAGGGAGTGAAGAGGCTGGGTCATCTGGTAAAGGACAAACAGGGAGTAGAGGCTGGGTAATCTGGTGGAGGACAACCAGAGAGTAGAGGCTGGGGAATCTGGTGGAGTATAAACAGGAAGTATAGACTGGGTAACTGGTAGAGGACTTACAGGGAGTAGAGGCTGGTAGTTGTCTAGTTGAGTGGGTAGTCAAGGCGATAGATACATGATACATGTGTTGTTGATGTGTTTCCAAGTAAAACTTAAAGGGCCCCTATTTACCATCAGGCTACCAGCCTACCCAGTGGACTGTACCAACTGGTATGTCAATGGCAATTTTAGTCACATGACAATTGTGAAGCGGCTTGCCATAGCTAATCACACTCACAAAATGGTGGTGGTGAAATAGGGTCCCCTATAAGATGTCTTACCCTAACCTAAGTGTAAAAACATAAGAGGGGAGGCAAAGGGTACAAAGAGTACATCTTATTTAAAGGTGAGGCTAAGAATCAAATGCCACCATGGTGTTACCATGGAGACCTACACTAATGCCTTTTAGAACATGGTGACGCAATCTGTGACTCAAAATATGCCACTGGCAGCTGGCAGTTATGAAACAATTTGCATAGTTGGCTGCTCTTAATCCACATTTAAGGAGGACAGTGGCTACTCTTTCCCTTAACACATCGCACCACATTACGTACATTAAAAAGCGTTGAATATCATCGTCCGGCTGAACTACTTGAACAGACATTGAGAAACCACAGACAAAAAAGTTTTTCCACCACAGAAAAGTCATTTAACAATTAGTTCAAGTTTAGCTCTTCTGTCCACACACCCAATCGTGGTGTGTGTGTGTGTGTGTGTTTATGTTTGCGCGTCTTACGCGTATGAATGTGTGTGTGTGCGTATACGTGTATGTGTGCGCGTCTTACGCGTATACTATGAATACGGGCGTGTGTGTGTGTGCGCAAAGGGCTGCTCCAACTGACGAGTACGAGGGGACAGTCTTATCCCGCTCTCCAGTGTTGACAGTATTACTAATCCCCTCCACCTGCTCAAACACCACCACCACCACCCCCACCCCCAAAGACCACCACCACCACCCTCCCCCTTTCCATCTGCCTCAGCTGGGAATCCCTGGGGCCAGAGCTGCGCCTCTGCTCTCGCTTCCACAACAGTAGCTATTGTCCTCCCTCCCTCCCTCCCTCCACCCCTCATCCATTCCCTGCATAATCGCCGCCACGGAAAAACAAATAGTTTTTCAAATGTTTGGAACAAGCCCACTGTTTGCGTCGGGGCCTAACACAATCACTTTTACAAGCTATACAGTTGTGATTAGGGCTTCCGAGCGAGTAGATTATTATTATTATTTTTTTTTTTGCATGTGGCATTTGGTCATATTAATATTAGTCTAATTAATTATGTTGTTTGACTTTGCACAGCGGCGTGTGTACCTTCTCTACACAACAGCAGCCAGCCGAGCCCAGGCAGGAACTGAGCGTCTATCTCCGTGGCCGTCCGCAGCCCGTGACTAGCGCACACATTTCATCAACTCACACGCCTTCTAATCCCCCCCCCCCCCCCCCACACACACACACATGCTCCATTTTCCTGCTCACTTGTATCGTGAAGTCAAAGAAAGAACTTTACTCTTGGGGGCCACAATCCCTGTGCATACTTGATTAATTCCGCAGAAAAAGGGCAACTTTTATAATCTTTTTATTTTTTTTTCTCTCCCTTTGACATTTGCCAAGGGTCTAAATTTCAATTAACCGCTCCTGGGTTTTGGCTAAATACATTATAGAGCGAGACGAACCAAACAAATCACCAAGATCATTTTGTTTTGTTTAATAAGTCATTGATTAAAAAGGTAAGCAGCAGTACACTGGGAACAGCTTAGCGTAACTAAATAATTTCAGGGATCAGGGAGGATGATGCGGAAGACTGTTGACGTTGAACCCCACCCACCCCCCCCCCCCATCCATCCCCAGTAAGCCCTGTGTGAAGAAGTCCACTTATCATGGTGTTCCCCTCGTCGGCGGAGGCCGACGTTGTGGCGTGGTGCCCTGACCCAGAAGCACAGCTGATCCCATCAATAACGCAGAGCAGAGCAAGGGGCACCTTGCTGGACCAGCAGGTGATGATCTGTGCAATTACATCCACCCACCCACCCCCACCCCCTCCCTTCGTTGACCCCCTGGTGACACCCGTCATCTTATGCCGAGGTGGGTCCCACCCGGATCTCCCAGGAGTTTGACCTCCTGACCTTGTGCTCTGCGAGGGGTCAGGGGGTCAAGGTTTAGGGAGGGCGGTCATGTGTCTCTCTTGTGTGTGTGTGTGTGTGTGTGTGCGTGTGTAAATGCTTTTGTTAACACATTTTTGCTGGGCTGGTAGTTCCCAGTAGTCTAGCCTTACCTTTGTATTACATCGCCGCATAGTCCGTTGCGTGAGTGCGGCCACAGAGCATACACATCTATATGAAGATATATAGATGTGTATATATTTGGCACAATCATAACAAAAACACAATTGCCACAGTTTTGTTTAGAATTGAATTAGTATCTAAAAACAAAAAGAAAGCTCAGTCAAACGTCAGTCTGAACGTAGTCAGAGTGGTGGGGGAGGGGGGGGAGGGATCAAAGATAAAATGCACATATCCCAGATTGAAGAGGCGTAGGTCCTGGATGCTGGTCTTCAAGGGGGTGGCCTGTGTGTGTGTTTGTGTGTGCGCATGTTTGTGTGTGTGTGTGTGTGTGTGTGTGTGTGTGTGTGTGCGCATGTTTGTGTGTGTGTGCGAGTGGAGGGAGGGGCTTAATGCAACTGGACGGAAGTGGCGACTCGCTAGCCCTCGGGTCACTAGCTGAAGTGGCGGCCCAGGCGCGACGGGCGGTAGTCCACCCGGAGCTGGACGAAGGCGTGCAGGAGGTTCCGGTCCAGGTTGGTCAGCTGCTCGCCGGAGCACACCTGCTTGAGGTTGTCGGGGGCGACCACCAGCAGGTTGCACAGGGCGTGCAGCGTGTCGAACAGCTGCAACACCAGGGGCACCTGCGGGAGGGCGGAGCAGAGAACAAAGGTGTTCCTAAAAGGGTCTCCTGTTGCCACTTGTGAAGGGTTCAACCAGCGTTATCCACGGCCTACTTTTATAGGAGGCCCCCTGATTTTTGGACAGTTACTCACTGTGATTTATATGAAATGTTTTAATCTTCTCCCCTGCATCTACAGATTACGTTTTGTCACCTTCATCACTTCCAGTTTGTCAAATTAATTAGCAAAACAAAATGCAATATATATATAAATAAAAAATTGAAGATCCCCATGATGATCAGAGCTTACATTTCAATTAGTGTGTAAGCATGTGTAAGTACAGCATAGAGCAGACCA
The DNA here is from genome assembly GCA_027704905.1 of Muraenolepis orangiensis. Lineage (NCBI taxonomy): Eukaryota > Metazoa > Chordata > Actinopteri > Gadiformes > Muraenolepididae > Muraenolepis > Muraenolepis orangiensis. The sequence continues at coordinate 21,840,373 of CM051016.1, forward strand.
ACAGAAGTTTAATTTTCATTTTTTCCCCTTGCCATGGACATGGCATGGACACAGCGTGCCCTAGCCAACCACCTCCTCCACCTCCTCCTCCTCCTCCTCCTCCTCCTCTTCCCCTTCCCCTTCCATCCACCGACACCTCCACTCACCCTGAAGTCCTTGGCACAGCGCCTGTACTCGGCCACGTCGCAGATGGCCAGCATGCCCCCCATGGAGCTGTAGCTGTACTGCTGCAGGTGCTCGTGGACGAGCCGGTGGAAACGCACGCCGAACTCCGTCAACACCGTGTCCACATTCTTGCCGTCCATGGACTTGCGCACCCGGTCCACCTGCCGGCTGACGTACGCACACACCTTGGAGCACGCCTGGCGGGGGGGGGGGGCGGTTGAACGTTAGCATGTGTGGAAAATTGACCTGGTCGCCTGATACATTGTCAATATGTTGAGCAGACATCATTGAAATGGTTAATATTTCTATATTGAAAATGTTTTGTTTGAGGAAAATGACAGAAGGTGCCTGATACATTCACAATACATTGAGAAAGAAATCGCTGAAATAGTCCATATTCCTAAGTTGAAAAACTTTTGTCTGACTAAAAACCAAAAAACAAAACAAAACTAGAATAGCCATAATTAGCCTGAAATGGATTTTCGGAAGTGTTTTTGTTCTCTTACAGTGGTGTACTGGATCATGACATTGTTCTCGTCCTCCGGCTTGAAGTCAGTCTTCTTCTGCTCCGTGGCCAGGATGTGTTTCATCTGGCCCACCATGCAGTTCAGAGTCCTGGAGAACCGGGGGTACAGTAACACAAGAGTTGATGCAGGAAACAATGAATCAGTGAACAGACAACCGAGTGCTACATGTGCATGCATAATTCACTGACCTGTCGATACCCGTGTCCAGCTTGACTTCCATCTGTTCAATCACCTCTTTCTTCTTATGCAGACATTCCGTCAGCCTCGGAGAGGAGCTAGAGACGGACACGACGAAGATATTTAGACACTTTTTTCATGGACCGTATCAAGCTCATTGCTTATAATGACAGAGATAGAACATTCCAAGTGAATATGGCATTGGTCCTATCCAACGTCCAACCCGTCCTTCACTGACCTAATGAGAGGCATGAGGTGGTCATTGAACTGCTTGTCAAACAGGTGGAAGATGGTGTTAGCCTGCTGCACCACATCCATAAAGTACAGGTTGGCATTCTTGGCATCTGCTGAGGGGATAGCTGTAGGTGGAAGGGATAAGTAATATCAATAATATCAGCAGGACAGTACATTTCATCACTGGAACCATCAGGATCAGAGGATTGTGTAAGAGCCGGACATAGTGAATGGCGTTGTGCATCACGGGGCAGAGAGGAGCTGGACTCACCTGACAGGCCGATCTCAAGAGCGTAGTCGATGTGGTCCACACACAGGTGCTCCACCAGCAGTAGGAAGATGAAGAAGGCGTTCTTGGGCAGGTCAGAGGGATCCGACAGCTGTGACACAGAAACGTTACGTTTCTTTCATTCAAATGAGAGATGCAACGTTCTACATTTCGACGAAAACTACTAAAACGGCGGACTGGTGGACATCGTCACAGTATCCCACCCTCACCCTGTTGCATCTCTCGAAGGCGTGCCGGGTCTCCTGGAGCAGGTTGACCACCACTTCCTGGGAGAGGAAGGTCTCCCCGTGGGTGTCGATGCTGGGGCCCAGGGGGAGGTTGGTGCGTTGCCTGATCCTCTCCTTCAGCTCCTGGATGCTGCAGAGAGAGAGAAAGAGAGCGAGAGTAATGTGCACGTGAGTGGGAGAGAGAGAGAGAGGCAGCCAACACAGAGCCAAATTAAAAATCAGTGCAGCTTGAAGAGCACGCTCCAATACCCAAGGTTTGGCTCTTGTGCACCTGGTTGGCATGTGCCAGCAAGAGATATCGGTGCCTACATAGCCTCCAAGCAAGGTGTTGGGGGGCCAACTCTACCCCAAGCCCCCTCGCCCCCTCGCCCCCCTGCTTGAGCCACCTGCTGTCATATGTGGTCTTCTATATCAAATACAGTCCACTCTCACGTATAGGAGCTCTCGGCAAATACGTTTTCCATCTGTAGCTTGTTTACAACCCGTAAAGTAAATCCTCACAGAATATCATCAACTCTAAATGTCCCCAACACCAAATTGGTAAGCATGGTGTTCATGGTGAAGTTCTGTTCATAAAAGTAAGCCGTGGCTTCCTTTTATTACTCTTACTAGTGATTATATGTGTTTCAATGCACAGGGAGGTCTTGACTTGACTGACTTTAGCCCGGTGCCGATGGGGCGTTTCTGGTGGTTCTTGGAGTCGTAGAATCGCTGTAGGATCATGGCGCTGCGCGTGCGGAGGTAGTCCTTCTCCATGTCGATGTAGCTCTCCAGGTAGCAGGAGAAGATGTTCTTGATTAGCTTGGACAGGAACGTGTGCTTGTCTGAACCCAGGTTGAACTCGGACAGCTTGGCCGCCAATGCAGTCGTCCTTCAAGACAAAAATACGGACAGTTGACATTTGAGTTGACGGTTGAGTGCTGCCACTATCGTAACATTGTCATGCGTATTACATTATGCTATCATACTTTTGCTGGACTTTCTGGACTCATTACAGTTACTGCACTGTAGTCATGATGCTGCTGCACTTATGGCTTTTTGCACAATTAAACATATGTATATATCATCCATCAGTTACTATATTGTTCTTTTTTATTGTGTGCAGTATTGTTATAGTATAGTGTTGTATAGTATAAGTATAGTATATAGTGTTAAATTGTAGGAAATTCATACTGCGAATGGGAACTGGGACTAGGAATGGGGAGTAAGCATTCCATTGTGCTTATTGCATATGGCAAATAAAAACATCTTAAATCTTGAATTTGGTAAATGTTTGGTAAAACGAGGAAGGAGGACCGTAGTTATAAGTCTACTAGCTAGTTTAACTGCAGCCTCTTAAAAAAGTACTTTACAATCACTTGGTTACTCATAAGCAGAACGCGATGGCCAGCCATAGGACTACTGGCTCATCAAGAGAGCAGACAAATGTCTGAGTGTGAAACACCCCAGAAGGGCTCAGGGTTAAAAGGTGGACTACCTGATATAAAGGTCATAGAGGTTCTTCAGATACTGTTCCACGTCCGAGTGTCTGGTCTCATCCAGCTTCTCCTTCACGTGGGCCTGGGGACACACACACACACACACACAACAAATGTGAAATGACTACAAATAGGATGTGACATGTCCAGCGGGGGTGTATATGAGGATTAGGACCAGATGATTGACAGGCAGAAGAAGCAGAGGTACCACTTCTACCCACCTACCCACCTGTAATTTGTTCTCAAAGATGTTCTGGATGAGTTTGGCCATGACGGCCTCGGGGCTGCTGAACACCTCCCCGACCTGCTTGTTGACTCTCTGGCAGAGGGCCGCGGTGTCCTCAAACACATCGTTCCTCAGGTAGGCTCCCTGAAGGGGGGAGAACACATCACATCAGAGCTTAGAGTGTTCTGGGCCCTGTGGACAAGAGGCGAGATTCCACGTGTGTGTGTGTGTGTGTGTGTGTGTGTGTGTATAAGGGTGCCACAATTACCTCCTGACACTGCTTGATGTAGACGTCCACGCAGTGTGCATATCCCTTTTTCCCGAGAAAGTGACAAAACAACGGTACATTTTAAAATGGAGAGTCAAGTCAATGTTGTGTCTGATGCATTCGGGCGGGAAAAAAAAGCCGCAGGTGAGATTTTGCGCCCACATGAACTGAATAACATACAAACGCCGTCACTAAAGTCGTGGAGAAACTTGGATGTGTTGTTCTTCGTAAGTTCTATGGTTCACCTTGAAATGTAGTAGAACCGCTGCCACCTCACGCATACGCCCTATCTCTCCCCTCCGCTGAGCTGCCGTGAACTCCTGGATCAACTGCCGCTCCAGGTCATGGTACTTACCTGGAGAACGCGCGCGCGCACACACACACACACACACACACACACACACACACTTTACAGCTAACAGTTTGCGGTAATTTCTATGGAATATTTAATATCCACCATAGGAACAGAATCAAACGAGTGGAGGTCAAACTCACTTGCGATCTTTGCTTTGACATCTGCAAATCTGTTGGGGGGGGGGGGGGGCGGAACATAAATAATAAAAAAGCGGATTAACTCTGGAGACCTTGAATGATTATCACGTCAAATGTCACCTTAGTTGTCCTCTAACAAAAGTGGTCATTGTTCAATGTATGGTTTGCAATCAAAACATCCATTTTGACCTTAGGAAGTAGTACTGCACCGCGGGGAGCGGACGCCGTAGTAATGCGTGGTACGATATGCCCCTCCCTGTCTGAAAGGGGGTGACGTGTGAAGCTGCCTGCAGGACGCCTGACTCACCTGTCAAACGGCAGCTCCTGGGCAATGAGGTGCAGCTTCTGAATGATGTCAGCCGCCTCCTTAATCTGGAGAAGAGAGGAGGAGGAGGAGAGAGAGAGAGAGCATGAGAGAGAGAGAGCAGGTGAGAACTATACGGGAGATGGAGGAGGGGAGGGTGAGAGAGAGCAGGCGGGCCGCCGGCAGCAGCTCCTCCTGGGGAGTCATCATCTTAAGCGTAGCCCTCCTGCACCTTGGCCATGTCGGCCACGGGCCAGATAACAAGCCGCCCACCTGGCCGACGGCCGCGGTGGCGGCCGGTGTGTTGACTTATCCAAGCAGCATATCCAACTCTTTATGGCCATGCCTTTTCTCAATGGGGGCTGTAATCCCACAGGAGGCTAAATCGCCTTCAATAATCTGTCTGGCCAGGGATATCTGTGTAAAAGAGGGGGGGTCTTGTCCCCCCACCGCCCCCCTGTCCCACTGCTTCTGACATGCACACCGGCTGTAAAAAAAAAAAGAAGAAAAGAAAGAAAAAAGAAAAGCTCCAGACCCTGGAAAAAGGCCCACCGTCCACAACTCCTCTGTTCCCGCAGACGCCTGCCTCAGCTAACATCATTAGCCTGTTCCCGCGAGGAGGATCCAGCCTTTCTGCTCAGCGAAGGTTTTCTAAGTATCTGTCCCCCAGCTAAGATTAGCTAAATCCCATGTAAGTAATGTAGCCGTCTCCCTGCAGTCAGGGTTTAGCAGCACTTGTCTCCACGCTGGCGGCCCAGCCCTCCCTTTCAGAAGGATTAGCAGAGCCATCCCCCTACAGCTATTCACTCGCAGCTTTCCTCGGTTCCCCCCTTCTCTCTTGTCTGGAAGTATGCTCAGGAAGGAGGAATCTGGCCAGAGATTCCCCGTGTTGACTCTCCACCAGCCCAGCCCCGTCTCTGGGATTGACCCCCCCTCCAGGCTCCCTGCTCAGAGTCCAATAACGAGGTAGCGGCAAGCGGGGAGCTCATCTGGAGGGTCTCCATCACTGCTCTTACTGCTACAAACTACATTCCTCTATACAGCTTCCCCTTGGATCAACATTGAGGTCACTTGTCTTGTGTCAAGTTGGCTGGTATTGCAACAACAACAACACCTCATGGAAGTTTCCTATGGTACTCATAACTTATTTGTCCCACCAGGCCTCCTGCTGTAATACGACAACAAGGAGGATCAACATCATAATTCCTAATCACACTCTTCAATTAGAGCAATTAGGCTTGACACGAGCACGATGACAGCCATGCAAGTCAATCAGTCAACTGTGTTATTTGTGTGTGTGTGTTATTAGCAAGCGTACGACAGCCTTATTAATCCTAATTAGCTGAGGGCTCTCAACTAAAAAAAAAAAAAAAAGGGATGAACTTACCGATTTAACGTGCATGATTTAACTACGTAATCCTGCTCCTCTCACACCTTACATCTAGCATTACCACTGCAGGGGCGGAGCCATTGATCTCACACACATCACTGCTGGAGTGACTGGCTAATACACCCAACGACACACACACACACACACCTTTTCTAATACAAACCACACAAAAACAGTAAACACAGATGCACAATACGCACCTTCTCGGGGTTGTTGAAGACGTCACTGCGTAGCTCTCCGTCCAAGAACTCGTTGAAGTAGGTCATGAGGCGCTGCGCCTCGACCGCCCTCTGCCGGGGGGTGTTGACCCCCTCCAGCTGGTCACCAAGATGGCACACCTTGGTGGCCACGTAGCTGATGTGCTCGTCCAGCTCCTGGAAGTGCTGAAAGGCCACCTGGGGACACGGGGAAGAACAGAGACGTTCTGACCCGACCCATAGAACGAATACTCCTTAATGTGTGTGTGTGTGTGTGTGTGTGTGTGTGTGTGTGTGTGTGTGTGTGTGTGTGTGTGTGTGTGTGTGTGTGTGTGTGTGTGTGTGTGTGTGTGTGTGTGTGTGTGTGTGTGTGTGTTAAGAGACTTGGGGGGGGGGGGGGGGGGGGGTGAACAACACTGACCTGGTTGCTCCTCTGCAGGTCCTGGACTTTGTGTGCAAACTCTTTGGCCTCGCGGCGGCACTGGTGCTCGAGCTTCTCCACGCGCCGCTGGATCTTCTCGTCCAGCTGCTTCAACTCTTCGATGTGGTTCTCAAACTCCTCCAGCAGCCTATCACACAGTGGAAGGAAACAGTCAAGGGGGGGGGGGGGGGGGGGGCGGTTGAAGATTCCCAGAGGAGAAAATGCCCTTTTATTAAAAATAAATAAAAATAATCATAATCCACAGGGAGCCATAACACACACACACACACACACACACACACACACACACACACACACACACACACACACACACACACACACACACACACACACACACACACACACACACACACACACACACACACACACACACACACACACACACACACACACACACACACACACACACACACACACACACACAGTAATTGGGGAAAAAAATAAGGGTTAAATTTGGCCCACTGACCAAACACTTTAGAGTTATTAGTAACAAAAACGGGGCTGGGTGCTTAATTCCTGGATGCTCAGGCTTAAGAAGCTCTGACACCTAGTAGCTTCGTCAGCTGCATTTTAAGTGCCACCAGGAACGGCACAGCAAATGTTCCAAGTCAGCACCGTATTTTCCACATACTAGGAAATGTCGCAAAACGATGAGTATATAATCTCTATATAACTAATTCCCTCAGCAGTCGCTACAGCTTTAGAAAGAGACATCTCCCATCCTCCTCTTCCTCTTCCTCCTCCTCCTCCCCCCACACACCACACACACACTCGCTCCCTTGCTGGTGACTCGCACTGTAGGGTGGCCTCCATAGAGATGTGGTTTCTGACTTCACTACGGTTTAAATAGTTTCTGAGGACGGTGCAGCAATAGTTTTGCGGAAGACGCAGATAAGGCCGGCTTGGATCTATGGGATATTTTATGGGGGGGGGCTGTTATTGCTGCAACTGTGCGTGGTATTTGTGCTTACCAGAAATAAGTTGGCCGCTATATGTAAACGTAAGACCAAGCGATATCGGGAAAATTACAACATTAAATATAGTCCAAAAAAAATTCTTTCGTTGTCCAGTTGGATTATTATTATTTATTTATTTATTTTTACAGACGAAAGTAGTAGCAGTTTAAATGTTGTACGAAACACATTTTGTAGTTTCAACTTTTGCCATATATTAATAATGTATTAATTATTATTAATGTATTAATCATTTTCACTCCAAAAATATGACATGTTCTTGCACGTACAAGCACGTACAAGTACAGAACAGCGAAAATTATTTGGCCTGACCAGAGTGCAAATGTTGCAGTAAAGTGCATAGCAATATATAATAATGTACAGTTGTTGAATAATATGTAAAAACTGTCTTTCAATGAAATGACTACTAAAAACAGGTACAAAATAACTTATTGAGTAGGTATGAGATATATCCGAGTTATATATTTTCATAATGCCTATTCTCTAATACGATAATATTCTTCAAGTGTAAAAATGTCCCCCCATTACAAACACCAATAACAACATTGCTATCCGTCTCAATAAGATGAACAATTCAATGTTCGAAGACTCAATCTAAAGTGAGCACTGAGGGCGACTTTACATCACATACATTGTGCTTTTACTATAACAGATCTCATCTATAGATAAACAGGTCTGCAATGTTATTGTTTATTACCTGTATTAAAATGTCTGTATATAAACAGGAGAACAATAATATATAAACTCTTCATATAGAACAGCCCATTCAGGTACCTTGTCAGGTGGGAAACCCCAATATGATCTGGGGACAGAGGATGCATACAGATCAACCACTGTAGTACCTTTTGGGGTCAAAGGCCTCCGCCCCTCCTTTAGATCCTCCACCAGGTGTTCTCCAAGCCAGTCTCTCTATGTACTCGTCTGCATCAAATGGCTCCTACGTGAAACAAACACAAAACAACGCCGTCAACATTAAAAAAAAAAGGGAATCAAGAAGGGAAACATTTGCATCATTTGCAAAACATCCGAATGAACCACTGAACAACTCGCTTAACTTGCCGACCCGGCTTAGTTCTATACATGCAAAACAATTGTTAAATATTGCTCCAGCTAAATCTCCATACATATATTCAGATTGACCACACAAAGCAGACACACTTGTGGGATTTTCAAATCTTTCCTGCAGAAAGTGAACTAGACAGGCTAGTGCTGGTTAGCCATCTCGCTAGCTTGCCCAGCAGTCATCTTACCTCGAACAGCTGAGCGGTCGTCGCCATGATCGCACTTGGCCCCTAGCACCGCAGACAAATACAAATGAGACCAAGTAACACCTCAGTCGGCAACAACAGCGCCGACTTTATTCGTAAGAGTTGTATGATTCTGACAGTTCTGCCCTTTGTTGACAGCTAGGTAGAGAGACATCCAGCTTCCTGTATGGGAGAAAAGGGTGGGGAAGACAGTTGCTGACTAGCACGCATGCGCAGAAGTCAGCTGACAGTCTTGTGATGTCACGTGAGACGGAAGTAGTGGCTGTTGTCGTTTCATAGAATGAGTGGTTAATAATAAGGTTTAATAATACGCTACATACATCAAATATGAACGGTTTGAATATTTCGACCCCAAGGCGTTAACGGTCATTAGAGTGTGCTCGGTGTTGTCGCTTAGATGAGTTTACGTGCCTTATGGATAATTTCCCACGATAAGGGAGAACATGTGTCAATGCGTTTCTCAAGGTTTGTTACACGTCCTTATACGACCCTACGGAACCTAATGTCGGTTTTTTTGGGTTATTATTATTATTTTTTGGTTATGGTCATTTTATGTGTTAAAAATCTGTTATTTTTCACACAGGAGGTTCCCTACCGTTGAATATCGTGCTAAGTTTCTGGCTGGTACTTCATACCAAGCAGTCCCAGAGGACAGCACGGTGCTCCGGCTGCTCCTTACTGAGCTAGGGCTGGTGGACCCCCACAAACCATACGTTGCTCAAAGAGACGACTGTCTGAATCAACGGAGGACGCCAGCACTTGAGCTACATGTGGACAGCTCGGAAAAGGGAATACTGTGGCCCGTGTTGGCCACCTGTCATGGGCCGCTGATCTTAGCTTGCCTGCCTCTGGTGGAGGCTTGTGAGCCACGACCACCGTTAACCAGCTTACTGTCTGTGTCTCAAGGCCTCACTCTGTTGGAAGGGCTGCAGAACTTTCTCTGCGGGTCTGGCAACAAGACAACTGACTCTGATGGGTTGGCGTGTCGCCTGGCTGCCATGCCCTCGGTCCTTCAGCAGGTGTGTCCCCTGGGAACACCCCTGGACGTGCCCCAGGCGGGGGGGCCTTTCACGCCGGCGGTGCCCGCTCCTCCCGGAAGCCCGAGGCAGCCTGCCTGGAGGACGGGGCACCACCGCGGACGGGCCCTGGTTAACGTGGCGCTCACAGAGATGGTGCGCTGCATGCAGTACGGCAACCCAAGCAAGCAAGACCTCTGGGACGTCTATGGCACCGTGACATGCAAAGTAAGTAGGCTGATATATATTATACTATAACTGTAGTTGTCTCTTTCTTATATTGAGTGCCTACTTAGATTTCCTAATTTGTTTTAATTTGTCTCTTCATCCAATTAAATATATATATAATCTATATCTATATATACTATACTATATATTATATATACTATATTATATGTATATATATATATATATACACACACCTATAATTCTGCACATATCTCATACCACTGTAGAAGTTATTTGATACCTGTTTTTCTACCTAGTAGACTGCTTTTACATCCTATTTAACCACTGTACATTATATATTACCATACACTTTACTGTAACATTTGCACTCTGGTTAGATGCCGAATTATTTGCGCTGTACTGTACTTGTGCTGTTCAATGACAATATTTGAATCTAATCTAATCTAATCTAATCATTATGCATACTGTTTCTCTTCCTCCTCACCTGCCTGTATTCCCCAGTGTGAGGTGGAAGGGGTGCTCCCCAACGTGACGGTGAGCCTCTCGCTGCCCCCCAACGGCTCCCCCCTGCAGGACATCCTGGCCCATCCGTGCGTCACGTCCTTGGACTCCAGCATTCTGAGCGCCAGCAGCGTGGACGACGGAGACGCTTCCGCTTTCTCCGGCCCCTATAAGTTCCCCTTTTGTCCCCCGCTGGAGCCTTTCAAACTGTGTAGCTACACATCCCAGGTAAAAAAGGGACAACACGCCTGGAAAAAATGTTATTAAATAGTATTTATTATAATTAGATGTATTTTTTTTCTTGTCTTTCTCATATTTGTATTTCCTCAGGTCCCGGTGCCTCCTATCCTTGGCTCTTACCAGCTGAAGGAGGAGGAGAACCAGCTGCATGTTTCTGTCAGCCTCAAGCTTCATGAGAGCGTTAAGAACACTTTTGACTACTGTGAAGCACACCTGCCCTTCTTCAACAGGTAAACAAAGACGTATGACCTTTTTGAAATGTTTTGCTATACGTTGACCATTCTAAACCTTCTAAAATGCACTGCCGCTATAGTGGACATAATTGTGGTTGATCGGGGTGTCGGTGGTGTTCAGGGTTTTAATGACAGTGGTCCACCTGCAGTATGCATCCTTGAGCAAGGTTCCTAACCCCTACCTGCTCATTAAAGGTGCAATGTGTAAGCTGTCGAATTGTGCACAGTCCCTCCAGCTCCCCCCCCCACCCCCAAACGCCTCACTCTTACTGAAAATAACGTAAAGCCTACTGTTTTTACAGTGAATCTGTGCTATGGCGTCAAGTTTGTCTCCGACAAGTGATCTCCTAAGTGAGAGCCAGCATTACATGATTTTCAGTTTGACATGATTGACAAGAGGTTAGAATATGCCCTCTGGGCAGTGCTACTTCTTCATCCTCTCATGTTGGACTGAGGGCAGACTGGATGCTGCAGTGACAGCGCCTCTTGAGGCGTAAAGTGGTATTACGAGAGTTTTGACATGACAAGTCAAAACCTTTATTTCTTCATATCCTGTTTTTTTGTATGTTTTAAACAAATAATTGTGAACATTGCACCGTTTAGGATGGATAGATAGATCTTAATTCACCTCTGTTTGATTGTGAATGTTTAATTTTTGTTTGCGATGTGCAGGGACCAGATGAGCAGTGTGGAGGTGAAGGTGAGCTTTGGACACCTGGATGTCAACAAAGAGAAGAACCTCCTGGTTTGGGTCCTTGGTATGTCCTTTACCCCCTAAAGACTTGAGGCAAAGTGTAACATTTGAAAACAAACACTGAACGGCCGTAACCCCACACTCCCCTGTTACCTAGGCCAAAAGTTCCCCAAGTCGAGGGAGGTCACCATGGAAGGTGGGATCCGCTTTTCAGGGCAGCTACCGGGGCCTGTGGACCCCCTCTGTGCAGACCTTACTGCCTACATCAAAGTAAGAGAAACCTGCCCTCGCAACGCATTACTGTTCACTATTCTTAGTCATTTTATTGTGTGTTTGCTATGTTTTTAACTTTGTAGCAATCTTAGCTTTTTTAAATATGCAATATTGCAATAATAATAAAATGCATTATTTTTAATATTATTTATCCGGTTTCATTCAAATTTGCTATTTCAAATTTGACATATTTGCTTAAAGTACCGTGCACTGCTGTTCCACTTCCTTAAAGTCATTCAAATATAAATGGAGATCACACCAGTTTGAGCTTAACTCAAACCATGTGAGTTCTCATCTTCCAAACAATACTTCACTATGACAAACGGCATATTCATTGTCGCAGATACATGTTTATTTCTTTGCTTCTCAGTGATTTATTGCACCTTTGAAATATCCAAACAGGGGGAACTTAATGTGCATAGAACCTGTGTGCACTTTATCCTTGTGCTTATTTTTGTATTATGATAGTCATTCCCTTTTTAAAAGGCCTTCCCTGCAAAAATGTCATATTAAGCTGTGTTGAGTTGTCATTTGAATAGATAAGAGCCATAGGGGGGGGCAATGAGCCAATTGACATGGCTTTGAGCACCGTGTGTGTGTGTGTGTGTGTGTGTGTGTGTGTGTGTGTGTGTGTGTGTGTGTGTGTGTGTGTGTGTGTGTGTGTGTGGTGTGTGTGTGTGTGTGTGTGTGTGTGTGTGTGTGTGTGTGTGTGTGTGTGTGTGTGTGTGTGTGTGTGTGTGTGTGTGTGTGTGTGTGTGTGATCTAAATGCACCATATGCTTGTATTTCAGTTGTATTTCAAAGTGCCTGACTTGACCCTATCGGGGTGCTCCGTGGACCAGCATTCAGTGCAGGTTTATTCCAATGCCAAGCCTAAAATCCTTACCTGTACGTGGACCTTCACACTTTTTTGGCAACATACCTTACTCCAGTGTCTTGTTGTTCTGGACACATGAAGATCTCCAACCCCCTTTCTCTCATATTTTGCAGGTCGAGAACTTAAGTCCAAAGATTACTTCATATGGAATTCATCAGGTCCAGCTCCGGTCTCCTCTGGTCGTATGATGCTGTAGGCTGGACAAGAAGCTTGAGGAAGGAGATTGTCATCAGCGTCAATACCGTTGATACATGTGTGATGGATACATGGTGAAGAATGGAACTCTTATGAAAAACACCCAATATCATTCCAATGTTACAAGGATCACATTAATTGAAGTTGGTAAAACATGGTTTAAAATGATTTACATGTCTGTATTAGTGCTAAAACATTTCAAAATAAGTTTGCTACAACTGCTTAAAATGGCGTCCGGTGGACAGTCACTGAATGAAGTTATCGTTGCATTGGGAGGATTTTATAACACGTGATTTAGCAAATTGTCTCTTGTTTCAAATGTTATTTAGCATAAAGTGACATTTTGTGAATACCTGCCACTCTGCAGCTACTTCTTTTATCCCCACCCCGACTCTTAACCCTTTCAGACATGAGGGCCACCCTTTGCTCTGACAGTCCCCACTTCACCGGCTCTCCATCACCAGGATAATTAGCAGCTGGGGGCCCTGTTTTTCCATCAGCTGTTGTGGCCCTCGAGGAGAGGGGGGACTGTGAGAGGGGCCCCTGTCTGACCGAACCTGTGTCTCGGGGCCACAAAGGGGGGGCTCCTTGAGATCTGACAGGAGCCTGCACTCCCCCAGCCCCCTTACACACACCCCCACCCCCCCACCCCTTTGACCCCACCCAGTGTCCCAGTGACGGGTTGAAGCATGCTGCCTCTCCAGACAGACTGAGATCTGACCCTCAGGCTCTGGAGAACCAGCCTCCCATTCGGCTGGTAATAACAGGCTAATTGGTGAAAAGGTTACAAAGATGGTAATGGATGGGAGCGGTGCCCTTTGGTGCCTCCTGTTAATTGCCCATAGCTTAAGTATCAATGCATTACTTGTATGATTTACACTCAGGTAGAAGGTAGAATTTCCAGGTGGAATTTCTTGGTTGGTCATTCAGACATTTGCACTTTGTATTCCTCAAAAATGTACAGTATATGCCCGTTGCATTAGCAGCAGCTACATCTCAGCAGTGCACAAACACACAAATATATACAACACACGGAATGAAAGTTTTAATTTCAGCAGGCCTATCTATCCAGAAGCAGAGGAAGGGTTAAATCACACACAGGCTTACGTCCCCCTCTTCTCCTGCGGCCAGACTCCTCTTGAGTGGCCCATTGTCTGCCGCTGGCCTCTTGTGGCCCCCTCGCTGGTCCGAACGCCACATTCTCACGTGGATTTCCACTCGGGGAGAGGAGAGGGGGGGGGAATGCTGACCGTGACCAATCCTCCATCAATTGGAACCAATTGCTCACACGGCATCCTTCACCTTCTTTTTATGTAGCTGTATGAAGTGGCAGACACCGGCCGCCCCGGTGTTCTCCCTGCGACTCCTCATTGATTTTGCTTTAAGGCCTAGTGTGTATGGCCAGTGAAGAGAGAGAGAGAGAGAGAGAGAGAGAGAGAGAGAGAGAGAGAGAGAGAGAGAGAGAGAGAGAGAGAGAGAGAGAGAGAGAGAGAGAGAGAGAGAGAGAGAGAGAGAGAGAGAGAGAGGAGAGAGAGAGAGAGAGAGAGAGAGAGAGAGAGAGAGAGAGAGAGAGAGAGAGATGAGAGAGAGAGAGAGAGAGAGAGAGAGAGAGAGAGACTACTCTAAAACCTCTGCAGTCTGAGGAGGAGGGTCAGCCTGGCTCCTTAAGTCTGCGGTCGCTGGACCCCTCACTGGTTCGACTTTGCTTTGTTGATTAAACGGTTTGCTAAGTAGATGGGTGGTTTTAATGTGCCCCTTTGAACCGCTGGGTCACGCCTGAAGTCATTCATATTTTACTCGTTCGATCGTTGTTTGGTAAACGACAAAGGGGTTTATCCGTTCAAGTCAAATCAGAGAGGTCAAAACTACCTTTTGTGGAAGTTGTGATGCTGTGGTGATTGCAAAAAGTGTTCAAATCAAACAGTTAAAGTGATAATTATACACCAGTGTTTATTGTCATTAAGGGTCTTCATGAGTTACTAAATGTTTCACTAATCACTACTACTACTAACTAATCTGTAGCTATTCAAACACCCAGTGGTTGGTTTGTTTCCATAAACCTTTAATAACCCTATTAACTGTTAACAGACTGTTAAAATCGTCTATTCAATTCTGGTTTTTATTTGGCCTTTAGTTGGCATCAATAATTCAAATTGACAGTATATGGCGTTCCACTACAGCTTGTAACTATTTAAGACAAGACTATCAACATTTGTTCAGCGCTGTCTGAGGTCAATATTGTTGTGGTATGGCCCCCAGAGGCCCCAGGTTTGGCCCCAAAGGTGTTTTATTTCAAGCAATGCGATCTCTCTGTCTCCTTAAGCCAAGCTTAAGGAGACGACTTGAAAAGCAGAATGGCAGTGAGCCAGCAGACGGCTCATTCTGTAACACACAGATGGTGTTTATTTTGTAATTGCGCACATTCCCAATCTTTGCTTGGCTTTTAATGAAATAAAATCTGATTGAATCTCATTTGTAAAATATAGTCACCATCAATATAGTGGCCTTTAAATGTGTATAAGGTGTAGGGGCAGAATATTGACAGAGCACATTTTCGTTTAGCACCACTGTGACCTCTAGATGGCGCCATATCCTCTCTTTCTATAAAGTAACTCCAATGTCATCCACAGTGCTATATATGCTTAAAATAGTAAGCTATCATCATCAGCTAAATAGTAAGCTATCATGCTTATCTGAAAAATGTGGAATGGATACACAGGCAGGGTTATTATTGTACTTATTATCAAAAGTGGTATATGTTATATGGTTGCATTGGTTTATCTCGCCTCAGATTCCAAAGCCTCTGTAATCCAGATTACCAAACACAACCTTTTCTCTTGATCATGATTAGTGTCCTAAATCCCTCTTACACAATAATAATCTATGTTGCTCTTTACATCCCCCCCGTCCCCCTCTCTCTCTCTCTCTCTCTCTCTCTCTCTCTCTCTCTCTCTCTCTCTCTCTCTCTCTCTCTCTCTCTCTCTCTCTCTCTCTCTCTCTCTCTCTCTCTCTCTCTCTACTCGCCTATATATTATGAATACCGGTAGTCAAACAAGACAGTGGGAATGCAGAAAGAAAACCATGAATGAGAAAACCGCAGGAATTAGTCTGAGTCCATAGTCGACAACCTTCTATGAAGCTTATTGTGTTAGTTTGATGTATTCCTGTATTGTGTCTCGGTAACTCCTGGACAAGAGAGGGTTGAGAGGAGGTGTCAGCCCGGTCGCGTTGCATGCCTTTTCCCTAGAGGGGGCAGGGGGCTTGGTGGTAGCAGGTGGACATCCACACCCTCTCCTCCTCTGTCCTCATCCCAGAAGATGTCCCTCTCCGTGGGACGTCTCACCAGTCTGCCTCCCTCTCTACTTGGATCTCCAACTAGAGGCAGGGGGTGGCAGTCACACACACCAAGATACAAGATTTGTATTTGCCATTTGCAACAAGTACAATGGAATGCTTACTCCCCATTCCCTAGCGCAGTATGAATTTCTAAAACAATACTATTACAAATACTATACGCAATACAAACAAACATAAAGAACAATAAAGTGACGGTGATGGATGATATGTACAAATCCCACCAGGATTGGATTTTGATGACAGAGGCGAGGTGTCATATAGATATATGATGCCCCTGTATACCGTTGGACGTGTAGACGGTCTTCTTCTGCGTCCTCCAGTGTTCTCTGGCTTGCCGGCGTTGGGCTCGTCTGTGCTTGTACGTCTGCTGTTGGAGAGCTCCCTGCGCCCACAGAAAGCCCTCCTGGAGCCCACAAAGAAAAACTCTGATCATTTCAGGTTTTAGATGATGAATGAAATGAACCAACGTTTATACCCTGCTTGGGCATCTGCCCTCTTATTTATAGTTTTGTGTGTGTGTGTGTGTGTGTGTGTGTGTGTGTGTATTGTGTCAGTGTATGTATGAGCATGAACTTAACAGCAGACTTTATTTTCTGTACCTTGTTTCCCCCTAAAGTGGTTCTTATTGAGGGCCAGTCGTGGCTGTATCTCCCCCCCCCACCCCCCTCACTCCCTATTAACCACTCTACCGGCACTTTAATCAGACCCACTCGAAGTTCGCCAGCTGTCTCTCTCTCTCTCTCTCTCTCTCTCTCTCTCTCTCTCTCTCTCTCTCTCTCTCTCTCTCTCTCTCTCTCTCTCTCTCTCTCTCTCATATTATTTCTCAAGCATTCTTCTCCAAAAGTATGTTGTGGTGCCACTTCGGGCCCATATGATCAAAACATTTTCCCTGAATATGAAGAATATTTTTTAACGGCTCATTGCCGGTAGGGATCGGAGGCCGACCTGCGTCTGACTGATGCCTCCCTCTCTGGGTGTAGAATACTGCCGGGAACCCCCACCTCTGCGGTCCCTCAGCTGGAAAAAGCAGAGAAAAACCCAGAAATAAAACCTGTGTTATTCTTTGGATTATTCAGCTCAGTTAGTCGATGAGTTGACGTGTTTGTTTGTTTTTGTTTACCATGGCGTTGGTTGTGACAATGTTTGTGTGACCAATAGGAAGGGCCAGTGGTTGCAGTCTCTACGGAGAGGCAATGGATTGGAACAGCAGTGACATGCAAGCAGTCACACACAATATAGCGCCAAAGCACCAAGATTGGAACAAATTATAAAAAATATAACAACTTTAATTTTCATTTTTTTCATTTTATAATCATTTACAGAAAATGTATTTATTTCGCGATACGATGAATGACGTTCGGCGCTCTGACCTGCGGCCTCCTGGGAGGACGAGGCTGAGCGGTGCTCGGATCGTTGCTTAGAGCGATGGGAAGGTTTCCTGTGAAGCATGGGTGGTCCACATTGCACACACACAGAAACACTGTCTTTCAGCTCACATGGCCCGGACACATGAACGGGATTCAACACTCAACACAAACAGACTGAAGACCAAAGACACTGACCTGCGAGCGTGGACGGGGACGCTTCAGACGTCTGCTTCAGTGGCGGCAGCAGGCTTGTCTTCTTCTGCTCCGCTGGGACGGGCAGAGCCGGTAGGGTCCATTGTGGTTTGGGCTCTCCGAGCTTCTTCTGCTCTTCAGACTCCTGGTCCTGCTTGCCGTGAACAGGGCCCACCTGCCTCGGCCTGGGCCTGGACTCCCTGGAGCCCATTGGTCGATGAGAACCACACGCCCCGATGGGCTACCAGACCGTCACGAACGTGAAACGTGGGGACTTTAATGTACCAACACTAGACTTAGGACTTTTACATCAAATCAACCGAAATCTTATTTTTTAGCTACATATTTGTCAGCTTTAGTAAAACGATACAACGCGTGACATGGCAAAATCCTGCTGAACATCCATTGTCCATGTTAATGAAACTCGTGACCCTGTGACCTCTGAGCCAGACAGACGGAAGGTATGAACTCTGACATCCGACTATGGCGATGGTCCTTGATTGCTGCATGCCCAACCGAAGTAGTACCATCTCCCACACAATCCATGTGAAGTTTTTCCGTCCTGAAGCCCCTCTCTGCGTAGATCCAATAAGCGAGAGGAAAGAAAACACTCTTGCTTTAACTTGTGGCACCGCTGTAGGTGTGTGTACTTAGCTCTCTCCCTTGCCTTCATACTTGACTTTCTCATGATAATGAGCTAAGTTTCTATGGCAACTCTCCCCACAGGTTACTTACTAACTCATCAGTTAATGCTTGAAAGAGCCTGTAATGTTATTTATTTTTTTTTGGCAAGAATGCCCAGACAGGAGTCAAGGGCTCCCCAGGAGATAAGGAGTTGACAGATTATTATTTATTCAATGAACTTTGCATAAATGCGAGCAGCAAAGAATCTGTATTCCTATCCCTATTGCTGTTAGTATTTTTATCTCTGACCCCGGAGAGCAATATCCATCAAGTAGCTGTGTGTATTTTCTCCCTCATTGCTTTCGAATGTTCCACTGGTAGCGGATCCACCCGTCATCTCGGTGAAGGCTTTCTAAGAAGCTCTGGGGCACCAGTGACAACGGAGAGGACTTCATGTGTGAAATACGCCATCCAGAGACCGGAGCCGGAGCCGCTCTTCCGCCACTGTCATCCTAATCCCAGTAGGACTCCCTTGATGTTATGTCACGTTGTCATGTTCACTCATTTGTTCATTTTACTACGACATCTACTACTGCTGCTGAAACTGCTTTGACAGTTTGTCATCATATCGTTGTCTTGGTATGTGGGCCATACTAAATATCTTATAGTTCTGTGCCATTATTATTATTATAGTTATTATTATTATTATTAGAAGGAGCAGGTATGCTTCCTCCCCAAATGTGCGTAGAACTGAAAGAGGATACGTCACAGGAGAAGCTAAAGTGCTATGAATCATGGGAGTAAAGGTGGTGTTGTTGCCAACGCAGGGAAGAATCACAGGGCGTTTACAACGAGAGAAGTTGTGCACAGTCATAGCTACTAAATAAATCAAATCGCGATTGGATGAATCCCATCAGCCAGGTCTGCCAACCAGGCTTGAAGCCATGCCAGCCGAGCTCAGTGATTAGCGTGGCCTAGCCGTGGCGGTGTTATATAAAGAGCACGGTCAATCAGACGGGACATTTGTTCAGTGCGAGGTTACCGAGGTTACCGAGGGTGATGGTTGATATGGGATTTAACGTGGAAGGCCCGGGGCCCAAATGACCATCCTGTGACAATGAATGGAGGAACAGTCCTTCCTACTGTACTTACTGTATATATGTTTATCGACAACTGTTGATATAACTGCATACACCCTATCTCTGTACATAAATATACTGTGTTTGTAGACTGTTTTTACATCCTATTTAACCACTGTGCATGTATATTACTATGCACTTTAGTGTTACATTTGAACTCTGGTTGGATGCCAACTTCTTTTTTCGCCGTACTGTACTTATGCTGTGCAACGACAATACATTTGAATCTAATCTAATCCTAGTGATTGAAAAGTGTAGTTGATGAGTTTTGATGCCAAAATCTGATAATGTTGTCGTGATTGTGTGTGCGTTTTAAATCCGGAAGCTATGTTCAGATACATTTTTAATTAAAAGTGACTGATTTGATAGTATCAACGCAATACAATTACCCTTTTAGGCATGAATACAGCATAAGCGTAATACATATACAGTACGATATAAACAGTATAGATGTGTGTCTTCAGTCTTTTATTAGAAAACAAAGGGATCCTGTACATTCACAATGGCACGATTCCCATTCTTATACAATACTAATTCAATGACACGCAAATGTTAAATACTCTTATACCTTCTAGTCAATTCAATAAATACAGATAAAATTGAGCCCAAACAGGCCCTGCCAATATTGATATTCACAGAATACAGTCTGAGAAGCTGGATCACGGGGGTGGGGGGGCAATCGTTGTCTGTGCGTGCGGGTCAGGACTTGACATAACCGGGGACCTCAAGAAAGTAAAGAAAATATATTACTTCACTCCACTTTCCTTTTCTACTTAGCATTAACTTTTTGTATTGCTCGTTCCACGTTTCTCGTTAACCAATCACAGTTAAAGGTTCAATGCTTTTCTTCTCTTCTGCGGGTGACTTCTTTGTCGCCTCTCGCTGCTGCGCGATGTGTGTGTGCTCACACATTGCCTCTGTGTGTGTGTGTGTGTGTGTGTGTCTGTGTGTGTGTGTGTCTGTGTGTGTGTGTGTGTGTGTCTGTATGTGTGTGTCTGTATGTGTGTGTGTGTGTGTGTGTGTGTGTGTGTGTGTGTGTGTATATGTGTATTATGTGTGTGTGTGTGTGTGCGTGTATATATATATATATGTGTGTGTGTGTGTGTGTGTGTGTGTGTGATTGTGTGTGGCCACGAAGAAGCAAGACATGGACATCTTTCTTGAACGTTTTTTGTCGGCCAGGACAGAGAGCTTCGATGCAAAGGCAAAGTGGGCGATTGCAGTTGCAGTAGAAGTAGTAGTAGTAGTCGTCGTCGTCGGTTCCCCCCACCAAACGGCTTCATCACGCCAGCGGTATGGACACCGCCCCGTTGGCCCGGCTGCGGCTGCGCGTGTGCACGCTGGACTCGGTGAGCTCCTCGCCGTGGTCCTGCTCCGACTTCTTCTCGGCGATGTTGGCCAGGAAACGCAGTGTGACCGAGTCCCACTCCTCGGGCAGCAGCAGCAGCAGGAAGCCCAGGCAGATGATACAGGTGGCGGCCAGACGCACCATGCTGAAGATCACCTCGTGCTTCAGCACGTCCACCGCTGCACGGTGTGCGGCGTGTGTGTGTGTGTGTGTTGTGTGTCGCGTGTGTTGTGTGTCGCGCGTGTGTGTGTGTGTGTGTGTGTGTGTGTGTGTGTGTGTGTGTGTGTGTGTGTGTGTGGCGTGTGTGTGTATGTGAGGGAGGAGGGGGGGGAGTGGGGGGGGGGGGGGAGGGAGGGTAAGGAGGTTTCAGTGGAACAAAAAAACAAAAACATTAATTAGTTTAAAGAGTTTCTAAGACAGCTGGACAGCAGGGTGTCTGGGGGTGTAGGTGTGTGTGTGTGTGTCTCTGTGTATGTATGTGTGTGTGTGTGTGTGTGTGTTTGTGTGCCGTTAATGTGTGTGTGTGTGTCTGTGGGGGGGGGGGGGGGGGGATGAGCATAGCTTAGCACGCAGGCGGGCGGCTTAACAATCAGCACAAGTGGGGCTGCTGTGTGTGTGTGTGTGTGTGTGTGTGTGTGTGTGCGTGCGTGCGTGCGTGTGTGTGTGCGTGTTTGTCTCTCTCTCTCTCTCTCTTCGTCGTCCCCTCTGTGGTCACGGGGCTCTGCAGCCAACCTACTGTGACCCACTGACCTTCGCACACTATACGCCTCCATTATGGTTAACAAAAAGGACCATGTCTGCAGGCATTTAGCGTTGCCTTGGCAACTCGATCCTCCCTCTGAGTGAGGAGATAGTTGCAGTGTCTGGCGAGGCACAGGCATTGGGGGGGGCTTGGGTTTCCGGGGGCGGGTGGGTGAGAACCCACTGTGTCATCAGTTTGCTACAGAACTGACCTCGTTGACAGGTTATCGCAGTGATCCGATGTGGGAATTCACTGTTATGGTTATCCTGTTGTACGATGGATCGCAAGTGTGAGATGTACTTGTATAATATCCGAAACACTTTCAGTGATTTCAGTGATAGGTTAAAATTGTACCTATAGCCTACAGTTGCAATCTGCAATTCATGCATTTCTGCTTTGTTTGAAATGATAATGATAGTTTTCAGCTTATTTCCAAATGTGTAATAGATAGTCATGGAAAAATACACAATAGTACAATATTGAAAGCCGCATATCCAAATACAGAGGGGGCCAATCATTGAAAATGAGATGAATCAGCTCAAGGGGGTTGTCCTTTCAATGAATCCACTTGCAACAAGTATTATACAAAGTACATATGAATTGAATGTGCCTTGTTACTATGACTGGACACCAACCTGCGTTTCCTGGAACACTGAGCAGGGTTCCGATCGAGATGAGGATAGGGTAGGTGAGCACCACACCCACATTCACCAAGATGTTGAAAACTGTGAGGGATAATTATTCACAATATGTTAGAGGTATGATTATGCTGATTTCATGGAGATCGGTGAAGGCATTGTCTTGATCACACACTCTTTTTTTCTGAGTGGGTTAGGTTTGTGCATCTGTATGTGTGTTTGTGTGTGTTTGTGTGTGTTTGTGTGTGTGTGTGTGTGTGTGTGTGTGTGTGTGTGTGTGTGTGTGTGTGTCTGTGTGCATGAGTGTGCATGAGCATGTGCATGCGCACATGTCTGTGTGTGTGTGTGTGTGTGTGTGTGTGTGTGTGTGTGTGTGTGTGTGTGTGTGTGTGTGTGTGTGTGTGTGTGTGTGTCTAACATAAGAAACTGTGTTTTATGAGTGTAAGTGTGGTGCAGGATTTCAAACAAAGTGCAAGGCAGAAATGCGTTTGTACAGTTTGGTGCCTTTGTTTAAGGAATGGTTACACAAAATGAAGGTTTCGGGTAAAAACTGCGAATGCGTGTGTATTTCCGTGCTCTCACCGAGCCACAGTCCGGCCAGTCCACAGAGGTACCCCCATGGCAGGGAGGAGAGGGAGCCCCAGTGCTCCACCTTGGTGAAGTAGAGGATGAGGGGGACGCAGGAGATGAAGATCAGGTTGAAGAAGCCCATGGTGGACAGGAAATGAGCCACCTCTCCTAGGTTGGCACTGCCCAGGAACATCTTAAACAGCACCTGGGGACGGCAGGAGAAAAACAATCCTCTTGGTAACCCTCTTGATCCATTGTGAGGAGCTCAACATTGCAACAGATGCCTGTGTTTGTTGATCGTGTCGTGTCGTAGTGGTGCAGCAGCAGCTACAGATCTCCAGCAGAACGCTACACAGTGTGGATTTGGACCTTTTTCAGACACTTTTTTTACAGTTTACTGATGCTGGCCAATTACGCACTTATAGGTCTCCGCCTCCAGCAACATGATTGGTCGGAAAAAAATGAATACGAAGCGAAAGAAAGTTCACCCAGATTTGAGCTTGTTAGCCGTCAGACTTTAGAAGCTAATCTAAAGTGTGTTTTCTGAAACTAAGCAGCTACTAAATCAACGGTAACAACATTACCATCGCACCCTGAAAAGAAGGCTCACCTTGTAGAGCGCCGACGTGGAGGCGGAGCCCACGGCCAAGGCCACTCCCACAAAGGAATCCCCGTGGAAACCATCAGCGTAAGCCATCATGACGATACCCGTGATGGCCATTATCGCTGCCACGATCTGAAACATTGATAGATGAAGAGACATTCACATACATCACACACAGCACACAGACACATGAACCACAGCACATGGCAGCTAGAATCAGAAATCATGAAGGGAGTTTTTTATTTTGCATTGGGGGGGGGGGGGGGGGGATGCACGGCACTGACCCGAACACCCATGAAGCGGTCTTTGAGGACGATCCAAGACAGCAGGAAGACAAAGGCCTTGTGGCAGCAGTAGAGCGCTGAGACGTCGGTGGCGGTTAGCTTCCTCAGTGCTAGCAGGTATAGGTAGTTGGTCAGGGTCCAGAGGATGGAGAAGGGGGCGGTCCTCTTCAGGAAGATCTTTAGTGTCATGCCTTCCTCCCCGAATAGCCTGCTGCACTCCCTGTCGGTGCAGCAACACAGAGTCATTCCACCAGCCTTCCTTCACACAGTCTTTTCCCAATAATTGACACGTGTTTTGCGGAATTTGGCTAATTTTGTTGTGGAAACTCTACACACAAGTCACATAAGACACGGCACTTGAGGAGCTTGGAGTATCTCACTTCTATGTCAAAATGATGATTTAAATCACTCTTGCAAAGCAGCAACAGCACGCTGATGTACTTTATACAAAACACTGCACTACACATTTATATTGGTTACAACCAAAAGAAACTGAAATATAGACAGAAAAACTGGTGTTCAATTTCCATTAATTAAGAAAAAGTTATGTATTACACAGATGTTTAGGATTTTCTTTAATTTAACAGTATATTGTAGAGATGGGGTGGTTGTTAAGGATCCTGCCTGAGGCCTATTTGTAGTGCCAAGGCTCAGAGGGATCTGTGTTCAGTTAGTTTTACATAGAGTTTTCGTGTGCGGGGGTGTTGCCAATTTAAGATAGGGTTTTTCATTTAGAAAAAAAGGGTTTTCCCAATGATTTGTAGATTTTTTAACAAACTAATATAATAAACAGTGTGTAGTGTTTTGCACGAAGTGTGTTGCAGAATTGCAAACTAAGTGCATAGCAGAAGATTTACATTTGGTGCCTTGGTTTAAGGAATGGTTACAGTTAAGTTAAGGTTTTCGATGCTTTTGTCTAAGCATTCACTTTTAGTGTGTAATGCAATGGGCAAACAACTGTGACTTCAGACAGGGTGGCTAAATGGGTCTGTGAGGTCTGAGTTTAGAGTCAGACCAGGACACGCGTTCTGCTCCGCTGTTTCGGCTACAGTATGTTCCCACTGTGGGTTGGTGGATTAGTAACAGCATAATCAACAGACAAACCCCTGGCGCTCCTGCTGCAGTCTCCAAGACACATTACTGTAAAAGCGCCACAGATTCCAAGAGCCTTGATTGCAATATTATCTTCATCTCCAGCTAAATGCTTTCTGTCCCCAAGACACAACCACAACACTTAATACACTGACGGGCATTAAACAGCTCTGTAGGCCTGTAGGTCTCTCCTGATTAGAACACAGCTGGCCTAGCGTGTATTCCGGCTGACTGATTCAGGATCCACACTTTAACAGACCATCAGATGGCTACGGTAGTTCTTTATGCTTATTGCTACGGTAGTTCTTATGCTTATTGCATTTCCCTGGAAGTACATCATCTTAAAGGGGAATCAAGGAGAATCCAACAAATCGAATGTCACACATTATGTCACACATTATATACAATCCCAGACTAGTTCTTGCTTACGGCCTATTCGAATTAGACCCACACTGTCACAAAATGTACCTAAACTTCTGAATGGGGCTCTGCTTCTCTCTGTTGGTGACCATGGTGGTGGCGTAGTAGATGGGGAAGAAGAGGATGTTCCAGTTGCTGCTGAACCAGGAGATGAAGAAGGGGCAGGAGAAGGACTGGAAGGTGAGCTTGACCACCTGTGTGGTGCCCACCCAGGAGGAGGAGATGCACAGCACCACCAGCAGACCCCCCAGCACCTTCAGGATGGTGCTGGCACATGTCTGGTAGGCCTTGCTCTCCACACTGGCCTCGCTGCCCGGGGTCTCCGCATGGGAGTCTGAACCTTCCTCTCCTGGGGAGAAACAAGATGATGAGGGAGGAGGAGCAGGATGTTGAGTGTCAGTTGTGCTTCAGCAATACTTTATACATATCGTATATTTTCCCCATGAATATGCTTTTATACTAAAAGCCTTACACCCTTACAATAATCTGCTGTATATGACTAAATTATTCAGTTTTTCTAAGGAGTAGACACAAGCTTGCAATATAGAATATCACAGACTGTTGCATTTTAACCATTGAGCCATTGACCCAAGAGTAATATTAATATGGAACGGCAATTTCGGCTACATTATCCGCTCCGCGAGTTGGTGGGTAAGCAAATATTGATCAGTTGGCCTTAGTGAAATTTTCCTCAGCCTGCTTCTCTAAAGGAAACAGGAAATGGCCTTTGATAACAATGTGTTGGCTCAGCATGCCATGGATGCTAGCTAGGCTACAAGCGGCCCCACAGGTTCACCATGCGGTGGGGTTGGTGAGATGCGGCCCGCCGCCTCACTAGCATGTGAGCGGAAACCTGACGCCCAGCGGAAAGAAAGCGTCAGCTCCCCCTGGTGACTTTTAGCACAGGGAAGTCAAGCCAACCTCTGGGTCACCCGGCAGCCTCTGGTTGGGCTGACATGATGACAGGATGATGCTTCACGAATGAGAACAAAGCGTTTCTCGTTTTCTAGCCTTTCCTTAACGGAGATACTAGGGGCGGCAGTAGCTCAGGAGGTACAGCGGGTCATCTGAAAACCCGAAGGTTGCTGGTTCTACCGCCCGGCTCCTCCTAACCAAGTGCCGAGGTGTCCCTGAGCCACACACCCTAACCCTAACTGCTCCTGACATGCTGGCCGTCTTCTTGCATGGCTGACTCCGCCGTCGGTGGTTGAATGTGTGTATGAATGGGTGAGTGTGAGGCTTGACTTGTGAAGCGCTTTGAGTGGCCACTGGTTAGCGAGCGCTATGTAAATGCAGTCCATTTAATATCTCTGTATCTCCAAATAGATTAAGTCAATAGATGCATTTGAAGTGTTTAGACTCTTGACTTATGACGAGCGTAGTGTTTGCACATGAGACAGGCTAAGCCTAGGTTTGTACAATTTTTGAGACCACCAAGAGTGGTCATAATATAATTATAGTTAACTTTGCTATCCACGGATAACGACACATGCCATATTGCCATAATAGATCATCAGTCGCATTTTAATGGTTGTGTGTGCATGCATGTGTGTGTGTGTGTGTGTGTGTGTGTGTGTGTGTGTGTGTGTGTGTGTGTGTGTTTTGGGAAGCTTTCCAAGAGGAAGCATCTCAACCCGTAGAGGCATTGTGAGTCTGATCAGTTTACACCGAGGCAGGGATAAAACGTGCTAGCTGTTAGCCGCTAGTCTTGTGTTTGCAGCCTCAGCACTAGCAGCCCTGCTATTTCCACCACCGCCAGAGAGAGTGCAGGCCATTATGACTGTATGATTACACATTATTGCCCATTCTATCCCATGGGTATTGAACCAGTGTGAGGACATATGCCCTATGTATATTTAACTGTATATATATACTGTGTATATATATATATATATATATATATATATATATATATAAAACCTATAACTGTTGTTATGCTGTTCTCATGGCAGATCCTGAGGAACATTCCAGAATGCACTCGACCACCAAAAAATGAATCAAGGGGAACAACCTTAGCCAAAGACGAACGCTCACAATGGTGTCCCACAACTCTCTGTTTCTGAGATGTTGTCAAGTTCTCTCCAACGTCCAGAATAATCTAGGTTACGTTGAGACACAAACAGCGATGAGCCTACAGTTACATAACAAGACATGGTAAAAGGCCATTCTGTACAACTCACAAAGTGGATCTTCTCAGCACAAAACCGATTAGCACAGATTGAGTAAAAAATGACATAGTAGCTCTGAAAAACTGCAAAGCTGCATCTAAAAGTGTAAAACAAGATGCTGACACTCTTGGGTTGCATATTGAGGAGTGTATTGAAGTTTGGGAATCCAAACCGCCTTTTTTCGACCGATATTGTTATCAGCAGTTCAGACTCAAAAGGTCAGCAAATGTTACACTATTTTGTATGCAAGGATCCTTGTTGAAATCCGATCTGCCATCGGCCCCCGCGAGCGGAGGCTTACGGTTGCGGACTAACCAGGCTCATAGCAAGATTTGGTCTAATCTGCTTCTCACACAGCAAGGACTTTCAATAAAGCTAATGATGTTTTGACCAAAGTAAACACAGTACAAAACACCAACCAAAATAGCTCTCAATTACAAGCTGTTTCTGTGAAATCAGAGCCACCGAAAAGTTGGGACATCATCACGGTCATACATTTTGCTCTTCTTTTTTACTCGTTTGTTGTGTTTTGTCAATTGGGTTTTGATTACTAATATCTTAAGTCTCAAGAGTGTCTCTTTTCTTTTTTACCCGCTCATTGCATCTCTGGTGTTGATGAAAAAGACGCTTAACGCTGACGCCCAACTTTTCAAACTAATATTTGTGTGGTAAATGTATCATCTGCCTTCTTAACTTTCGATATCTTCCCTTTCGCAATTGTTAATGAAGCATAGCTCTTTCATTGACACCTGAATATAAGCTAGTTAAGGAATACATTTTCTGTGTTCTGTTTTCCAGCCTGACACTATACTTACTCCATACAACCCGCTTTAGACCTGTCCCCTGAGGCACTAAACTATATTTAACAAACGGGAAACATATTATGGAATATATCAAAAGCACCTGGATATATGCAATTTAAAATGTCTGAAGCGTCGTTTGTGTAACTTGAAATGCTTTTAGCGACCCAGTTTACAAAAATAGAAGTCACGTTCAGCCTTCTTACGAAATACACTGAGGCATCATCAAGTCATTCAAAAAAGGCCAGCACTGCCCTGTACTTCAGCAAACTACTGCATACACGTTTGCTTAAATATAGTCATATTCACTCCGAATTAAATCAGATTTATTATGAACATAAATGCAGGGTCAATAAGGCGACTACAAAGTGCCA
>CM051016.1:21876466-21948966 GCA_027704905.1 Muraenolepis orangiensis
AGAGAGAGAGAGAGAGAGAGAGAGAGAGAGAGAGAGAGAGAGAGAGAGAGAGAGAGAGAGAGAGAGAGAGAGAGAGAGAGAGAGAGAGAGAGAGAGAGAGAGAGAGAGAGAGAGAGAGAGACACACACACACTCACATACATGGTGCTGCACAGCAAACTATATTGCATTAGTTTCCTGGGCGATGCTGAGAAGGCATTTACTGCCATTGGCGCATTGTTCCATGGCTGGTACTCCATAGCGGGAAAGCCAAACAGTATGTTGTCTAGCAACTGCCTCTTGATGTAAACTGCAGATTCACAACTGGGTTCCTTATGGTGCAGCAATTCATGTTGCTGTTCTCACTCTGCTTGTGTGCCATACATATTCATACCATGGTAATGTGAATCCACAACTGGCTGTCCGCTACTGTTGGAGTTTCCATTCATTCACCACGCCCAGTCTATATAATATCTCGACGTATCCTGTACGCATTACGAGATGCTGTCAACGAATGTAGTTCAGGATTGCCCTTCGAGGCGTTTTGTAATACAACACAGATGGCCGTGACAATAATAGGAAACTGGCAAACAAATCTCGCTAAATATATCATTACCCCCAAAAGCTTGGCACGACCCTCACCGTTCTATATACGGCATTACGTGTGTTAGTCAGAAAATAGTATGCAACAGCTTCAGGGTAGACTTCGCATTCTCCACCCATGGTGTGTCATAGCATAAACAAAAGCAGAAGAGGACTAATGCAAGTCTTCCTGGCATGGTCTTAGGAGCGACGTCTTCACATTCCCAGTCAGAGAAGTGCTTGCAAGCAAGCACGTTTAATTGCTTCAAAATACAGATGCTGCACTGGAAGGCACCATCTGTGGGGTCTAAGGGGGGGATAGAGTGTGGATGGAGGCATTAATCCAGCCTGTGTTTCATGTTTTTCCTCAGCGAGTCAGAATTACTTTGTAATATATAGAAACACAGCGAGGCTTGAAGGCGCGCTGGCGCTCATAAGATTGTTGTTCAGCCTGTTATCTTCCACACCTGCTTCGCTGCATCGCCACGGAGGACGGTGGGATGCTTTCATTTCCACACAGGAGAGGAGCAGAGGGGAGCTGGACATGCACACACACACACACACACACACACACACAAATACATGCGCACACACACACACACACAAATACATGCGCACACACACACACACACACACACACACACACACACACACAAACACATGTGCACACACGCACATACACACATACACAAACATGCACACACACACACACACACACACACACACACAAACACATGTGCACACACGCACATACACACATACACACACACAAATACATGCGCACACACACACACACACACAAACACACAAATACATGCGCACACACACACACACACACACACAAATACATGCGCACACACACACACACACAAACACACAAATACATGCGCACACACACACACACACACACAAACACATGTGCACACACACACATACACACATACACAAACATGCACACACACACACACACTTACGCATACACAAACACAGACATGCACACGCACACATACATAAACACATACACAGACATACATACACACGCACACACTCACACACATGCAAACCAGCGCACACACACATGCACACGTGTGCACGCACACACACAAACATGCATACACACACATTCACACACAAACAGACACTTACGCATACACAAACACAGACCAGCACACACACACACATACAACACACACATACAAACACATACACACACATAAACAAACACATACACACACATACATACGCACACACCCACACGCAAACATGCGCGCACACATACACAAACACACAGACACACACACACACACATACACACACATACGCACACACACACACAGAAAAACAGGCCTACACACATTCACACACAAACACACACACAAACCAACACACACACACAAACCAGCACACACACACACACACACACACACAGTAAACAGAGTTTGGCATATGCTGTATGCAAATTAAGCATACATCCTAGTATTAGGAGCAGTGGGCAGCTATTTATAGAGTGCCCGGGGAGCAGTGCCTTGCTCAAGGGTACACAGGCAGTAACCTGGTGTTTCGGGGACCTGACCCACTGAGCCACCGCCCTCCCTATTAAGTAGGTCTATTTGATTGCTTAGTACATTGACTTGGATCATTCCCGCAAATTCAAAACTTTGCAAAACATCATCCTATGATTATAATCGTCATTGTGTAAACACCAGAGTTAATGAATGTGCGTTCATTCTCATTCATTGTATTCTTGGCTCATGTTTCTATCGTGAGTTTCTAAAATGGTTCTCCAGACAATACATGACTTTATATCTCAACCCGAATTTCCCAGCAGAATCAAAGTATCAACTTGAGGCCCACACGGTTGATGACTAGGGGAGACGTTGATGGAGGATTTCTCTTCCTTAACTTCAATCTAAAAAACATCTATTCAAGTGCTCACACTGTATAACGAGAGAGACCAAAACCACTGGCTTTTACTAAACAGGGGATCTACCTTCATTATTGCATTGTCCCTGAGTCTGGAATATTTGTGTGAGTTTGGTGTGTTTTTTGATGGAGTCAGAGATGGGCTTTTCTAGGTCCCTGCGTTCCTTATTGTAACTCGATTAGCTGAAGAACGAGCTGGGGGAACGAGACAGGTCCAATTCATTTGGGAGGTTGGATCACAATCACACCAGGTCCATCACACAGGGAACCGCTGGGGAACGGCCAGTTTCCAATATCAGACCCTAATAGGCGCCGGCTGTTAGTGGTCAATTCAGAACAGTAATGAGCAATCCAATTAGGAAAACTGAAAAGCAGGCTGCAACCGCCACCTGTTTAATTCATTGTATAAAAATATATACACAGAATATGATCCATATAGTACACTTGTCTTGTCAGTAGTTTCCCATTGTGGGTGTCTTAACAGAAAAGCACTACTGTATATGAGGAAGAGCCTGAGTAAAGTGCTTGGCTAGCTCAGTTGTATACCATGGACAGCACTCTCCATCATTTCCCCCAACAGTCGGCAAAATTGGAACTGTGGGTCTACTTGATCAAAAGCCCTCTGACAAAGAGGAGGAAGAAAGAGAAGTCATGCAGCCATATCTTCAGCTACCACTGACAGAGAGCTGCCTTTGTACACACATGCATCAGAGAGGGAGAGAGAGAGAGAGAGAGAGAGAGAGAGAGAGAGAGAGAGAGAGAGAGAGAGAGAGAGAGAGAGAGAGAGAGAGAGAGAGAGAGAGAGAGAGAGAGAGAGAGAGAGAGAGAGAGAGAGAGAGAGAGAGAGAAAGAAAGAAAGAAAGATGGAGAGAGGGAGAGGGAGAGAGAGCTGTGTGATTGGACAGCCATCCAGGGGAAATTGATTGTATTAATTCAATGCAAACATGCACAATAATACACAATTCAACGTGACACCCAGATGTAATTGGTTCTGTGTTGGTCAAACCGGAACGACTGTTTGATTTAGCAGTATTAGACGGCAGTTTAAATAATTAACTCAAAGTGCCATCAAATACTTGGCGATGTCAACTGGTGGTGTAATTGCATTTACTAAAGAAGAGGGTGATATCTCTCTCTCTCTCTCTCTCTCTCTCTCTCTCTCTCTCTCTCTCTCTCTCTCTCTCTCTCTCTCTCTCTCTCTCTCTCTCTCTCTCTCTCTCTCTCTTTCTCATTTGAATGTGTATCCATCAACGTGGTAAACCAGCACGCGTGGCAACAGTGATTATATACATTATACTAACTAACTACGTGATTGTTGATCGAATGAAATAAAAATAAAAATAAATAGAAATAGGCCGAAACGCATCATTTGCAATAACACACGACAGCACTACTATTCCGCGAGTCGAGTCTAATATTTAACACATCCGTCCACGTCTAATGAACTAAATACATTAACAGACGACGCTGATCACCCAAAAAAATAACAAAATAAAATAAAATAAATAAAACTCCGACACAGATCTAATTTTTTTTTTTGGGTTGGTTTTCTTTGAGACGTGTTACTTACTTCTATGACTAGAGTATCCTGGGTAATAGCCATAGTAGCCAGTGATCCTCAGAATCCTATCTTCAATATCATGCACACCGTTAGCTGTGACTTTAGGGTCGATCCCCGCGGCGGAGAGAGAGTGTCCGCTACCAGACGACGTTGCCTTGCCTGGTAAGTGGGTATTCTTCACGGGCTCCCGCCGAGCACCGGGCCGGTCTCCACTGCTCTCAGCGACACTTTCGCTGCTGATCATTGTAGGACGGGGAAAAAAAAATGAAGGGAAAAGGAAAGGTGGTTCAACCGTGCAGAGAAGGAAGGGAGGAAGCTTTGGAGCCTCCCGGTGTTTCAACAGTGATCAAGCAGGACGAGGAGGACGCTCGCATTCCATCACTGATGCGATCGGGACGCAATGCGAGTTGGATCGAACCCGTGGAGCCGTGGATGGATGGGGGGGATATTGTCCGCCGCTAGGGGGCGTTTTATTACTATTACCATGTGGAGAGGATCGGGACGCTTCTGTACCTCTCATAGCAGGGCTCTGTCCCCAAGGCTCTGTCCCAAGGTGTCAATTCAACAGTGAATATCAATTAGAAAAGAGTACTTTGGTTATTTTATCACTGCGTGATATCGTGTTTAAATCGTGTTTAAAAATATGTATCTGAAATCATATTATTTTTATTAAATGATTTATTAAATAGGTCTGTCGTTTTTAAGTGAACTTCAGTTCAAACACTTCCAATCTGACTAAAAACTGAGCTAAAAACATATTTATCTAGTGAGCATTATATCAAATATACTCGCTTACTACCTACAATTCATTATTATTAAAAAAAAAAAAAATGTGCCTGCATCACCGTGGAAGCACATTCATAATGCATATAGGCCACTCATACATTTCGGCCAGAGGGCCATATTTGCATTAGTTGTGTTTTGCCATCTGGACTGGGCATTATAAATGTGTCATTTATAATGCACCATGTTTGCCGCCATCCATGCAATATATATATCTTCATTTGCACTGCTGTCCAACACGTTTGTGACAGTAAGTATCAACAGCGCTCCACCACAAAACAATCTCCTCTCAACAGCTGGCCAGTGGTTTGAGAGCTCATCATGTGGGGGACCCCCCCCCCCCCCCCACACACACACACACACACACACACACACACACACACCCCTCCTCTGCCGAACCAGCTCAGGGATGCGGTCCAGAAACCGCTGACTGCATGGGCTCCAAATCCAATGAAACAGGAACTTCAGCGTCTCTCCCGATACGCCTTTTGGTCCAAGTCCTCGGCTTTGTGTGTGAAATGGATTTCCAATGCGTGGATAATTTTTGCACCCCTGTTGGCATTGTACTGTGTGTACACACACACGCTGCGCGCGCGCACACACACACACACGCACACACACACACACACACACACACACACACACACACACACACACACACACACACACACACACACACACACACACACACACACACACACACACACACACACACACACACACACACACACACGCACTGCACTGCACAGACACACACAAACACACACACACACACACACACCCACACACACACAAACAAACACAAACACACACTCACGCACACGCACACACACACGCGCGCACACGCACGCGCTCACACACGCACGCGCTCACACATGTGTGCGTTTGCACACATGCACACGCTCACATGCACACGCAAGCAGGCACGCACTGCACACTCACGCACTCACACACGCACACACTGCACACACACGCACACGCACGCACACACACACACGCTTGGTTTTACGACGCCCTTGGACGCCAACAGCACCATACCCCCCCCCTACTCTGACTAAACCAATCTGCACTTGGTGTTCTTTTGTTACAGTTTGTTGTTTCGTTGTTGTTGTTGTTCTCTCTCCAGAGCAGAGCACGTATCTCTCGCATACATTTCAGGCTCAGCTTTATGCTTCCAACAACAATGACAGACCCCGTGCCCAGAGCGCTACCTCGAGCCTTTTTAGTGAACCACTGTTTTCTCTATATTGCTTTCTTTCTTTAATCTTGCTCCATGCTTGGAGACCACCGGTTTGTTTATTTTCTTATTATAGGGCTACTTCTATTTTTGGAATTGGATTTGTTTAAAAAAAAAAATGGGAGATATGGGGTTTAAGAATAAACAACAGAAGTGTATTTCAAGCCGTACGGCAACATGCAAACATGGTAAGAAGATTATTGTGGAGTGTTTATTCGGAGATGCCTACGCCCTTTTTTTCTTCTGAGACTGCGACACACCAAACTCGTTTTGCTGAAGGGAGAGAGTTGATTGGACTTTAATGGCTCGGGCCGACTAAAAAAACTCCCTTCGGTCTTATGCACGAGCGGAGGCTGAGACGGTAGTGTTCGTCAACTCCTCCTTCCTCTACACACGTGCTAGTGGGCGTGTTGGCCCACATGTTCAACCCTGATGAAGAGCGACCGCATCAGAAATGAACAACGTGATTTTTCTCTCTCTTCTTATAAGAGACACAAAAAAAAGAAGAAAACCCGGCCTTTGCAGCACGATGAATTTTCCAATTATACCCCGGTAATGAGGTTCATCTCGGGCTTTCTTCTGTCTCAACCTCCCGGCATCGCATGTGGTTCAGATCAGCTCCAACCAGGCAAGCCGGTCGGTCCCCCCTGTGCTCCACCAAGTCAAAGTTCTTGGAGGATTTTGGATCTGATTTTCCCGTTTTCTCTCAGTCTATTCGTTCCCTTGACGAGGGAACCTTGACGTCGTCCTCAGGACGGCTCAGGTCAAGAACATCGCCACTCGTATCTCTCTGTCACACCACTACGTAGGCCAACGCCTTCGTAAACCACACCGTGTTGTCCCACGGCTGGTGTGATACCGTGTGTACATTACATTACATTACATTACATTACATTACATTACATTTCATTACATTACATTACAGTCATTCAGCAGACGCTTTTATCCAAAGCGACTTACAATAGTGTGTTTCAACAAAGGTTGAAGGTAAGAGAACAACTCGTAGCACCAAAAGTCAAAAGTGCATTTCAGTAACCTAACAAGTCCCTAATAACTGAGCTCGGTGCTCAGGTAAGAAAGTCAAATAAGTTCAGGTGTACCAGGCCCTCCTGCCTTGGGAGGCATAGAAACAGCACATAGGAAGAGAAGAGGTGGTGGTGGTGGGGGGATGTAAATCACGTTCATTTCCATTTAAGAAGTGTCATGGATGGGTGTGTCGTGGGTTTAACGTGATGGGATCACGTTCAATCAAACAGCTCACTGGCCGTGTCTGCTCCAGGAACAGCGGTGGGTGGGTAAGGGAGGGAGATAGCAGGAGGGTTTTTTTTGCGGCATTAAACACAATCCCTTCCCCTAACCGCCGTGGAAGGACACTTTGAGGAGACAGCGCGTTCCGTCCCATGTGACTTCATCCCCCAAGCCAATCGCGGAACACCAGCACCCCCTACAGAGTCACCTTAGAGATCAGTGACCGACTTCTCGGCTGTATAAATATTCAATGGGGACTAAAGATAACCCGGCTCGTGCCATCGAGAGCAGGAGAGGGAGGGAGGGAGAGAGAGAGAGAGAGAGAGAGAGAGAGAGAGAGAGAGAGAGAGAGAGAGAGAGAGAGAGAGAGAGAGAGAGAGAGAGAGAGAGAGAGAGAGACAGACAGACAGACAGACAGACAGACAGACAGACAGACAGACAGACAGACAGACAGACGGAGAGGAAGAGTAGGTTTTCATTTGAATGTGGACGTTCGAACCATAGCTTCATGCCTTTGGCCTGTAAAGGTCAAAACGGAAAGGGCGGGTAAATATTCGATAGCTTTGATCGCCATGATGTATGACTTCAATTTGAGAACGACTTGGAACGGGATTGGGGACGACCATGTTGAACTAAAATACCATCCGTCAAAGCCACCGACCGCATGGACCAACACATATTCTTCACTTCTTCAACAGAAAATATGTTTTGCAATTAGACAAGAAATAAAAGCAGTTATTAAACATTAGGATAAGATGGGCTGCATGTTGTTTCATCATGATACTGCTTATCTCCCCATTATGACTTTGATAATAGAGTTGCCAAATGAGAAAGTAAATAGGGAAAAAATCCAATAAGAATGGAATTGTTTTCTTTAGTCATTTATGATTTCATGCCTGATTATGTTATGCTGCTAACAAACTGAACGACTGAATAATCAAATGTCTGAAGAAGTTGTTTGAAAGTAAAACATAGAAGCCTCCTCTGCTCTAGTCACGCAGGTCTGAATGCATGAATAAAAGATATGGTGACCTGACCAGACTATTTTAAAACAACCTGTGCCGCTTCACTAACATGCCAAGTCACTCCTTTCACGCCAGTTTGCACATGCTTTTAGAGGAAAATGGTTTAACACGTACTACACACTACAGAGAGGTAGGCAAACTGTGCCATAGGCTTCCTATATTCACCACCATCACATCATCACCCACACTACAGTTATTCATAGGCAAGAAAGCATGGTGAAACAGGTGCACATGAAAAGGGAATCAGTCAGTATCCATTCATCCGTCCGACCCATCACTGTAAAGGCACATAGGGCAACCCAAACATGTCAACGTGAGCAGTTCCTGTTCATGGCAATGCATCACTCTCGGCTAAATGGACGTCACTCATCGTCGTCTGACAACCGGAAGGTTGCTGGTTTGATCCTCCAGCTCCTCCTAGCCAAGTGTCGAGGTGTCCCCGAGCAAGACAAGCAAGACCAAACTGTTCCCGACGTGCTGGCCGATGCCTTGCATGGCTGACTCTACCGTCAGTGTGTGAGGCTTGACTTGTAAATCGCTTTGAGTGGCCGCATTGGTTAGAAAAGCGCTATGTAAATGCAGGCCATTTACCATGCATGCGATATGTACAGGAGAACGCACTCACCTGTCGATGTCGACAAGCGTAGTGATGTGTGACATTTAAATCTGATCAATCATACCAATTCTTTGTTTAACAGTCCATGGTTTGATTGTTATTGGGCTTAAAGTATTTTCTGAGAGACTACCATCTTACTGGTGGAAGGCGGAAATATTGTAGTAAATAAAAAAAAAAACCTTTGCCTACCAGCAAGAGCATGTTGCTATCATGTTGCTATATGTTGCTATCACATGTAGCTGTGATTTGTATTGAAACCTGCTGGGTGATTGATGCTCTACTCTGCGAAGGTAGCGTCTTCATCCTATTGACCGACGGTTCCCCATCCATCAGCATTCTGCACTCTGTAGAGTGAGCTGATTCAATGCTAATTAATTGCAATCGAGTGTTCGTGCCGTGTCGGGCTGAATGCGATTAGTGGTGGGTGCATAACCTATTCATACCGCCTGTGTGCATCATTTAACCCACTGAACGGCAGACAAAGCCAGTACTTAACCTGATCTTACCTATTGGGAACTCAGGGCTGGGAGGCGGTTCAGTAGGGTGAATGTAGTAGATTTATGACCTCGCTTGGGCCTAACAAAGTTAGAGTTCTAAATCCATGTAGCTTCCCTGCACGCTCCGGTCCTTCCCTCCCTGTCAGCGTGGTGATGGATGAGCCCCGCGAGGGAGAGGGTGGGGGAAGAGAAACGGAGGAGTGATGGGACGTTTAGGCGGGGTGGGTGGGGGGGGGGGACACTGACAACGCGTGGGCTGGATATGAGGCGACTGAGAGTAATGTCCACATGCAGACACTGGCCTGGGGCCTTCATCCTGCCCAGACCAGAAGTGCTATTCAAATATGATTCAGGATTTGAATATGATTCAGGAACCTATACTGGACCTTCATTTTTGGCATACATATTATTGAATAGAATTTCACGTCATATATATATATATATATATATATATATATATATATATATATATATATATATATATATATATATTTATTGATACACTCCTTGATTAGTTAAAATATCCGCTGGGGTTCTTCATGCACAGATAAGAGGGGATTCATTCATTATATTGCTTCATTATATAAGTTACTCGATAGCTCCGATGTGTGCCTTTCTTTACACACTCTTTTTTTCCACCCTGAAACCATCCTTAATCTGTTGACACCCACTTGTATGCATGCAAATGTAGCAGTTGTTGAGTCTGTGTAATGACACTGTGCAATCAAACACCGTCGGACACGTCGCCACATTGAACTCTCACGTGTTAGGGAATATGTCCAGCGTGAAAGAACCAGCAGGCTCTACATTTTGTTCGTTTAAGGGGCACTATTTCTCCTTAATGTTCCAGCTGACACACACACTCTTGACAGCAGTACTCCTAGTCCACAGTGGGTGACTGAATACTCGTATCGGACACTAAATCTTAACCCACTCTCCTCACAGATCATTGGGTTCATTGGTATCGAAGGAAATCAATTCTCAGAGTCAAGCTCATTGAATTCGCCCTGCGCGGTTTCTGAGGTTGAAGTACCTATTGACTTGGAAGGGGAAGGGGATTTATTAAGCATTCTCCAGTTGGCCCTTAATGCCAGCCACTGTTATGTGTTGTCATTTAATGAGGCATGGTTTGGAGCTCCTGTCTGCTGTGGTCTTGTCTTCCAGGTGTGTTTTCCCTGGGTGTATCTCAGGAATATCGACTGTTGTTTCCCCTAGCCCTCAGAGGTGCAGGGGTCTGTACCCTGTTTCTGTGTGTTTTAAATTTGTTTAATGGGATTTTAATTATTTTAACACTTCCAGTCTCCCATCAATTGTTGATCCTAGTCTGGACCACGTCGTTGACCATCCGTCGCTGCTGTCCATCACCAACTGTTCACTCAGCATATGATATTTGTGTCAGGTTCAGTTCATCAGGTTATTGAAGGATACTCAAGGGCCTATTTTGCTAATAATTGTAGCGATGGGAAGTCTCTGTCCTGAATGAAGCCACGGGTCATTCTCTAATGGTCCGGTGGCCAAAGGGGCCACACTAAAAGGGCCTCATGACTGCTTTATAGTCTCCTGACAGTCCCCTCACATGACCTCCTTCTCCAATAAAGTCACCGACTCCTCCATTCAATTGACCTAACCAAGATCCATGAAATGTGTGTGTGTGTGTGTGTGTGTGTGTGTGTGTGTGTGTGTGTGTGTGTGTGTGTGTGTGTGTGTGTGTGTGTGTGTGTGTGTGTGTGTGTGTGTGTGTGTGTGTGTGTGTGTGTGTGTGTGTGTGTATTAAGACACAAGAAACACAATAAAAATGTCAACAGAATATATATGTCAATATATATAAAATGATGTAAAAACAACCAAAAAAGCTAAAACAAAACAGGGAGAACAGAAAAGCTTGGGTTTAATAAATTGTCTCACATTTCATCAATGAATATTTTAAGGAATTCTCATATTCTGACATAACATGCGGGTTTCATTGGCTGGGATTTCACAGCGTCGAAAATCCTACCTTTCCACAGTATTGAGCTGCAGGTTGAGACCAATTGCCTTCCTGTGGAGGATCCCCATTTCACCATCCTCCTCCTCCCCTGAGGACTGCCTTCATTAAAACCATTTGTCCGCGGTGACGTTGAAAACACAGCTCACTGAAAATATCCGTCTTCCAGATAAATAGCGCAGTAAGGACCAATTTGAAACATTGGGTCCGCTCAGAACAACCCGACATTTATTGACAGATCATTGGCTCGGATGACGCGGCCCTAAATAAAACGCCATTAAACATGGCGGTCCAGGCGGGAGTTAATACAGAATCCATTGACCCACATTGACACCCTGTGGTCTTTTCTATTATGGAGGCATTTTGGAGACTATGGTTCATGTACGAATGGTCACACACAAATATGCTTCAATTTCACATATAGTGTACTGTATTGGAAATGTATAACTGGTACTATACTCAAGTGGTGAGATTGATTGGTATTGCTTTGTACGCTCTCATGTGTTGGGTCTATAAAAGTTATGTACTATATGACTTCCATTTTCCCGGTTGTTACTTGATTGCCACCCTCTGGCGAACAAGGGTAGTGCAGAAGTGCAATGGAATCAAAAAGCTAAGAATGTGCCAAAGCAACTGCAATACTATACACGTGTGTATAAATATATATGTTTGTGTGTGTGTGTGTGTGTGTGTGTGTGTGTGTGTGTGTGTGTGTGTGTGTGTGTGTGTGCGCGTGTGTGTGCGCGCGCGTGTGTGTGTGTGTGTGTGTGTGTGTGTGTGTGTGTGTGTGTGTGTGTGTGTGTGTGTGTGTAAAAGACCATCATTGGGACATGGGTCATATTGGATCACAAGAGATTAATTACAATATATTATTCATATAATATACACGACTAGATCAATGATCAATACTATCAAGGGCGTCAGTGAGTCAAAGTGTATATTCTGTGTTTATTCCACCCTTGTGCTGATGCAGGGACCAGCTGTTTGGCGGTGGGAGTACCCGTAGACCAGGAGGGAACATGGGATACATGAAAGGTGGGCTTTACAATGGACCCCGGGTTATATTTCATAACAAGGTGTTTTTTCAGGGCACTCAGGATCAGGATGGAAGACTCCACACACAAACACCCGCTGCTTGAAACCAAAACTATAACCTAACATGTATTCCCGTGGGAGTTGCTCCCTCATAGGAGAGGAGTTTTTGTCAAAAAATTATTAATTTAAATATTTTGATTGAAATAATATATACACAGGTGCATAACTGCTGAAATCCTAATTGAATTCAAATTGAATTCAGCAACAAATAATTGTATATTATTTTAATTGATTGATTATTTACAATAAATGTAGGCATCATGAAAGTACTGCACAGTCAATACATTCACTTTTGACTTTTGACTTTTGACTTCTTTTTTATTCTATTATTTTTATTTGTACAACTGCTGTCTGTCGTTGGGTATTGCACATAATATTTTCACCCATTGCTTATACTTTGTATAACCTTGATGTGACAATAAACTTGGACTTGACTTCAGGCAAAGTGGTATGTAATATGACACAGATTCGATTCACAGATATAATTCCAATCATGTTTCGAACCGTAGGCCTACACACGCATGTGTTGCATATGTATGCATTAAGTGTTTTCTCTATAGCTTTATTGTGACAGGTGAGACTTTTCACTCACAATATATTTGACAAGTCTTTATTAATTAATTAATTTTCAAATACTGACAAAGCACCAAACCGCATACCAAGTACTTGTACACTTGTAACTAAGAGGAGTTGAGCTGCCTGCTTCTCCGAGCCAGATGGCAAACGTTTCCAGGGCATTTGGGGAAAGGGATTACACAATTTCTACAAGTCCTTGAAAAATTCCCTTCTAATCTTACAAGGAAACTGTATGAAAACTGAAACATGTCTCTTTGTCCGGGTTCATTCAGTACCCAATCACATATTACATTATGAAATGGTGTTGTTATGTTTGTTCATTGGGGATACTCTATAATTCCAGCAACTTTTAATTATTTGTTATATAATATACAATATATACATATATATATATGTTATTATTGTTTGTCATTATAGAAAGAGTAATGCGTGCTGATAAACATTCAACTCGATCGATTGTCCATTTCGAACAATCAATTGATTTCAAGGACCATCAGCCTCAATTTTGCACCACACATTCACTACTATTACTACACACACACACTATATTGTGTGTGTGTGTGTGTGTGTGTGTGTGTGTGTGTGTGTGTGTGTGTGTATGTGTGTGTGTGTGGGTATATATGTGTGTGCGTGCGTGCGTGCGTGCGTGCGTGTGTGCGTGTTCATATATGGGGGCATATATGGGTAA
Source organism: Muraenolepis orangiensis (assembly GCA_027704905.1). Taxonomy (NCBI): domain Eukaryota; kingdom Metazoa; phylum Chordata; class Actinopteri; order Gadiformes; family Muraenolepididae; genus Muraenolepis; species Muraenolepis orangiensis. Next base: position 21,890,260 of record CM051016.1, read on the forward strand.
CCTTATCACACTGGAACATCATGTAGAGAACCATGCTTCCATCTGAATGGCCCAGGGTCTCCCACTCCATTACCAGATAGCATTGCTCAATGGTTGCCTGGGAAATTGAGATTAGAAGTCATTGCAGCACTCATAACCGTTGCCAGGTCTCTCAAACGACTCTAGACAGATTGGACCCGCAGAGATGAGGTTCACTCAGTACAACATTTTAAACGCGGATAAAGTGCCGAGGGACGCAAGATCGGTTCACAGTGTCAATAATGCATTTGTTCACAGTTGTACAAAAAAGTTCCATTATTGCGTAAGGGAGGACGTCTGATCCAAATCAGAATTGTCAGTGTTCTCTCAATCTCTCTAATCTAATTGGGGATTTTCCATTTTTCCATCAAATGTACCAGCATTATGACCCTCGAATGACGTTGCTCTTTCTCTGTGGATTAGTCATGGTTAAGGGCCACATAGAACAAAAATGTTGACATTTAAGTGTTGACTTAACAAAATTTGCGTTAAAAGCACTTTTGGATGTAATGCTCATCTGTGCGCATGTGAATATGCTCTCAAACAAGTTCACATAATGTCATCAGCAGTGCAATGCGAGGGATTACGCGCCACATATTCTGTATGTTGTTATGATTCCCATATGCTGTGCTGTGAATGCATGCATTTAAAACACATTTGTAGGCCTCAATATGGTCTCTGAGTGTGGCTGGCTAGCTCCTTTCGCTGTAACTATTGAGCTCCGTCGGACCTAGTTTATAGGCTTCCCAACAATACTGGTGTGCCAAGTTATTTTCCTTCAAGGATGTCAGAGTAAGCGCTTCTTGGCCCCGCCAAACCAGAAGAATCTGTTTATTTTCTTTTTAAATGATTATCTCTCTGAACAAGTTTGTAGTGGAGCCGTTAAATAAAACACGACAGTCTGTCCCATTATTACGCTGATATTACTTTGTTTCCAATATAAAAACCCAGAGGGAAAGATAGATAGGCCTAACTAGATTCTCTGTTTATTGACTTCAAGTGTGAAACATGCATTTTATAGTTGTACAGGTATATATAGTTGTAGATTTTAAGCTAATGACAAGATATTACCATTTCCACAGACACACGCGTGCATCCCCCCGCCCAACCACACTCACGCACGCACACAAACATGGAGTTATTAAACCCCAAAAAACAATTAAATTCCAGGTACCATTACAACAACGGGGGGACAAAAAGAACCCATTACAAATTAGATTTAAATCGAATTCATCTTTTTGTAATTCCAATTTTTAGCTCTTGCTTGGATGAAAGTATCAACGGCGGAATAAACAGAGAGTCATTTAGTACAAACTGCAGCTCCTATCGTCGTACAGCTGATATTGTGTTCATTTTTTCCGTGACATTTATTGCTGTCAATTTGTCAAATCCAGCAGAAATAAGCGGACTCTCATTACATAAGATGGTTCTGCCCCCCCCCCCCCCGCCCCTCAGTCCATGGGAATGACCATTACTTCCTAATGTGACTTTTTGGTTCACTTTACTTCCTATTCCTCCAGAGACCTGCTGTTGGCTGCCATGCTCCATATCCTTTCAGATACCATCTGTCGTTGGACATGACAATGAGTGCAAGTATGCTGGTTACTATCTCCCTGCATCTATCCAGTTACAAAGTGCCCTTGTCTCTCTCTCTCTCTCTCTCTCTCTCTCTCTCTCTCTCTCTCTCTCTCTCTCTCTCTCTCTCTCTCTCTCTCTCTCGCTGTTGCATTTCACGCAGCTTTTGCTGTCAAAATGTAATTTCTTATTTCACAAGCATTTCTTATTTCATGTACTGAAAATGTCCATCAGCAAAAGTACAAAAAGGGTTAATATAGAATAATAAATGCATTTTAGTTTAGCAAAAGTGACAAAATAATAACTATAGAAAAGTAAATGTGTAAAAGTTTATCAAAAGTTGAAAAAACGGTTAGCATAGGACGTATATCAAAAATTACTTCCATTCAAATCAGTGCTGCACAGACTATAATTTGAGCCGATCTAATTGAATTGACTCACGTAATCCTACATATTAATCCCACTAAACTGCACACATGTAGACCGTGTGCCTATGTGCATCTCGTGCACGCTGCATTTCCCATGGTGCAGTTTTTTGATGTCTCACAGCTGTTCAACATCTGCAGATGTGTGCTTCCTGCCCAGAGCAAAGCAGGGTCTACCGATTCCTTTGCGCATTTCCCATGATTGCGTGCTGAGCGGGATCCTGTTGCCTCTATGCTATGTGCCCGTAGCTCTCTCTCTCTCTCTCTCTCTCTCTCTCTCTCTCTCTCTCTCTCTCTCTCTCTCTCTCTCTCTCTCTCTCTCTCTCTCTCTCTCTCTCTCTCTCTCTCTCTCTCTCTCTCTCTCTCTCTCTCTCTCACTCCCCTTTCCCCCTCCCCTCCCCCCTCCCTTACACCCAGTAATCTGATCTAGGATCCCCACACACTGGACTACACAGAGCCACGAGGCATTCTGAACCTAATACAGAGACCTCCATTACGGCCCGGCTAAATCCCTCGTCACTGTGTGGTCACAACAAGACAAACACCAGTGTGCAGACTCCTCCAGTTAACATGGCATTTCCTCCCTCCCTCCCCCCCCTCCCCCCTCCCCCCTCCCCCCTCCCCCCTCCCCCTCTCCCCCTCCTCTACTCCAGAGACACGCAAGGCGCTCTGGGCAGATTGTAAGGGGAAGGAAAGAGGGCTACCCTCCAACTCGATGTCACGTGATTGAACACACAGGCACCGGTCCACGACTTTCCCCCTTATCTCCTAACTGGAAGGACGCAAGATGCCCCCCATTGGTGCTTGGATGTCGAGCCCCCCTGGTCAACCCCCTCCCCCCCCCCGCCTATTCACCCCCACAGAACCCTAAGACTCCATTGGACATCTCTGCATGCAGAGAGATGTGAGATGCAGTCACGGCTGCAGATCTGCCACAGGTCAGAGTTTGAGCACACATGACTTCTTCCTCACGGCAGGGATGGTCAGAAGAAACTAAACAACAAGATGGAAGACTGATGACAGCGGAGGTGAGAACGCCGGCGCAAGCAATCACACAGCAGTTAAACCACGGCAAAACATAGAAATCCCACCTCTCAGACCCAATTGTTTCTCTGAATCAACTCTCCCATTCGGGGGCCGAGACTCTTGCACTCTGAACCCGGGGGGTACGGCCGTCTTAGCTCTCTGTTCCACTTCCCGTTTAGCGGTCCGGCGAGTCCCACATATCGGCGTGTTATGACCACGCTTGACAGCGTCTCACATAAATCACCCCCTGGCCTTTCATGTGATGGATCTCTCCATCTGGGTGGTGGTGGTGGCGGTGGCGGTGGCGGTGGCGGTGGCGGTGGCGGTGGCGGTGGCGGCGGCGGTGGTGGCGGGGGTGGCGGGGGTGGCGGTGGTGGCGGTGGCGGTGGCGGTGGCGGCGGCGGTGGCGGCGGTGGTGGTGGTGGTGGTGCAGGTGCCTGTGGGGCCGGGCTTTCTTTACAAGCCCCAGTGCGTGTGAGGCGTGGGGTGTCTGGGTGCCAGGGGCTGGGGGCTAAGGGCCGGGGGCTGGGGGCTGGGGGCTGGGGGCTGGGGGCTGGGGGCCGGGGGCTGAGGGCCGGGGGCTGGGGGCCGGGGGCTGGGGGGGGGAGAGAGTACGGAACATAGGAGAAGTGTTGCGATTGTTCTCCAGCAAAGACGTGTCACCATGATAGATGATTCCCTTAACAGGCGCCTGCCCTTGTTTTGCTTCTCTTCCTCCTCAAGCAATAACACAAGACCGATAGGATTTTCTTTTTGGTTTAGCAGATTTGAGGATACGCAATGGGGTCAACATCACTTTACAATGTCTGGTTTTGTTGGTGGGGCTTTGGATTGTAATCATTTGATCGTTTGATGGTGGACTCGTTTTATCTTCGACCGCATTTAAGGGTGTGATTTCAGCCAAGGTGATAAAGGTGCTTTTATTTATTTATTTATATATTTATATTTGTTTGTTTTTAATAATGCTATGACATAATGCGAATGACAAGCTCCGGGTAATGAATCATTGTTCTCACCATTAAAGCTAAATTTAACATCTGAGACTTGGCTCTTACAGTCAACCATTTTATGGAGTGTTATAAATAAATAAATAAATAAAAAATATGAAAAAAGATATATACAAAGTAACCCTGTGTGTGTGTATTTGTGTGTGTGTGTGTGTGTGTGTGTGTGTGTGTGTGTGTGTGTGTGTGTGTGTGTGTGTGTGTGTGCCTGCGTGCATGCGTGCGTGTGTTTGCACGTCTGTGTACTTTGGTGGTTTGAGATTATTCAACCTTGTTAGTGTGTCTGTCTGTGTATGTGAGTGTGAATGTGTGTGTGTGTGTGTGTGTGTGCCTGCGTGCATGTGTGTGTGTGTGTGTGTGTGTGTGTGTGTGTGTGTGTGTGTGTGTGTGTGTGTGTGTGTGTGTGTGTGTGTGTGTGTGTGTGTGTGTGTGTGTGTGTGTTTGCATGTCTGTGTACTTTCTAAATACCACCAGGGTTCTTTCATCCCAACCTTTCAACTCTTGTTAACACAGAGGCCGCAGAATGTAAACACAGGCCTATTAACATCGCCAGCCTCAATGGCAATCCACCGGCTTAATCTTTGACTTTTCAAGCCATCTTTAATTTTTTCTCACTTTTTTGGGGCTTTTTTTTTTCCTGAATTCCTTACTGAGATGTGTGTGAGCCATTCCACCTTTCAACATGTGGTGGTCTTATCGCTGACACATTGATTTGAATCGGGGTTCAATTCTTATCGATGCTTTTGCACTGTGCACTACCAAGCAGAAGCTACGCTACCCAGCCCTCTCCCAATCTCATACTAGGAATGGATGAGACGTTGATTCATATGGTAGATTGATGTTCCTTGACTCCTTCCAGAAGCAAAGATGAATAGATTCCTCACCCAATCTCTATGATATTCTGCTGACTCTATAAAAAATGTATGGTGCAGCAATTGGATCAAGAGATGAATTATTCTTACTTTTTATTTATTTATTTGTACTTTTTGCAAACCAGCAGAGAAAAGAAAATGCCTATTATAATGCCTAAGATCCGTACCGTTGATGTGGTTAACAGGACACCAGTCTAAAATACACCAAAGTCTTGTATCTTCCCCCTGCTGCTCGTACAAAGTTTGTATTCCACAGGGAAACGTGGCTCCTACTGTGTTTCCAAGCCCAGCCTGGAGACAGAACGCTCCGGGCCTCTGAGGCCTGGAGACAGAACGCTCCGGGCCTCTGAGGCCTGGAGACAGAACGCTCCGGGCCTCTGAGGCCACTGGGGAGGCCCAAGCGGGGCTGCGGTTGGGGGGGGGGGTCGTCGCAGGTGCAGTGAGTGGGTGGATTCACGGACCTTCGGAAGGGGGTGGATGACGCTATGGCTAGTCACAGAAAGGAGGGGAAGAGGGGTTTGGCCGATGTCTCCGTTCCCCATCCACACCAGAGGTCAGGGGTCGCCCAGTAGATCAACAGCAGGACCACTGCAGACTATACTTAAGTCTGCCTTATTTATCGGGCCGAGTGGGAAATCTGCAAAAAGATGACGTTGGCGTAAGTCCCCCTTTTGCTGGAGCTGTTCCATGAGAAAGCCTGGGGCTCTTGGACAGGCTCCACGGCCACCTAAAGGCAGTGCCTCCCACAGAAAGGGTCCTCCGTTAGCCTGGGGACAACAGCTACCCTTCCCATGGTGCTCATGTTCCTCCCCCTCGTCCCCCGGGGGGAGAGAGGGGAGAGCACCAGGTTTTAACTGAATAGAACCGAGAGGAAGAGAGCTAGAGAGAGGGAGAGAGTGAGAGAGCTAGAGAGAGGGAGAGAGAGAGAGAGAGAGAGAGAGAGAGAGAGAGCGAGAGAGAGAGAGAGAGAGAGAGAGAGAGAGAGAGAGAGAGAGGAGAGAGAGAGAGAGAGAGAGAGAGAGAGAGAGAGAGAGAGAGAGAGAGAGAGAGGGAGAGAGAGAGAGAGTGAGAGAGGGAGAGAGAGAGAGAGATACGAGAGAGAGAGAGGGAGAGAAGGGGGGTGGGAGATAGAGAGAAAAAGATACAAAAAGAGAGAGAACGAAAAAGAGAGAGAAAGACATCTGCTTCTCATCTTGATGGGAAAGTTTAGTTGAGATCCTTGAGATTAGACTGGAGTACCCTCCAAGGACTTAGCCTCCAAGGACCCGTCTGGCTGCTTGGAGGCTGACCGATACTAATATCCAACCCTGGGTAACCTCTTCCGGCCCTGGGTAACCCCTTCCAACTCTGGGTAACCCCTTCCAACCCTGGGAAACCCCTTACAACCCTGGGTAACCTCTTCCAGCCCTGGGTAACCTCTTCCAACCCTGGGTAACCCCTTACAACCCTGGGTAACCTCTTCTAATCATGGGTAACCTTTTCCAGTCCTGAGTAACCCCTTTCAGCCCTAGGTTACACCTTCTAACTCTGGGTGACCTCTTTCTACCCCTTCCAACCCTAGGTAACCTCTTCCAGCCCTGGGTAACCCCTTCCAACTCTGGGTAACCCCTTCCAACCCTGGGTAACCTCTTCCAGCCCTGGGTAACCCCTTCCAACCCTGGGTAACCTCTTCCAGCCCTGGGTAACAACTTCCAACCCTGGGTAACCTCTTTCAGCCCTGGGTAACCCCTTCCCTAATTTCTTAAAACATTTTCTCAGGGATTGCAGGCCACGTTAGCCAATGAGGAGTTTTTTGAAATAGAGTGAAATGACTGCATGTGGACAACAAATTATGAATTTGCCTTTCAGCTACTCTTGGTTACGTCGTCCATTATTTCACTCATGCAATAGAGGCCATGTGAGTTATGGTCATGTGATCTGAGGGCCACAGCCAGCCTTCATTTAACATGTCAGTCTTTGGTGCTCGATGTGTGGGTCACGTTGACTTCAGCTCCCACTCCTCCTCCTCCTTCTCCCCACTCCTCCTCCTCCTCCTCCTCCTTCTCCCACTCCTCCTCCTCCTCCTCCTCATCCTCCTCCTCCTCCTCCTCCTCCTCCCTGGTCTAGTTTGTAGTCACCCTGGAGCCCAAGGGTACTGCTCTGTTTATGTGTTCCTGATTGGCCTTGCTTATTATCATTCGTTCACACACTGATTATAATTGTATTGTATTTGTGTGTGTGCGCATGTGTGTGTGTGTGTGTGTGTCTGTGTATGTGTATGTGTGCGTGTAAATGTGTGTGTGGTTTTGTGTGTTTGTGTGTATGTTTTGGGGGTGCGCATGTGTGTGTGTGTGTGTGTGTGTGTGTGTGTGTGTGTGTGTGTGTGTGTGTGTGTGCACGTGTGTGTGTGTGTGTGTGTGCGTGTGCGTGTGTGTGTGTGTGTGTGTGTGTGTACATTAGCTGGGTGTGGTAGGTGGTCTGGGTTCATTCAACACTGTCCAACCCCCCCCCCCCCTCCCACTGTGGTCCACTACTTATCAAGACAGTCCCAAACCCCCCACCCCCCCCCCCGAACCACTCTTCCCCTCGAGGCAACGCATGCACCTTAACCCACCTCTCCCCCATATCCCCCCTCTCCCCCCTCTCCCCCCCCTCCTCCCTCTCCTCCCTCTCCCCCCCCTCCCCCCTCTCCCACCTCTCCCCCCCCTCCTCCCCTAAACCATGTTCTGCATAGTTTCTCGGGGCGCTTGGACTGTCAACCACTCTCACTTTTTTAACATTTTGAACATTTTAATCCAAAATGTTCTGTTCTAGCTTTTGACCCCCCTGAATCTGAAACCAAATCCTCTTGGCTCTATGTAGCGAGGGGAGACGGCAATCGTACACTCCCCAGATGTTACGGGAACGCGTGTATGGCGTGTATACCGCGGGTTGATCCGCCGTGCGTGATGTAATATCACGACGCCCCCCGCGGTGAAAGGTGTCCGTTCCTGTTTCTCGTTACTGTGTCACAGACTCTCTTGCTGAGAGAGTCCATGTTCTCACAGAGGGGGACCAGGTTCTCATTACACCACAAGGAGAGAGACCTGGATCAGCCCAGGATTCCTGGATTTCCAAATGGAGACTGCTTTAATTTCCTGTTTCTTCAAAAACATAAACACAACCTTGCTGGTCTGGAGCTTGACAACCTATATATCAAAGTTTTTTGTTTGTTGGTTTGCCTTTTTTAACACACTATAAATTAAATAATATCTATATAAATAAAATGAATTTTTATTATTATTATTATTGTTATTATTATTATTATTATTAGTTTTTGTCATTAGTCTCCCACGTCAGTTAGCTGATGATATGTATCCTCTAAGTCATCGTGACTTGTGGAAATAATCCATCCATCCTTATAATGAATTAACTCACTACATTAATTCACTCACTACAGTCACAAGCAGCCATCAATATTACTCCTGTGTGTGTGTGTGTATGTGTGTGTGTGTGTGTGTGTGTGTGCGCGTGTGTGCGCAGTGCACCTCTGGCGTCATCTTTGTTGTCACTGTCCCACTTACAGCTGCTGCCACCTCCCACCCTGGTGGTCCGGTTCACGGAGGCTGTCCCCTCTGGGCACGCGGCCATCTGGGATCGGTTGTCTCCACCTCTGTCTCCCCCCCCCCCCCCCCGGTAGCCCCAATGCCGGGGTAGGCGGCGCAGTATTAGCAGGGAACGCAACAACAAACACACACAGTGTCTGCCTGTAATGAAAACCCACCCTGTCCTGTCCTCGGCAGCAAGTGCCGAACGGTAGCCCCTGGTCACGGAGCATCCCCCGGTATTACAGCATTGTAATACCGGGGGATTGACCACGGCTGCCAAATTCCCATCAGGCCCTGCTTGTACCGTTTATTATCCCAGCTTATTAACTTTCTTCCCAGCTCCATGACCTCCAGCCCCCGCCCCACCCCCACTGTTTCTTGTCCGACAAGCATTTGCAATTTGGGTGGATCGTGTTGTTTATGTATATATATACGTATATTTGGCGCATAAATAAATCTTACGGCGGACATTTCGCTTGGCGGCGGTTAGTGTAAACACTCGGGTGCTCGGGTGAACTTTCACCTCACGTCTGCTCGGGCCTTAGCCTAGTTTTGGCTCTCCTCCTCCTTCTCCTCCTCCTTCATTGTATTGCCTCCCCAAGCTGAGAGTCGCTCGCTGTCATCCAGCGTTCTTCCTGTGGGGTTTGAATGTGGAGAACGGAGCGAGAGGTCACCCTCTCGTCATTATAATGCTATGACATGCTAGTCAGATTGGTCATCATAATACGGTTAGATATAGACACTGAATACACAATAGATATAGTGACTTGGATGACCAAGTGGTCTCTGCTCTTTGTTGGGGTGTAAATCATGGACAGTTCCGGTCCATGACCAAGAAATGCAGCAACAGAATTGGTAAAGGTAAATGTCAGTTAAATCCACACATGTGTATCGCTGTAAGAAGGTTCCAAAATACATACTTGTTGCAAAACACATACTATACGTTGAAAGGTATGCGCTATACATTGTGAAACAAATTGCCTCGCACACTTCCTTAATACTTACGATGAACTTGTTTCTCGTAAGTATTAACAACTTGATGGCAATTCATTGTAGTGTGTGTGTGTGTGTGTGTGTGTGTGTGTGTGTGTGTGTGTGTGTGTGTGTGTTTGTGTGTGTGTGTGTGTGTGTTTGTTTGTGTGACTGAGTAATTGTTTTTGAAAACCTTTTAAAGCTCTCCCATTTATCCCCCTGAGGGTGGATAAACTAATTTAAAAGAAAAAGAAAAACACTTTAGCCTAAAAAAATAAAAACATAAGCAGAGGCCTCACAGCAACACTGCCAGTAAATCTCCCCGATTGTGACTCTGTGTTATGTTAACAGTCTCCCACTTCTAGGAATAAATCATATCGTACAGGCCATCGACTGGCGTGCAATCTCCTTTTCCTCCTATTAATACGTCTTTTTAGTCTGCCTTATCGCCTCCGATAACATGTCAGAGGACTTGACGGTGTTCTCATGCGTACATTGGAAAACATGTGCATGCTAACCGCGTAATGCGATGCTAACCGCGGCACAGCCTACACCTGTCGATATAGTTCACCCTGATTCGTTTAGAGGGAAAACTCTGAACGTTGTATGTTCTGAAACTCTTCTGTTTTAATAAGCCCCCGCCTAACGTCACTACCGCCAGTAGTCGTGAGCGTTTGAGTGAGTACCTATTGCTCAGTTGCGCGCCAGTGGCTTTTTCATCCATAAAGCTAATGGCTTTCCAAAAACTGGCTTTGACACTCAGCTGTTATTACTGTTTATTTCCACCCCTGACAAAGTGGAGGCGATGACATTTTATCTTAGGAAAACATGTCCTATTCAAAAGATAAACCCTCAACCCCGAATACAGAACACAAGTAATGTGGTGATTTGTCTGGCTATTACCGGCCAATCCCCTCCGCTGCACTCTCATTTGTCTGTTGAATTTAATAGAACAGAGGTACACAGGCCAATGGCTCTATAGTAATGTCAAGAGCAGAGAGGGACGGGAATTGTTACATAACACTCGAAGCGGAGGGAAATGCATTGGATCGTTTCCGAACGTATTTTTGACTGGGATAGCTTCCGGCCATCTGTGGAGGTGACTTGGTGCACTTGTGAAGACTTCCTCCAGACTGAAACAATGCCTTCACCATAGAGAGCGGACCAGGGCTCGCAAAACAGGACGACACCTGAGAATCTTTGGCGACGTGCGTCAGAAATGCCCGCCTGGCCGGGGGGTCGGAGACCGAGACGCGACAATGTGACACGCGGTGTAAACAGGATTTAACACATGTGAGAGAATTATGTAAATATGCGTCAAAACAATAACAAGAATTTGACTCGTGGCATTTCCTTTTAGTGCATTCTGTTCAAGGGGTTTTCTTCTTGTTCATGTTGTGCGGTTGTTAGAGAAGCATAAGGTTTGTTAGGACTAATTATTGTCAGGAAGGCAGGGCTTCCGACAGTGTCACATCCTGTTTAGGCCTGTTGTCCAGGTGGTCCAGTGTGAATCGAGACACTACAAGATCATATCTTCGGGACAATATGGTTATGCTGCGCTGTAGAGCGACAAAACAAGTGTTTCATATTTCTCATAATTGTATTATGCAGACATCCTGGTTTGGCTGGTACTTCTAATGAAATGCTCCTCTCAAGGCCTGATGACTAAGGAAGTCAATCCGCTGGCGGTTATGAATCGACCCTCCGACGACAGAAGTGGAGGTCCAACATGCTTGGAACATGCTACCTCTTGAAGGCCCCAAACAGACGGAGAAACCAGATCTCCACTAACAATGATGAATGGACATCATTAATGTTGTTCATCTGTTAACCTCTAGACCTGTAGACCTCTGCGTCTAATCGTGGAAAATGAGAGGTCAATGCCGCAAAAAAAACAAAAGAACATGCCGCCTTTTGGCTCCCCAGTTCCTGTGAGTTATCCACTCTTTCCCTCTGGTCTTCAGAGCAACACACCACACACAGAGTCTGTAGACCACCACCAGCTGACGGTGCTGTAAATCGTCTCCACATACTCCCTTATCACACAAAGTCCATTGTCACTCAACATTTCTTCACTTAACATATCTTGCTTGATGGAAAATGTTAAAAAATATATATAGTCCTACATTTTCCTGGATTTCCCCTTCCAGGATTAAAAAATGTATGATCTTATGTTGAGTTATTTGCACTCTCAAGGTTCATCAATGATTCATGAGCATTGTACACAATCCATTTATCTAAACAAATCCCATTTTGCTTATGAAACTGCAGCCAAAGGTTTTGTTTGGTGCATGCTCCCTAAATTAGAATCCAGCCATAGATGGTTTACTGAGGTCAACAATCTCTTCTCAAAAAGCTGAGTGTGTGTAATCTGAGGCACACTGATACTTTCTCTTGTCCAAACACATTGTTGGACAAAAGGGGGGCAGTGCTCTGCGCTGTGAGCCAGAGCAGCGATGGCCTCCAGCCGGTTCCAGGAGACGACACAGCTAAGAATCCATCTCAGCTGCACACACCCAATCACTCACCAACAAGTTGGCCCATGCAGTCAGTGTCTGTTTAGCTTGTTGACTAATTGATTGACCTAATTGCCACCCATCCATATTAGATAGATATTTTTGGGGCTGAAGACAGTTTTGGGGCTGATAGTTTTGCAACGCTTGTTAACAGCTCTTGGCATAGTTCCCTGGTTCTTGTATCTGAAAGAAGAATTGTTTTTTTGCTCTATTTTGGTTTTCATTTCATGAACGTCAAAATTAAAAAAACATTTGGACGCATAAATAGAATCGTCTTTTTCATCCACAACTTTTGATCCAATATGTGTTTTAACATGTCGACGTTGTAAGACATATCGACGTGTGTCACAATAGATTTCAGAAACGGAAACACACATCTGCCAACAGCTTGGCAAGGTTTTGGGGAGGCGGAATACGCCTATGTTTCCATAATGAAGGGAGGGGTATTTGGACAGTTTGAAATAAAGATTGATTCTGCGGAGGGAAAGGAATGTCTGGGGCCCGGACAGCGGCGGGCTCACGTGATGGGAGCAGCAGGGAGAGAGAGAGGGTAAAGCTAAATAACTCCCTGGAGAGCTGTGCGTTTCTTGGCTCGCGTTCAGCTTCCTCATATGGTTGTAAAAAAAAATAAAAATTAATAAAAACAATCCACCAGTTCTAGAGAGTTAAAACATGTATATACACCTCTGCCTCGTCCTGCTTCTTTATTTTAATGTTTTGTAGCAACAAAATGGGAGATCTTCGTATCGTATCTCTAGCACGTGGCCATTGTCTTTGGGCCATGCCAAGCGATTGAGGAAGACAGGCTTGGAGAACTGCTGGCTGTGTTCAGAGTGTCTAGGAAAGATGTTACTACTACTACAACAACTACTACTACTACAACTGCTTCTGCTACCAATACCCTCGTGGTTGCGGTCCTGCTGCACAACAGCCGACAGACAGCAGTAGAAACATTCAGTCGAAGGAATGCAAGGGAAGTCCACGAGTAGCAGCTCTTGCTTGCGTTCCAAGGTCTACTGCAAACACAGGAGTCGCATGCAGAAGATTAACTCTATATGTCAACAGTAATGGAATCTGCCTGGCCCTCCCTTTTTAAAAGGAAAATCTCCATGCATCCCGGAGTTTCTGAACCTCGCCCACAGGGAGAATTGAGAACTTTTATTTATTTATTTTTTCCCAGAAAAAAGTTTAGTATGTTGAAATAACTGGCAGTGCACCATCAATTAGAAAATGAGGGTTTCCTCAACTCATAAGAGCCGAGGAAGGTTTAAGTTGTAAACATTGCTCTGTGTATGCACTGGACGTTAGCCTACTGTTCGAAAGTAGAACTTAAAAAATAACGTGTCATCTAAATTTCGACGGCTCATTCAAACCTCACAACTGTTAAACTGTAAAGTAAATATGTCTCACATGTGTTTAGGCTTCCACTTCCAATGTGCGCCAAGGGATCGTCTCATCGTCATCTAATCGCTCCGTCCCACTTGGACGGAGAGGCGAGCGCGATGGGGGCGGAGATTTAAATGGCCCGCAAGTGAAAAGGTACTGGAGGCAATTAGACACACACACACACATTCTAACTACCATTGGCACAGAGCAGGACAACGCTTTGAACCCCACGGTTGTCGGAATAACTACAAACTGCTAACTGCCGAATCGTAATATTATGTTTGGAGGAAATATTCTTTTTACATACTTTTTTTCGAGTTCTTTCTTATTTTTATTTTGTTGCCTTTTATTATTATGTTCTATGCTTTGCATAGAACACAGTGACATTTTATCTTGAAAAACAGTATTAGAAGCTCACATCGTTTATTTTTATATTTATATTTTATTTATATTATTCTCAGAAAACTTTGACTCAGCTCTTGTAGCAGGCTTACTGCTCATCTCTTCTCTCTCTCTCTCTCTCTCTCTCTCTCTCTCTCTCTCTCTCTCTCTCTCTCTCTCTCTCTCTCTCTCCTCTCTCTCTCTCTCTCTCTCTCTCTCTCTCTCTCTCTCTCTCTCTCTCTCTCTCTCTCTCTCTCTCTCTCCCTGTGTCGAGAGAAAGGGAGATCCTTATTCAATACTTAACACGGCGCGCTTCATCAGGTTACGCAGTGTGGGATCGTATACGTGCCGATCACATCTCCAGTCTTTCTGGAGAAAAGGAGCGGATGACAGCTTCACTGTGGTTCAGCTTCAGCGTCTCCTTCCAGCATCCTCTTTGTTAGCCAGGAGAATCCCCCCCTGCGCCGGGTTGGTGCTGTCCCACTGGACCACGACATGGAGCTGTGCGTAATCACACTGATAATAGCCGCCGCGCTCCAGCTTCAGCTCTCACCTGCTCAGGTATGAACTCACCTTCGCCAATTATACTCTTGAAGATCGTTTGATCATCGTTTTGTCCGTATTCTTGCATGTATAAGGGTTCTTGCACCATGGCATTGCTGTATAACTGTATACTGTACGCCTATGGCTTATTAGCAATACTTTTCAGTATTATGGTTCGTCTTAGATAAAGCAAGCGTGTGCATTCATGTGCTATAGGGAAATGTAGTTCCATTCACAAGACTTTTAATAGCTCCTATTCACAGGTTGAGTCCGTCACATTCTTGCAGACAGGCTTGTGTGCTGGCCATTGATAGTGGTCGCCCATTGTGTATTTAAACCTTTCGGAATGTGAGCCATCCTAGTCCATTTGATGAGCGAAACGTGACAAAATGCAACAGCCAGCCTCTGAATAGAAGATGATGCAAGCAGACTCACGGTTACATATGGGGAAGCTGCTCAGCCGGTAATTACCAGCGCGTCATGCTGAGGGTGGATTTGGCACCGCAGGTTCGAGACTGGCCCCTCTGTTGATTTAACTTGGTTTAACTTTTACGTGAACAAAAAGTTCGGATTCAAACTTTTTTTTTAAATTTAGAGAGTATTTATTTATAATTGATATCATATCATATAATCATTAATGATTTCAAGGTCTCAAATTCGTTTTCTAGCAATAGGTACTACTGCAACACACCGCTTGCAGTTTTTTTTACCTGGGCATAGTGTCATATCAAACTGTCTACACCATCTCCACCTGCATCCGTCTTACCTGTCAGAGTTCCACTTTTAGTAGTGTTATACGTGTGTGTGCCTGTGTGTGTGTTTACACACATGTGTTTATGTGTGTGCCTGTGTGTGTGTGTGTGTGTGTACACACACGTGTTTATGTGTGTGTTTGTGTGTGTGTCTCTGTGTGTGTGTGTGTGTGTGTGTGTGTGTGTGTGTCTATTTGTGTGTGTGTGTGTGTGTGTGTGTGTGTGTTTGTGTGTGTGTGTGTGTGTGTGTGTGTGTGTGTGTGTGTGTGTGTGTGTGCATGTGTATGTGTGTGTGTGTGTGTGGAAGTGATGCTATAATTTCACCCCAGATATATCACTGTCATGCACACTTACAACGCTGGTCTGTTCTGTGTGGCCACACATTGTCCTTAGTCCCGAATTGAGTGTGTGCCAGCCAGGAATAAGCTCCAAACTAGACGAGTGAGAGGTGTGTGTGGGTGTGCGTGTGTGTGTGTGGGGGGGGGGGGGGTGGGGGGCAATCCTGCTGGTACACTTGTTAGCGGATGCACCAGTGGATGTTGGCACGAGTCTGATGTCCTCTCGAGGTGGTCAGGAGTGTGTGTGTACGCGTGTGTGTGTGTGTGTGTTTGTTTGTACTTGTGTGTGTGTGAGTGTATGGGGGGGGAACAGCGCGGGGGGGGGGGGGGGGGGGGGTTGCTGGAAGCTACTGCTGAAGCCCCTGGTGTGACCTGAACCCGGTGGTGGTTCTCTAGGTCCTCTTCCTGGAGTCTATTCACGGCCGCTGTCCCACCGCTGTTCAGAGCCGGACAGCCTACCCTTGGACTGAGCGCACACACCACTGATGCCACTGATGAAGTGTGTGTGTGTGTGTGTGTGTGTGTGTGTGTGTGTGTGTGTGTGTGTGTGTGTGTGTGTGTGTGTGTTGTGTGTTGAAAAGTAGGATTACCCCGCAACCCAGGCTCAACCTCAGCCAAGCTTGCTATGCATACAAGGGATTTTCCAGCCGATTTTCTTTGCGAGGTATTCCTCCAGGCAGGGAGTCCCTCTCTGCTGAAGGCCTCCAGCAGAGAGGCCCTCCCTGCTGAAGGCCTTCAGCAGGGAGTCCCTCTCTGCTGAAGGCCTTCCGATTTTCAGGAAGCATCACGATTCCAAAATGGAGCAACGATGCTGTAGTTGATGGAGAAACAGCCCCTGTCAATATTGAATTTCATCATCATATGAACGTCTAGAGAACAAACTCATGAACCGTGATAGGTGTCGATGTCTTAAAGTATAATTGAATCCAACACACGAAAAACAAAACATATTTGTTGTATCTCGTCAGGGGTCCGACCACAAATGAAGCTTTCGTAAGACCATCGAGATATTAACGTTTGCGTTTTCGCGATGAATATCAGTCTGGGCTTTGGCTGGGCAGTAATTGATTTCTATATGACCACAGCCTTATGTTTTTTCAAAAGTCAGAAGAGAGAGAGAGCAGAGCAACGCTCTCTTCGTTCTTCCCTTTCTCGGATTTCTGTTTATCGTTTAACAATTGTTATTCAGTCTTTTTTTTTGGATAGAAAAAAAAGGTTTTCATTGATCTGCAGGAGAGGTGCCGAATGTTGCCTTGCGAGATCAAGATGGTCTCATGAGGCTACTGGACACCATACTGGACACCAACATTTGAGTCGATGAGGAGGCAGATGGGCGAAGCCAACCACGGCTGGTGGTTACACCTGGTTGACACAGTGTGTGTGAATGGTCACTCACCTCCTGATTCTTATGGCTACTTACTGATTGGGTAAAGGGAGGAAGAAAGTACTGAACACAAACACTCTGGCTCCCTCTGCGTCTCCATGTCTACGATCTTGGTGAAAGCCTGAGGGCCTAAACGTATAATTTATTTTAGTATTTTCATATCCAGATCCTTCCAAAACTTTCAACCTACAAATAACTTTCTGGGTTTGTGTGCCGTAAGTGTGTCTCTGTACATGTGGTCCAATGCACACATTCTCCCATTTATAGTTAGCGTGACTCTTTACAAGTCAGCAAGTTTGAAATTATGTCTATCCTTTCCAGATATGGTTGGAAAGTTGACTTTATTTCTGTTGTTAGGGTTTTGGTGTTGGGCCATGAGCCAAATATAGCGGTCAGTCAGATGTGTGCTTGATGATTTTCCAAATTAATCCTCGAGGCTCACATTGATGACCACATTGTACCTACGCTTATTATTGTATGTTTTATTTGGAAATCATATATCATCATATTAAAAGAGGGAGAGACTGAGAGACAGAGAGAGAGAGAGAGAGAGAGAGAGAGAGAGAGAGAGAGAGAGAGAGAGAGAGAGAGAGAGAGAGAGAGAGAGAGAGAGAGAGAGAGAGAGAGAGAGAGAGAGAAAGAGAAAGAGAAAGAGAGATCTGTCTCCATGCCATTTCATGTTGTCTCTAAATTACCACCAAGATCATTTCCCCTAAAATAAACATACTATCCTAAAATAAAGCATCCTCCTAATGACCATGACCCCATATAAGCTAACCTTGAATAAACCTTTTTAAAGATAACTTCGCCATTTTTGTTAACCTTATGTCAATGTATACGCATTCGGGATATAATGTTAATAAAAACGGCTGCAGTTGATGCCGATGCTCTTAGTGTCTCTGTGGGCGCAGCTCAGCATTTTAGATGCTAAATCTTACCCCGACAATGTCATTTGAGGGACTTGATAACGGATTGGGGTAAGAGGGCAGGTAAGATAAGCTTTTGCGTCATCTGGTATCATCCGGCATCACCGGTGGACAGAGGTATAGCGGGGGAGGTCCGGGTGCAGGCAACATGGAGGACAGGTAAACATTAATCATTTGCATATACCGCTCCACATTGAAATGACACACAGCCGGTTGAAAATGTGGCCCGAAGTTTCCCCTTCAATACACCTTCGACCTCAACCTTGTTGTTACTATGAATACACATGTCGGTATGACATGATGTTGTGTTGTATTTTTACTCCATTTCTTGAAATAGTTCCAGTCTCCTCTGGGTCTTTACATAGAGAGGAGTGGAAGCACCTGGGCTTCCCTTTGGAACAATGTGGTGTCCTGACCACCACCCCCCCCCCCACCCACCCCCTCTCTCCCGCCTCCACCCCCCCCCCCCCCCCCCCCAACCCCCACCCCCCCCCCCAACGGTAGAGCTGTCACCAGAGACCATCCACACCACCATGTTCCATGTTCCCCGCACATTCCCTGACATAGCTGTCCCCCTCGCTCTAGCATATTATTGGCACTTCCTGTGGTGTGTCCAGGGGTGTCGCGCCACCCTAATGCACTATCCTGATGTGATGTGTGTGCGAGTGTGTGTGTGTGTGTATGTATGTGAGAGTGTGTGTGTATGTGAGAGAGAGAGAGACAGACAGACAGACGGACAGACAGACAGACGGACAGACAGAGGGATAGAGAGAGAGAGAGAGAGAGAGAGAGAGAGAGAGAGAGAGAGAGAGAGAGAGAGAGAGAGAGAGAGAGAGAGAGAGAGAGAGAGAGAGAGAGAGGGGAGAGAGAGAGAGAGAGAGAGAGAGAGAGGGGGGGGGGAGAGAGACTACAGCACAATTCACAGACAAGTGCTTACATCCTGTCTGCTGGGTCTGAATTCAAAGGTGGTTTCATTGTCAGAAGCACCATGCCGGTGCCTGTTACCTCCTGCCCACGTGTCAGCTCCCCACACCTTCCAGCCTTCTAGCCAAACTGCCGGAATGTGCTGCTGATCTGAGATGTATTGTCCCATTGACTCTGTAGTATGCAAATTATTATCAAGCAATACTTTACTTAACCATTTTCCCATACCACTGAACAACAAACAAGGTTGACGACTCATTCAGCAAAAAAACACACAGAAGATGGGTAAATGGCATTTGGATTCAAGTATAAACACTTAATTTGGTCTCCACATCTCACTAAGGAGATAAATGAGTGGTTCTCTATATGCTCTGTAATGGATTAAGAGCATCTTGATAAGGAGTCTTAAACCCAGGCCATATGGCGCAAAACCACTGTGCTGCACTACCCTGATCCATCCTCTGAGCGTCTTACTAGCTCTACTGGTTGCTTGATTGTTCTCTTGGTAGCTGTATATTAAGTTATATTGTTCTAATGTAAGCCAACGTATTTTACTTTTACTTTAGCACTGGTTCCACTTTTGGAGGGATTGTTAGGAGGCAAATGCACTTATGACTTCTGGTGACGAGTTGTTCTCTTGCCTACATTTGTTGAACGCACTATTGTAAGTCGCTTTGGACAATAGTGTCTGCTAAATGACTGTAATGTAATGTAACACGTGTGCTTCCATGTGCGTACGGTGAACTTGTTTGTGTGCAGGTGTTTCCTGTACATTAGCATGAGCAGCAGAAGACCACGTGAGCCTGACCATCTGTGTCCCACACAGCCCTGACCCCAAACAGAAACAAGGCTGATAACCGGGAGCTATTGATGTACTACGAACCGAATTGTTGTAGCAAAGACCTATACTGTGTGTGTGTGTGTGTGTGTGTGTGTGTGTGTGTGTGTGTGTGTGTGTGTGTGTGTGTGTGTGTGTGTGTGTATGTGTGTGTGTGTGTGTGTGTTTTGTGACCGGTGCAGGGGCCCTGCTGCTGTCCATCTCCTCCTCCTGGTTGTAATGTCCTGACCCGGGGGAGAGGGGCAATCAGGAAATATGGATTTGTCCTCCTTCCTCCGGCACGGGGAGAAGAAGTGGCACTCGGGGGCGCTCGTCTGCCGGGCCGGCTTTAATCTCCCATCTGGACGTCATTTGCTGTGGTTTACACAGGGAGAATGCCGTTTACTGTAATAGGGGCCGCAATTACCGCACATCAGCCTTATCTGGAGACCTGTGTCGCACGCGCGCGCGAGTGTGTGTGCGTGTGTGTGTGTGTGCATGCATTATTGGTCTTATATTAAGGAAAGGGTTTTTTTGATTTTTTTGCAATCTACAGCGGCATTTTTTGTGGAGCTCTTGCTGTGGCTCTCGCCTGTTGCACACAGACAAGGCCAACATCTCTGTTGACATCGATCACTTCTGAGATTATTTAGATGCTATATAAACATCTAAATAACAAATTCCACAGGGTTATCCAATTCCAGTCAACAAGCAGTTTGACAACAAGAGACCTGATAGAGATCACGAACGTACATACATGTTTGCAACAGCTGACTTTTTACATTTCCGCACGGTCGAAGCCAAGTCACGGCCATCGGCCAAGTCGAGTCCGCGTGGTTTGCATTCCCTCCGAATTTGCACACGCAGTAGCAGACTCTTTTCCTCTGTGCCTTCTTTGGGGATGGCTGCTGTGACCCGTGCAGCTCTGCTGGAGTGTGTTGATGTTCTGCTCACGCTCGGTGATGGAGAGTCCTGACCTCACCGCCCCTGAGCCCCCGGCTGGACACCGTCAGCTCTTTAATGGCTGCTGCCATCATTGTTATTGCTCAAACCCACCACACGGCTTACGGGTTGCAGTGGGGCTCTCTTCGCCTTTTCGATAAGGAACGTCTTGATTTGTCTTTGATTTTTTTTAGTTTTCCGTTGGAATCGGATTTCTTGTTAAAAGAAGGAAAATGGATTGAGGGGGGAAAGTTGTTTAGGAACTAACAAACTTGATATTGTCTACGTCTTGTTTTCCGCATGCTCTTGTGTATAGAGAAAGACCCGGGATGAGCTTTTTTGAAAGCCCCCAACTGAATAGTTTACGCTCCCAAACTTACGCAGCAACAACTCACAGATTTGCTTTGGTCATCCAAAGCCACTGTTTTGGCTCCCTGAGGCTGGCCCGCTGCCAAAGAGAATGTGTTCAGATGATGTCCTCCAGCTGTGTTTTTAAGGGGAAGCATGGACCGTAAACTGTGAACATTTTGACATAGTTTGTCAAACTCTAGTAGTAGTACTAATCATTTATTTTCTAACGCTATCAAAGAATGGCTCCTGTATGATACACATGCATTCAAATACTGTATGTGTAAACAAATGTATGATCTATTATTTGTTGCATAGACTACTACTAACTGCTTAGTGTTATAGCAGTTATAGCTTCCTGTACCATGTATTTCGTATCTTGTGTTAGTATGTCACGGAAACCAAAAGCTTTGTACGTTCCACTTTGACCGTCATTTCCCCCACGACCGGTTGCCACAAACTCCCATTCATAGACCCACTTTGTAGTCTTAAATCTCTCTTCTGCCCGTGCATCTGAATCACCTTCCAGTCATTGCATCCAAACACTCCACAAGTGCACCAGGAATACGGTAAGTTCGCCGGTCGCTACGTGACAACCCTCACGTAGTTCCGCCGCTCTTGCCAGCGTGTCGAGGCCGATCCTCGCCTCTCATTCTCCACCACCACATGAAATGCCAAGTGGATGCCCTCGTCATCCCAGCGGGTTTAAACTCCAGGGCCAGGATAAAGATGAGGTGTTCCTCTGACTCACAAGTATGATTAAAGGCATGAACGTGCGGGAAAGCACTTTGGCTCGTGAACAGAGCACCAAAGTCCAACATTACTTTGTCCTTGCTCGCTCGCAGCACTGTGCAGGAATGAGGCAGCGATGCTAAATTGCTAGTTTATGTTGTATAGAGCTTGTAGCTCTTGAGCATCACGACTTCATTTGTCAAGAATAACTGGGGAACCAGTAACCGCTCTACTTTGTGTGTGTGTGTGTGTGTGTGTGTGTGTGTGTGTGTGTGTGTGTGTGTGTGTGTGTGTGGGGGGGGGGGGGGGGGGGGGTGATATAGGAAAATATAGATGTGATGAGAATCATCACGGAAGCAGGACGTTCCACTCCAAATGTTTTGATAAAAATGGCTGACTTTAGCACAGTACTGACAGCCACTGTCCTCACCTCCCACTTATTTTGGTGCCAAAAAACAGGAAGGGGATACGACGCATATAGAGGCAGATGGTGGAAAAGTAACTTCCAACTTTTTTGTATAAAGACTTTTTTTTTTTTTATGTATCCGAAAAAACATAAATGTCATGGGATAAATGTCACTTTGACACTAAAGGTGTCATTGTGTAACTGTCAGGGAAAAAATAATACAATCCTAGATACTCGACACCAGAGGACGGAAGCAGGTCGTTCTCGGTCTGTATCCGGATCAGGATATTATATCAAATTATGTATTTCCCATCCTGAAATGGAGTCACTGAAGAGGTTCTTTTTGGTGTTTTCCCAGACAGATGAGAAAGGGTCTCTGTTTACGATGGGACGATGGGAAAAATATCCGCCAGCGAGGGGGGAAAACAAGCAAGGGGGGGGGGGAGAAATAGGGCAGATTCTTACAATACAGGAAACCGGTTTGGGACCCAAGCAATTGGGCACCAAGTAGAAGTTTTATTTTTAGCATGTTAACTGCCCGTCAACATGCACTGTAGATCTAGGACACTTTTCAATATTTTCAATAAAAATAATCATACTTATCCTCCCAACAGTTCTAGTTATAGCCACTGGAGACTGTGGCTGTAAGTGGGTGTTTTGAAGTCATTAAACTGGTGTTCTCTTTCGGGCCACTTTTTTGCCACTCATTTCAATAATAGAATATAAAAAGCTATGTTACTTGTTTTATTACTGTTGGGTTGGTGACATGGCCCTCTGTCGTAGCCTGTGGGACTTAACACAGCAGCAATGACGTCAATTCAGCTTGTACTGTTCCCTTCTGTCTTACTGATTGAGCATACGGCCTGTGTTTGAAAGATAATTGCTAAATAAATGTCTACCTATAAAAATAAACCAATAAAAATGAGGATTGGAGACTTATTTTCAATACCTTTACTGAAGCCATAAGTTTGTCTCATAAAATGAAAATGGGATCGTTTTTAGTTTCTTTGAACACCCCGAAACACATCACTACAATGTGAAGGCACATTTTCTAATCTAATGTGTCTTTTGTTTCACAGAGCCTTCCCTCGCCAAGTATAAACAGAACAACAGAAGGTACGTCTGTCTCTCTGTCTGTGTGTGTGTGTGTCTGTCTGTCTGAGTACTGAGTATGTGAATGTCATCCTCACAGTGTCATATTCACTACTCCGCTTACGAGTGGTTCAGAAACACACAAAAAGACTTTCCATCATTTTTTATTTTATGTGAATCAATCCATTCCCGATCACCGAATTGAAAGTTCAACGCGGGCTCGCCCGTCTGGAGAGCCAGAGATGATCTTCTGTTCGGGCTCCAAGAACCTTCAGAAGGGCTTAGTCCCAGCATGATGATGGATGAGGTCACAGTCTAAGCATGTCGATCCCGCACCAGCTCCCTCTCATCCTCTCCTCCTCTTGGCCACACTGTAAATCAGCGTCACTGAAAAATACATACTGACAAACCCCTTCAAAGCTCTGGTAGCCAGGGGGGGGGGGGGGAGGATCAAGGAGCAACAAAGCACAACTTAAGGCCAGATAACAAACGACAATTATGCAGCAGAGCGCTCCACTGACCGGGTGACTGCTAGCTCCTGCTCAGAACAGATCTCTTTTCACATCCATCTCCCTCCATCCAGCCAGCCGGCCTGCTTTTATAAACAGCTGCTCTACTGTCGGGCTCCAGTCAGCGACCCCAGGGGTCACTGTGGTCCCTGAGGGTCCAGGGGGGGGGGGGGGGGGGAAGTCCTGTCCCGGCTCGGTCAAACATTAGTTTTTTTCCTCGCTTACTGTTGGTTCGCTTCTTGTGACGATGCGATTGGGACACTTTTACACATATACTCCCACAGGAAAGCGGGCATTACACAAACAGTTTTTTTGTTGTTTGTATCTTCTAAATGACAACAGGATGCACAGGCATATTAGAAGCCCTTTCATGTTGGAATCATGCTATCGCTGGATTGTTGATGATATCATCAATGTTGATACACACTGTTGTGCTTCAAAACATGTTCTGAAGTAAAGAAAAAAGAAAAAAAGTTGATCAAACACTAGAGCCACACAGACTAATTCAGGCCAAACAAAAACAACAATCTGTTGAGCCAATCAGGAAAAGCAATCTCTTTAGCCAATCAGAAACAGCAATCTGTTGAGCCAATCAGAAACAGCAATCTGTTGAGCCAATCAGGAACACAAATCGGTTGAAACAATCAGACTGTGTGTGGTGCTGTTGTTCCTGCAGGTTGATTTTCCTGTCCAGTTGCTCCAAACACACAACAAAGCAAAACACACACAAACACACAAACACACACACACACACACACACACACACACACACACACACACACACACACACACACACACACACACACAATCACTTCAACTTAACGGTATACAACATGCCCAATGGCTTAGGTGGACTATCCTTCCTTGTCACACACAGTGGTCCTCAACTTCCAAGAGGTGTGGCATCGGAGCTTCTGCCGGACCATCGAGAAGCTGGTGGAGGTGGTGCAGGAGTACCCTGGGGAGGTGGAGCACATCTACAGCCCCTCCTGTGTGCCCCTGGTGCGCTGCGCAGGCTGCTGTGGAGATGACAACATGGAGTGCCACCCCACCCACACCTCCAATGTCACCATGCTGGTAAGACATAGGTGGTCAAATACTACTACTACTACTACTACTACTACTACTACTACTAATTATAATAAGAATAATAAGAATAATATTAGAGTAAAACATACCAATCTGCAGCTTAATCAACCCTTTTTTACTGTCTAATATCATTAATCATTATCATAATATCATTATCATTTTAATCTAATCATCTAATCTAGTGCAGGTCGTTTAGTGCAGGTTTAATATCATTAGTAGTGCAGCTTTAATCTAATTGATAGTGCAGGTTTAATTATCATTAATAATGCAGGTTTAATAATCATTAACAGTGCAGGTTTAATATCATTAGTAGTGCAGCTTTAATGTTATTAATAGTGCAGATTTAATAATCATTAATAGTGCAGATTTAATAGGGTTGCTAATGGAAACACTTTGTGCCTGTCTAATGTCCTTCTGTTTCCACAGCTGTTGAAAATCAAGCCAGCGGGGCCAGATCAGGAATATGTTGAGATGACATTCGTGGAACACCAGACATGTGAATGTAGGTAAGACAAACAGCCATTTATGCCTCAGTTCAAAAGACAAATGCTAATTTGATATTTCATCGAATGGCTGATGGCTTGACTTGATTTTCATATATTAAACCCTTAGAAAACGAGAGCCCATCATGAAGGTTGAACGGTAAGAAGTGTGTTTTTTTTAATTGATTTATCATTTTGTAAGATGGGAAAATGTCATTTTATAGCATCTCTGCTCTGTAGATTCTTACCTCAATAGGATTTGTGGGTTTTTTTTTTGTTACAGAAGGAGGCAAAAAGGCAGAGGAAGAAAGAAGAGAAAGGAAAAACAAAGAGTGAAAGACTGCGCCAGGTAAAACCACTACTCAACAGGACGACTCTCAACCCTTTCAATGTTTACTAAAGTTAAAAATAATGTGTATCCTCTCTTATTGCTTCGTTCTTTTTTCCCTTTAGGTGCCAGGTCCCTCGTAGGTAACTCTAGTGGTAAACCCCTCCCTGTCCCAAAATGGCTCACTATTTATTTCCCGACCCAATGGCTGTGTCAATCTTCACTGTCTGTGGCGACGGTCAAGAGACTCAAATGGCTGGGTTGTGGTGGTGACAGGCCCTCCCGCGGACGGAGAGAGCCAAGGTTTGATCAAGGTTCCACCCCGAAGTGCCTTTTGATTCGTGGAAGCAATTCTGTTACACACCTGACACAATGGATATCTCTGGGAGCCAGTGCAATACGACCAGGAAGAAAATAATACTGTATTGTTTTTTTTCTTCTTCTTCTTCTTCTTCTTCTTCTTCTTCTTCTTCTTCTTCTTCTTCTTCTTCTTCTTCTTCTTCTTCTTCTTCTTCTTCTTTATACTGGTTATTAACAACTATATGTATAGTATGTAGGGTTTTAAAGCTTGTACTCGTGTTTTAAAATGTTTATTTATTGATACAGCTAAAATATTCTTTGGATCGACAGTGAAGCAACGTCTTCCACCAAACTGTATCTCCATCAAGGCCAATGAGGAACATCCCAAAGCGTGTCTCTTAATTGTTCTGGAAAGCACTAAAATGGAATGTCTCCCTCTAGCGGTTTATTAGAGAACAGCGCATTACTTCCATTATTCCCTGTGACATTGCTCTCACCTTTCTGTGAGAAAACAGTTCCTCAAATATGTACTTTTAAACCACTGGATTTAAACAATTGTCTTGCAATCTTGTGACCGTTGAGAAAGTTAAGTGACCCAACAACAATGTTATGAGTTGAAGATTCGTCCAAAGAAGTTAGAGTGTATAAATAAATGATGAGTTGTTAATAAAAACAAAATGTATCTAATTGTTTAAATGTGCAGTTTTTCTATGCACAAAAGGTCTACTGCTGTGCTGCGTCACTAGTGTCTTTTGTATGTTCCGTAGCTGGTAGCTGGAGACATGAGTCATGTATATTATGAGTCAGGTTATATTCCTGCAGTACCATTACCAGTAACCAGTAACCCCTCCCTCAGTGTCAATAGATTTCTATATTCTGGAAGAAATACAGGTAAATCAAGTTTAGGAAACAAATTGTGGATAGATAAACAAACAGTATATCTATATCGAATACAGGGAGAAAAGCCTGAAGTCATTTTATTCAGTCAATTAGATTAGATTAGATTAAATTAGATTCACATGTATTGTCATTGTACAGCACAAGTACAGTGCAGCGAAAATAATTCGGACAAAATCGGACGCAAACGGAATAATCAAAAGAAACATCATTAAAGGGGAAACACGACGACACCTTTTAAGTAGTGCAGAGAGAAATGGACACAGTGATGACGGCAACAAGGAGCACTTAAAGAGGAGAATATATTTACAAGGTTGCGGGTAGGACATACAAGACCTAATCAACAAACATACATCCGGATTATGCGAACACCGTTAAGTAGAATAATCAGTGCAGACAGAGCATGTCGTGGCGTGGAAGAACTGAATATAAAAAATAAAAATAAAGGTTATTTTAAACTATTTTATCATTTGAAAGAAACTGGGCTGATCAAAAATAGGGCAGGTGGACAAT
Organism: Muraenolepis orangiensis; assembly: GCA_027704905.1. Taxonomy (NCBI): domain Eukaryota; kingdom Metazoa; phylum Chordata; class Actinopteri; order Gadiformes; family Muraenolepididae; genus Muraenolepis; species Muraenolepis orangiensis. The sequence continues at coordinate 21,917,323 of CM051016.1, forward strand.
GACATTTAACAAAAAGATGATATATAATTATGCACTTTTGCAACATTTGCACTCTGTTTAGATGCCAAATATCTTTCGATCTACTGTACTTTGTTGCTGTGCAATGACAATAAATTCGAATCTAATCTAATCTAATGTTCCACACTCCGACCTAGGAGGTGGCGGTAATGCCCCTAAACGTTGGCGTCTGCCACCAAAATAAAGGAAAAGAAGAAGAATGAAGGTAGCGGCGCATCCTGTTGCCAAGTCAAGTCACGTAGACGACAAGTAGAACGACGAGTGGGACACTATTAGATTTTGAAGAATACTGCAACTCGATCAATGTAAGTACTCGTTTACTGTATTAATAATAATAATAATAATAATAATAATAACAACAATAATACTACTCTATTATGATACATGCATTTAAAGGGTACGATGTGAAGCTGACGCAAGCTACCTTGCGTAGCCGACGAGCGTTGGTGACAGAGAACCACAATAAACGACCTGGTGTGTAGTTGTATTAAATATTAACATGCCCTAAGGTCAAAAATGACAATGTGTGACATGGAATCAGTTCAAATCAGTCCCCATGATGGGTATCGTCAGCTGTACAATCGGTTACATGAGCTGAAGACATGAGGCCGTTGTAACTTTCGTCATCACAATATTTCCATATGACGCTCTTTGGACCGTATCATAAAATGCACCATTAAATGCGGTACTTTATAACGAAGTAGGATACTAAATAAACGTATAAACTATAGTATACCCCTGTGTGTTGGCGTTCGGGTCTGTGGGACCGTTTTGTTTTGTTTTTCTCCCAATGTTTACTAAATAAAGTGATGCACTTCATTATTTTCTGGCTCATTTTCAATGAGCATATGTTCAATGAGTGCACACTGTGCACCCTCCCCCCCTCCCTCCTACACATTTATATTACAAATGTGGTGTTCGGGTCCCGAGAGAAATACATGTGAACTTTTTTATTCCGGATGCCATTCAGAAAATCATTCTGGAATGGATTGCACTCATTTGGAGGGAAGGCGTGTGTTTGTTTTTGAGCGAGGTGGAACGAGAGGACCAAACCCATTTACTAACATACTTCAGGGTTATTACCCTTGCTGGAGTTGTCAGATCCAAAGGGAAATACACAGAATCCCGGTGGGATGCAGAAACCAGCAGAGAACTTTTCCGTGCAACAATGTCTCTGGAAAACTTTATTTGATTATGTTTAATAATCTAATTATATTTGATAACGGAGATGACGGACCAGCTTGGTGGCAAAGAGCCAAGCTCGCTGCCATTAGGACAGTGTGGGACGAGTGGGTGTTCCACCTTCCCCTGTTTTGCAACCCTGGGCCTAATGTCGCTGTTGATGAACAGCTTATACACAGCCAGTACATATCGTCTAAACCTGCAAGATACAGAATCAAGGTCTGGGCTGCCTGCTATGGTGCTTTATTATATGCACTGAACTTGCAATTGTAAACGGAGAAGCCAGAAGTACGAACCCCTGAGAAGAACAAAGTAATGAGAGTTGTCGTTTTTACTTTGCACAAGATGGGACAGTAGCCCTTAAAGAGGAAGCTGACAATGATAAGCACGAAAAAACCTGCCTGAACTTCCACCTCAGCTCCACCTCAGCTGGTGACTAGGAAGAACAGGCCTGTCAACTCATCCAATATTGTATTCACAGCCGACACAACCCTGGTGTGCTATGTGGCAAAGAAAGGCAAACATGTGGTTCTCAAATGTAAAATCCAAGTATTGCACGACAAACTTTCTATAAAAATGGGTGAGACAGATATGTCAGATATGTTTGTATATTGTGATACTAGTGCATTATATTTATTTGGCTTATCATTTGTCTTTGTTATAATTATAATATCGAATTTGTCACAGTATAATAACATTAAGCTAATTGACCCAATGATTTAGGTCTAATGCAAGATTTTCTGGCTAGTTTTACAACTGATTTAGTTGTCTGGTAATCCCTCCCTCTCCACTTACAGGAACAAATGAGCCATTTAACTAAGCCAGGGGGATACAGGAGACCGAAAACCACCATGGCAACCACCATGGCAACCACCATGGCAACGCATGCAGGTGTATCCAAAGCAGGATCAGAGAGAGATTCTGGCTTTTCAGGTTTGCCAAAATTAATGAATATGCACTGACACACCTGTGATTTTCTTGCAAGATATGTTTTTGTGGCTTTTCTTTGAATAGAAAAGAAAATAAACATGTTTTTTGAACCGACCCTCGTTGCTTCTAGATGGAGGGGTGGGGGGAATGAACACAATCTCAAAAGTGAATTTGAAGACCCGGATTAACTGTGCAAAGCCTAGTAACCCTGCCGTTAGAATAACAAGTTTCCTTTTACCCCAGACTGTTATCTTTGGCACAGCCCCCATGGCTCTAATGTTCCAACAGCTTTGTTGTTTGCAAAGGAGAAGATCGGTTTCCCATTTTAAGTGTAATGAGATGGAGGCGCACACTCCTTCCCCCCCCCCCCCTTCTCAGATGCAAGCTCTGGCTACCTCAGTGCAGTCGACCTGACTGACTCCGAGGAGACGGGGAGGACTGTGTCCACACTAAGCACGGACCAGACGACCATGGTAGGGCGCTCTTACCCTAGACTCTCCCCCATGATCATCATGAACAACTTTGTCCTGAAGCAGGTATGTTGGCTTACACCACTGAAATTGTTACGGTTTGATTTGTATTGTTGTACTGGGACATAAGGGGTTCAAAACAGAAATGTGTTTATATATATATATATATATGGCACTGTGCTTGAGTTCCTTCCTGAGTCATTACTTCTATTAATGCTATAGCAGTAGTCCTCATCAGTTATTTCAGTCAGTAGGTCATATGACTCACAGCAGCTGACACACAGCCTCTTCGTCTATTTCATATCAAATGTTCATATATTGTGTCGGCTTGCTGCATGTATGAATCAGCCAGTGTCAAAATAACATGACCAGGGAGTCTCGTTATTTGTACCCTCATGCTGTAGTTAATATAGCAAGTAGATATCACAGATGTGTTGCTTCTACAGCCAAACTCCATCACCCCGCAAGAGAAGCAGTGGAGCTTTCCCTCATCCATGGAAGTCATGCCTCAGTCCCAGGTGGTCCTCCTACAGCCAATGGTGTCAAACGGTAGCGTCGGCCCTGCAATGACCACCTCCGAAAACAATGTCCAATCTAAAAATTACCTGCCCATCCTCAAGTCCTACCCCAGAATCGCGCCCCACCCTGGGGAGCGCCCCTCAAAGCGGCAGGCATTGTCTGCGGTGAGAACCGGCTCGGTTCCAGGACACGGCAAACACCGGCGGCGCCAACACCACAGCCACAGGCCGTACAGCTCACCCAGCCCCACGCCCATACGCCAGGCAACACTCAAGGCCCTCCCCCGACTAGACTCCCTAGACGCCGACTGCCCGCCGCGACCCAGCGATAAACTCCTCTCCCTGCTCACCGACGACACGAGCTCGACGACCTCCCCCGACCCGCACAACCTCGCGTCCCCGCTGGCCGCCGACAACCAGGACGCCAGCTGTCAGGACGTGCTCTCTGGGGACGGCATCAAGCTGAAGCGCTTCAGCAACACCTACAACATTCTCAACAAGTCGGGCCTGCTGGATATCACGCTGCGCACCAAGCAGCTGATGAAGGAGAACCGGAGGACGCAAGGCCAGCTGCAGCAGCTTCAGGAGCACACGGACATGCTGATGGAGGCACTCAGAACCGGAGACCCACAGATCTGGACCAGGCTCCAGCTTGTCATGCAGGGCAAGGCCGCCTCCTCCCAGTGTGAAGGGAAGCAGCTAGGGGGAAGCCTCCAGGGCATCTCTGCGTGAGATGCAGGACGATGGATGAAAGCTAAAGCACAACCACAGTGTACCAGTGGGGAGTTGAAACACAGGCTCGCATTTCAAAACCCTTTGCCTCTAAGCAATCTTGTTTTCGCTGATGCAAAACAGCACATGTCGTTTGCAATAGGGCTAACAGCCTCCCAGTTGAGATATTGATAAATGCATGCCTTTACAATCAAGGAAATATTTAGGTGAATCCTGAATCCTTGATCTGTAGAGAGGGCATTTATTCAGTACAGTAGGGGGTTTTTTTTGGCCAAACTTGTTGGAAACATGTGGTCTTGTATTTCTGTTTTGCTAATTATGAGATCCATAGACTCTTATCTTAGAATGTTTTAAAAATAGAGGACTGACTACTAACAAAATATAGTTTTTATTGTTTTGTTATTTATGGTTTTATTTATTATCTTTAGCTAAGACTAAATCCACACGAAGAATATGACGTCAAACGTATAATGAGATTAAATTGAGATTAAAACGTTACCTTGTGTAATATTATGTATATAGTGATGCTTAACCATCCTAAGTGAACTGCAGAATTGAAAATGTTTAATGTTACTGACTTCAGATTGTACATTTGTTCAAAAAAACAAAAAAAGTGCTGTAAAACAATGAGACATGATCTGTTCATTTTCAGGTGCCTTTCAAAGTCTGAATCTGTTCTTGGTCTAATATCAGAAAGTGTCATATTTGGGAGATGTCATCTGTTTTTCCTGCTCTCACTGGCTAAATCAAAACATAATAAATATACATTTGAATAAAGATTGTTTTACTTTATATGTGGTTAAAGTAGTTCTGTAATGTTAGACCTTGCTGTGTGGGAAGAAAAACTATCGAAGGAGACATATTGGGATGAATGATAAGCAGTGTGAATAATGACATAATAGACGCAAATATGGTTTCTTATTTTATTAGGACATCAGGATAGAAAATCTTCTACAAAGCAAAGAGAAGAAAATTCTTAACTATGTTTCAAAATATACACAATGTCCCCTATAGATGGAATATGTTTCCAATATAATTACTGCTAATGTAGCTACAGTACAGTGAAAAGGGTCTAAAGACATACTTATGTTTAAAAGGTACTGCAGACCGTGTGAGATATTTTAGCTGCCACACCGTTTTTAACAAATATTCTTTGTTGTGAAGGTAAAACTAATTGGTTACAAAAATACTATGTAATTGTCCACTATAACACTGAATTAAGAAAGAAAAGCATCCATACTCTGGCCTTCTTTAAGCATGAACATCCAGAGCTGTTTGATGCGACCATCAAACAGATTGCTATATCAATACTAATTGGTACGTCATCTAAAACAGGGTTTTTTTTTCATCAACATTATTTACACTTAACATCTACAATATGTGTTGCGTAATGATTTTGTGCAAAATCCCACTTGGAGAATCGTGTGGAAAAACACAAATATTTCAGTTTATAATGTCCTCACTGGCAGTGCGTCAGGTAGCCTAGCAGCATATCTCTCAACTGCTTTGAGAGCAACACCCTGTACAAAATACCTTTTAAAGTCAATTATTATTTCTTACTCTAGCCCTAAAAGGGTCCTCTCAAACTTCTAAAACCTTAGCACACAATACTATAGAGCAACACACTGATGTTACTGTAGAAAGTGCGTCATTTGAAGTTAGGATTTGACACGAAGGCTATACTGTTTAGTACAGTATGTAAAAACGGACTTTAAGATGTAGTAGTCTAATTGTCATTTACAAAATAGCTGTAACATTTCTAGTCTATAGTCTAGTTTTTTGGCACATCAATTCACTTATATAATTGTTGTGATGCTCATGGCCAACAAATATGTTCTTACTCACTTACTAATTTTGCAGTTTTGAAAAATACGCCTGATAGCTCCTGATTATAATATATATTCGCCTAAAGCCGTGTCCTGTTCACTAAAGTCCTCCATCTAGTGGACATGCGGTCGCTGTATAATACTGTGCGGTGTATGGTCGTCCGAGTCCGTCTCCACCGTCCGCACGGGCAAGAGGAGTCCGAGGCCCCAGCGGTCGCCGAACACCCCGCGGAGGTTGCTCCTCCACGGGCTGCGGGTCTTCACCAGCGCCCCTCGCTGCAGCTGACACCAGGTCTGCCCCCGGGCCACCAGCAGCACCTGCTGGCAGCAGAAGCCTGCGCACACCAGCCCGATGCCGAGCCACACGTAGAGCATGATGACCAGGAACAGCTGCAACCCCGAGACGCCTCCTGGTGGGGAAGAAACGTTAGAAAAAAACATTTACAGTTTACAATTGCTGTTTATATTAGACTAATTGGGGGGGGGGCGCAGAGTGTCAGAGAATAGCACAGGAGAGACCAGCCTTTGCAGAGCGGTGCAGATAATATAATGCACCATAACATGTGCTTATGTTATGTATATGCCATGATTTAGTAGGGTGGCACTCAGGTATTACAATCCAGGGGGGGGGGGAATGTGCCACACAAGCGCCCCCCCCCCCCTGTGGACACGCCCCTGATAAGAATTGAGAATAATTGTCCTTTGGCTTTTATTGGCCTAATCATGCTTACCTGTGAAGAAGTAACCCGTGGAGATGGGCAGAAGTGTCAGAAAGGTCAACGGGTTCTCAAAGGAGATGGAGTACTCCACCGTTAGAAATGCCACACCGAGTACCAGGGAATAGAGACAGACACACGACGTGTAGATACAAAACATGATGAAGTAGCGCATGTTTCTGTTGCCAATGCAGTTCCCCGTGAAGAAGCAGTGGTGGTCCCTCTTGAAGATCACCTTCTTACATAGTTTGCAGAAGTGGCGGCCGTTCAGGAGGTAATGGGCGTCGATTCTGTCCGAGCAATCCGGTGAGCATACCGGAATAACCACCGGATCGTTTGCACTTTCGGCGGGGTATTTAATAGTCATGGTATAGTTCCCCAGTGCGTTGAACATTAAGAACAGGAAAATGACCGTGTGGAGCAAGGTGGACCCTATCGGTGATTCGCCTGAGCTTGGGAAAATTGTAGGCAAGAAGAAGCAGAAATGCAAAATGAAGGTGACCGCCGTGGCTGCAAAAAAGTACGCCGGAGCCACGGCGTTGAGGAGCCTCAGCTTCAGCATCCTGGCGAACATCCCTGTGGGAGTAAACATTTAACCATTAGCAATAGTAGCGTTCAAGTATGTTACATCTTTATTATGATTTCGAATTAGCCCATTTGACAGTACGGAGGTGATAGCCTATCTACAGCGCCTCAACAGAAACAAATGAGATTACATGAAAAAGAAGAATAGATAAATAGCTTGTATTCCCTAGGACAGGATTGGATAATTCACGGGTTCATGGGTATTTATGGGGATAATCGTCGTTGAATTACGCCACGCGTAGAGCTCTTATTTGGCTTTTCGGATAAGATGAACATCCATCCTAGATGTCTTAAGAGACAGCAAGTGAAATCCGCAATTTAAGTGGTCCATAAGAGCAATACTAATCCATTTGCATCGCAACGACTAAGGTTTTTAAATCATCCATATCGCACATTAAGGGCATCATGATCATCAGCTAACTAACGTTTAGGCCTACCTGAGCGGTCCCTTCAGCACCACGACGGCTCCGACGCCGCTATAATAACCGCTCATTGAAACAGAGGACGGACCTTGACGTGACGACAGTGGATCTTCCCTTCATGATGATCGCCTGCTTTTCCCTTTTTTTGCAGCAGCAGTAAAGTACGACGCGACCGCTGATCGCCAGCAGGGATGTGTTCTCTCCTTAAGGGTCTTGTAGGGTGCCTGTATTATCAACCGTCGGTTGTTAAACTATATGTTTTTTTTGTAATGTAGTCTGTGAGGCTATAACCATATATATGACCGACCGATAGCGACGTAAAGACAGATCTTCTAGACATTCCACAAATGTTTAGAAGATCAATCAGGTTTGGGTAGTGCAGCACACACGATCTCCCACCAGGGGGCAATACACACGCTCGGTTATCCTACCTGTATTTCAGCAGTGTGCTATTTGTGAAAGGGGCATATATATAGTAACATTTAATTTAGCCGATATATAAATAAAGTATATGTAATATATAAATGTATATATTTATAATATTATTCTTATGTATAAATATATATATTGGTTATATTTTGATTTTGATTTTCTATAAATAACCCGATTTGCTTTTTTTTGTGCGGTTCAAACTGATAGGCTACTGCTACATGATTACCATTCGTGTAGCTAGAATATGTCGATTCAAAAATATAGTTCTAAGCAAAAATATAGACCTAAGCTAGCGTTAAAAGAAAATGTACCGTCCACGAGGTAGGCTATATAATAATAATACACGTTTTCTGATGTGATATGAAAGACGAAACGAGCTATCGGGCAACACTATTGAGACGTTCCCACAGCGAAACCTTCACGGGGGGAGTTGTTTGATTTGTAGACGCCCCCTAAATAGGTGGGAGTTTCTCGTTTCTTGGTGTTGAAGAAAAAAAAGAAGCATCATCCCCACCAGACGCCAGCGATAAGGGGTCTTTGTAAGGTAAGCATTGTGCATTTTTCGGCTACTGTGTAGGCCTACCACACGGTAATATCGGTTCACATATTCCAGCAGTTGTTGTTATTATTATGCTAAGTGTGGCGTACATCATGTTTGAATCAAGTTGTGGGGATGTGTGTAAAGGTGGGCGTCTGACTGTTTTGTTGTGCTGCGGTGAACGGCGCATCTATTAAAAAAAAAAAAAAAAGCCACTCGCGATCATGACACGTAGAAGGAAACGTGGTTTATTATGATTTCATCACACAGATGAGATTGTGTCGACAGCATCAAGCTCCTTGAGGTTTTATTCATTGAAATATTTTCAGTTCAGTGTTGTTATTGGTATTCAAAACGTGTTAAGCGGGACCACTCCTCGTGTTGCTTTATTGCCTTTATTGACAAGAACAAAGTAGTTTAATATCGCCATGTTGTATTGGAACAAGTGACAAATACTACTGGGCAACGTGTCATGTATTTGATTATATAAATATAGATGTTGCCCGTATATTTTTGTAGTTCATAGCAAACAACGACGCTGTAAGATAGTTTTGGTCTGAATTCCGAGTTTTACCCATTTTAATGCATGTTCTGTGGCACAAGAACGTCCAACACAATGTGATCCTGTTATCCTGTGAAGTCCCCAAACCATGAATATTTCAGAAGATTCTCGGCTGTGATTGAAATGAAAGCTCTTCTGTTCATACTAGGCACACTGGGATAATGGATGCCTACAATATGTTAGTTGTGCCTTAAACACACACACACACACACACACACATACATACATACATACATACATACATACATACATACATACATACATACATACACGCACACACGCACAACAAACAGTATGCGTTTATCTGACACCAGAGGGTTCTTGGTTTCAGCACTGGACAGCTCTCTAGCAGACCCATCGGTTAGCAGCCACAAAGACAGCACTATAAACAGGACACTTTGGCTACTACTTGTTCAACAAGGAGCACATTGTCGTGTTCCCTTTAGTTTGTTGTTTGGCATCGTAATTTCAATGATCATGGATTATGGCAGTTTTTGGTCGATTTTACACTGCGCCTGAACCCTTTGCTGTATTAAAACATTGAGTTGATCTGTGAAGCATTCATTTCACAGGGCAATACTTCCAACCCCATTCTTTTGTGGTTATAGTCTAACCTTTGTCGTGATGCGTGTGCATGTGTGTGTGTGTGTGTGTGTGTGTGTGTGTGTGTGTGTGTGTGTGTGTGTGTGTGTGTGTGTGTGTGTGTGTGTGTGTGTGTGTGTGTGTGTGTGTGTGTGTGTGTGTGTGTGTGTGTGTGTTTGAGTTGCATGATGTGCAATATATTCAGAGTCATCCTACCAACCACAATAACAGAGGCTCATGCTGCTGTTATACTTTAACTAGAGAGGATGCTCTTCATTATTGGACTGAAAATCCAAAACATTAAGAATAAAGAAACTGTATTACTGTATTTATACGGTATATACTCATTGTCCGGGGGAAAAGTACAGATATTGACACACACAAGAAGAACAGGGAACATGCTTTCATAGTGCGAGCTGAGGACATGTTGTTATATTATAAGATTATGCATCTGTGGAAGTGGGGGAAGTGGACCCTGGATGTTGTTGGTGAAGACAGTGCAGTGCGTGTATGTGCTTGTCATCCATTTCCAATGTGATGGCTCTGTGTAAAATGAACACACAGAGTGAATCTATTCCAAATGAATAGATTCATCTACTCTCTGTGAGTCTCTTTTAATGACACTATTATGCTCCGAGATACATTTGATTGAAACAGTTTGCGGGACGTCATCGGATGTGATGACTCCCAAGCGTGATTCCTATCTTGGTGGCAATTACAGCCCTCTTCACAAGCACTCTGGTGGTACGCTCAGATTGGGCTCCGATTAAGACCATTTTTATTCATTTATTTTTTTTATTTTCATTTATCTCTCGAATCGCTTTACGATGCATGGCCAGTGTTGGCCTCCGGTTGTGCACACATTGATTTAAATGCAAGTTAGACTTCAGCGAGCGCGAACGCCAGACAGGTCTTCTAATGAGGCGCCGAGCAGAGGGGCAGAGACACAGGGTGGTGGTGGTGGTAGGGGTGGGGGTGGGGGTGGGGTGGAGAGGGGGATAGGGGGGAGCTTAACACAGGAACCAGGTGTCTGGTGTGGTGAGGGGAGGCCTGTGTGTGTGTGTGTGTGTGTGTGTGTGTGTGTGTGTGTGTGTGTGTGTGTGTGTGTGTGTGTGTGTGTGTGTGTGTGTGTGTGTGTGTGTGTGTGTGTGTGTGTGTGTGTGTGTGTGTGTGTGTGTGTGTGTGTGTGCGCTCATCACTCCGGCTATGCTATGGGGCTGTTCATTCAGTTCCCAGCGTTTCCAGGCTGCCTCCTTGGCTTAAGAAACAGCCCTCCCAGGAAGAACACACTCAATGTGTCCATGTGTAGAGAGGGAAAGAAATGAGAGAGAGGCAGAGAGGGAGAGCAAGAGAGGGAAATATAGGGACAGACATAGAGAGGGAGATAGAAATATATATGGAGAGAGAGAGAGAGAGAGAGAGAGAGAGAGAGAGAGAGCGAGAGAGAGAGAGAGAGAGAGAGAGAGAGAGAGAGAGAGAGAGAGAGAGAGAGAGAGAGAGAGAGAGAGAGAGAGAGAGAGAGAGAGAGAGGATAAGAGAAATTCCCCAACTTGCATTGTTGTGCAGTTTGAGACCAGACTATAGTACTACTCCCACAAACACAGCTACATATGTGCGTTCTCGCGCACACACACAAGCACACACACACACACACACACACACACACCTACATATGTGTGTTCTCGCGCACGCACACACACACACACACAAACACACCCACAGTGCAGACCAAAACAGCATGGATCTCTCTGGAATTGTAGAAACAAACAATATGCTTGTACAATGAGAAGCACACTTGCATGGACCTCTATGGAAACTAATCGTTGTTCCCGGCAGTGCTCTACTGTTGTTGTGATGCGTCAATCACAACAAGCCTCAGCTGTGATTGTCTATTAGAACCGTATCATTCAGTCTCATCCTCAGGCCCGAACCCAGATGGATTATGGGAGGTCTGTACCATGCATGACATGAGAAAAGTGAGGAAGATTGAAAGAGAAAATACATACCTTACTCTTACCCTGTGTGTGTGTGTGTGTGTGTGTGTGTGTGTGTGTGTGTGTGTGTGTGTGTGTGTGTGTGTGTGTGTGTGTGTGTGTGTGTGTGTGTGTGTGTGTGTGTGTGTGTGTGTGTGTGTGTGTGTGTGTGTGCGGGACATGCGTGCATGCATGAGTGTGTGTGTCCGTGTGTATGGAAAAGCCTCTCTCTCTCTCTCTCTCTCTCTCTCTCTCTCTCTCTCTCTCTCCCTCTCCCTCTCCCTCTCCCTCTCGTTATGTCTCTCTCGTTATGTCTCTCTTGCACTCTCTCTGTTAACGTAATGTAACGCAAAGCTGCTCTCGACTTTTTCCTCAATTGTTCACTTGAGTCATCGTCGGGGATGAATGAAACCCCCCTGTTCCTCTCAGGGTATCTCTATCCGACTGCTCTCCGGTAATTAATGTGTTATTCTGCCTTTATTCCCTTTTTGGAATGTCAGAGGGCCAGTTCATATCTCAGCCTTCTGAGTCGGAGACATCAAAGGCAGAATGTGATGACATGAAATGTCACACCAAATCTAAGTGCCACAATGTCAGCAAAAAATGTTTTTATTTAATATTTATGGTTAATTTCACTGCGGTGACAGCGACCTCTCTCTCTCTCTCTCTCTCTCTCTCTCTCTCTCTCTCTCTCTCTCTCTCTCTCTTTCTCTCTCTCTCTCTCTCTCTCTCTCTTTCTTTCTTTCTTTCTTTCTTTCTTTCTTTCTTTCTCTCTCTCTCTCTCTCTCTCTCTCTCTCTCTCTCTCTCTCTCTCTCTCTCTCTCTCTCTCTCTCTCTCTCTCTCTCTCTCTCTCTCTCTCTCTCTCTCTCTCTCTCTCTCTCTGTCGCTCGCTCGCTCTTGCTTTCTCGGTCTCTCTTCCCCTGTCTCTTTCGCTCTTGCTCCTCCACGACTTAATCTTGCAGAGGAATGAATCAAAGCATGTCTGAAGGTTTCACTAGATAGAGATAGAGAGAGAGAGAGAGACAGAGACAGAGAGAGAGAGAGAGAGAGAGAGAGAGATCTTGCCATGCAGTACAGCAAGCCTCTTCTTCACCTGAGAACCGGCCCAGACAGAGCGAGATTGTGTTGTGTTAATAACAAGCTCTAGCAACAATATTGCTGTGTCATATGAGAGAATGTGACAGTGTACCTGCGTTTTAGTGTAACAACAAACTTACCAGCGCTAAATGTCCATTAGGATTGAAACAGTACTCAATTGTACGTCTGTACTGTATATCCTCATATTTTCATTTGGGTGTTGGGTTGTCATTATCTGTTTTATTATGGGTTATGCATGGTTTGGCTTGATTTGTTGTGGGTTACACACACACACACACACTCTGTCTCTCTCTCTCTCTCTCTCACTCCACTCACTCACTCACTCACTCACTCTCTCTCTTTCCCTCTTTCTCTCAAACACACACACACACACACACACACACACACACACACACACACACACACACACACACACACACACACACACACACACACACACACACACACACACACACACACACACACACACACACACACACACACACACAGCGCTGTGAGGGGGGTATTTTTCTGGTGCATTAGGCAGATTAGGAATTGCCTGACTGCCTCTTTTTTTTCTGCCTCTGTGGCTGAACCTCAGGTGTGTCTCGCCATCGCCCCTCCGGCGTTAACACTGACCGCAGCATCCGCTCGCCCATAACCACAAGCTAACTGTGGACTCACTGGAAGGACCAAGCTTTAGTAGTTCTCTCAGCTCAGAAATAAGGGAGGGGGGGGGGGGGGAGTGAGCTGCAGGGCTGCTCAGGATGACACCAAATATTTACATAGATAGTCAGAAGAGGGAGTGGGTTAAATGAGGACTTGGGCTGGAAAATGGATGCATGAGAGAGTGTGTGCGTTTGTTTGTCGGGGGGGGGGGTGGGGGGGTGACGTGTACATGCATGATGTGTGTGTGTGTGTGTGTGTGTGTGTGTGTGTGTGTGTGTGTGTGTGTGTGTGTGTGTGTGTGTGTGTGTGTGTGTGTGTGTGTGTGTGTGTGTGTGTGTGTGTGTGTGTGTGTGTGTGTGTGTGTGTGTGTGTGTGTGTGCCTGTATTAACGAGCAGGATTAAGCAGAACAGGTACACAATACCTTCAAATCATTAAATAATTAAGACCATAAAGCTTGTATACAGTATGTTGCTCAGGCTGAGGTCCTTTGTGTGTGTGTGCGTGCGTGCGTGCGTGCGTGCGTGCGTGCGTGCGTGCGTGCGTGCGTGCATGCGTGTTTGTATTAACACTAATGAACCGTCTCCACGTGACGCTCCTAGGGAGGCTTGGGTGTTGAATCAACGGCATTAACTCAGAATCAAAGGTCACATGTAAAATCCCTCGGTATCCCTTTGTTTAATGGAGGAGGAGAGACATTCAGTGAACTGAAGAGCCCCATGTGTGTGTTCCTGTCCTGCAGTATAACCACAAAATTGTTCATACACCAAAAAAAGCACCTTGGCTGTTTTACCAGCCAAGGTGCATGGCCCCACTCCTAATATAGCCTTTCTCTCAGGAGTGTGGCTCTCACTCAAGGTCCTCAATTAGGACGCAAGACCCCCAGATTGTCCAGAGTGTCACCTTGAGCACGCCTCAACAAAGCTATGCTGGGTCACCACTACTGTGTCACCGTGCTTTAGGATGGGGTATTCGATGTGTAGGTGGGTGTATTGGTAGGTACAATTATCAAGGGTCAATTCAGGATTTTTCAACCTATTCTACCCTTCATTTTGCAGTCTGTCAATGTTTGGAACACACTAAAAGTGCTTTATGTTCTTGTTTTTAACTGAATCGGCTCAATTGTTATATGTGTCTGACAACATTAGGGAAAGGATCCCGACAGAGAAATAACTGCTTTTTATTTCTTTACCTTAGCTAGCTCAATCCGGTCAGTTTGTTATTGTGTCTAACCAAGACTCCCTCAAGGATAAGTCTCGCTCTGAATCTGGAGAGAGTGAGTTGATGTGTTGCAGGAAGAGAGAGCGCTGGAAAGGTAAGTGAGAGTTGGAGAGAGAGAGGAGGGCCGGCAAGAGTTTGTTGTGTTGGGACTACAGAAAGCGTATCTATCTCTAGTGTTTTCTTAAACCTTTTCAATGTCATGGCTGAATATTTTAAATGACTTGACAATGTGGTCATTGTGATATTTGAGAGCGAGACTTCTTTTTGCGTCAAAAAAAAAACAGGGTCCAGGTTGAAAAATCCCTAATATATCTTTTTAATGGATTTGGGTGACTTCAGTTGTGTCTCGGTCTGGAAGGTAAAGGCAGGTGTCTTGATTTGTTTGTGTGTGTGTTGCATCGCCGCAGTTTTTAATTAACAAACTAATCGGTAGTGAAGGTGTGCTTCAAAACAACAATTACAACTTAAGGTCATCCTATGGATGGATCACCCAGCTAGAAAAAGTTGTCATTTCATTTTGTGTTATTTATTTGTGGGCGTATAACAACCATCCCTGGGTCATACAGGTTAATAGGACACTTGCGACACTGTGTGTGAGTGTGTGTGCGTGTATGTGTGTGTGCGTGTGTGTGTGTGTGTGTGTGTGTGTGTGCGTGCGTGTGTGTATGCGTGTGTGTGTGTGCGTGTGTGTGTGTCTCTAGCCAGCGATGCTGTTGAAACCCAACTCTGCAGAGACAGAGTGCTGTGAATGTTAACAGACTACACTGAGCTCAGGGGGGTTAGGGGAGAGAGAGAGAAAGAGAAACAAGGAGGGGGGAGGGAGGGTAGAGATTTAGTGATGGAGAGCGGGAGAGAGGGAGAGAAAGAGAGAGAGAGAGAGAGAGTGAAAGACTCCTCGGGGAGGATCAGATGCGGTGGGTGGTAAAAACACAGACTGAGCCAGGCTACTCTCCCTGTTGCTCTTATGGGGATGCTGTTCGAGTTAGTCAGCGCTTTTATTTTGAAACTTGTTTTTGTTTCAAAAACGACACACACACAGTGGTGGTACACACAATGGCATTGTTCTCAACAGTGTGTCTTTTGTATTTGATTCTGCTGTCCCTACTTTCTCACCCACTTGTGTATGCCCTCTGTCCACCACAATACCTTGTATTTTGCGGATAACACTGCCAGCGGTAGTAGTTGGTTGTAATATAATTCTGACTACAGCAGGGCACAGCGTGTGTGTTGACTGAGCTTCCCATTGTACTGTGATACCCACATCCCACAATGACAGAGAACCAAGCCACACATCTTTCAACATCGTCTTTCATACACATTGTTATCGCATGCTCATCTCCCAGGCTTATGCGCGTGTGTGTAGCTAAGCTTTTGTGTCTCTCCGCTGATTCCTGGTGAACGCAGATATGAAAGGTTATCCGCTGGGAGCTGAGCCTCTATTAATGGAACAGTGGAAGAGTGCTGCCTTACGCTGTGTGGCTGGATGTCGCCCACGGAGCCTAGATTCAAGTCAAGTCAATTGTATTTGCATGGCCCTTTATCACTGTTAACACAGTCTCGAAGGACTTCACAGGTCACATTACATGACACCAGCCCTAACCCTAGCCCTCCAAAGTCCAAGCCAAAACGTGTCAAGGATGAAACCTTGAGAAGGAAAACAGAAAGCGAAATCCCTCCGTCCAGGGAGGGTAAGGAGTGCAATAGTAGTGCAATGGGTGCCGTGACGGTCAGACATAACAAGCGGAAGAGTTTAAGTAAAATGTTTGACAATTTAAAATTAATATTGTCCATGGTGGTAAATGGACTGCATTTATATAGCGCTTTTCTCACCAGTGGCCACTCAAAGCGCTTTACAAGTCAAGCCTCATCACTCATTCAGTCAGCCATGCAATGCGACAGCCAGCACGTCTGGAGCAGTTAGGGTTAGAGTGTCCTCGACATTTGGCTTAAAGGACCCAAGGGGGATCCAACCTAGTAGACTAGACCTGTGTAGACTAGAGTTGCTGTCTTGTGGGAAAGCTTGTGGCCTTTGGGTCGGGTGGCCATCGGTGCTATCCTCAGTCCTCATTACAGTACAGCGCACACGGTGCAAGGTCAATGCTCTTACACCTCATGTATTTCTATCGACCTTTTCCCTTTCCTGCCGGAAGAAGCATAACGCTGTGACAACATTCAGCCGAATGGCTAGGTTGTCTGATCTTCCGGTGGACTGGATAACATGCTCTTTCGAGGGTATATTGCCGGGCTGCTTTCGTGGCTGTTATCTTCTATTTGTCGGCTGAAGGGACATTGCGGCGACCGCAGTGCGGGTCCACTGCGGGTCCCGCTGGAGGATAATTGTGTGCTAAAAATGGCAGCCATGAGGGCAATAACCGACTTGACTGCGGATGAAACATTAGCTGTGGATATAATAGGCTCTGGAGTCCGGTTCAGACGTTGTTTATGGGTCCAATGTACAAACGCAGCGCTGTATAGTACAACAGCACGCTCACAAAGTCGGCCACTATGTCAACCAAGCCAAACCAGTGAGTAAACAAAGGGAGATAATTATGAGGCTGAACCAATAGAGACCGTGAAGACGACGTTCTCTTTCTTTTGTATAACGAACAAACAAACCTTCTCTCTGGATCAATTAAAAGGATTTGTTTTGTGTCTTCTCAGAAAGTAAACATATTCCATCGTGTTTCTACCTTAACACAAATACATGGCTGCAAAACAAATTAGATCTAAACACGTAAAATAACCATAACATATCCAAGAGGGATGTATCCACTAGCAGCTGGTAAACTCAATCTTGGAAATTCATTTCAGGATGGTAGAAAGTGTGTAGGGGTGTGATCTGAATCCCCCGCTTCTGTGTAGGTTGTACTTCCTTGATGTCCAGTACGCCACCAGTAGGCATCGGAAAATAGACTCCCCCCATTAAATCTGTGAGATTGCAATGGGTTTCGCTGAACATCATTTTCCGATGCTCAATGCACACCTTGATAAACCATGATAAATGATTCTGTTGTGCAAAATATTCTACTGCTAACTGTAGATCTGTCCTTTAAAGGTATGCCTGCTGCACATCTCCACCCTGACCAGCAACACTGATGGGGGACTCTGAGCTGTTTGTGACCAGGCCGCCCTCTTCCCTGGGGCAGGGCAGGGAGGTGGACTTCGGGGTCCAGGGCTTCCTGGAGTCCCTGGGAGAGGAGAACAGCACTGCAGAGATGTGCTACCGGGCCCACTCCCGCAGCAGCGTCCTGCAGGGCCTGCCCTTCGGAGGGGTACCCACTGTGCTGGCCATCAACGTAGCGCTGTGGATGGTACGCACCGCTCACACACACATGCACGCACACACATGCATGCACTTATGCACAGCATGCAGGGCCAGTCCAGTGACAGTGGCGGTAGACTGATAGGAGAGATGCTATTGAATGTGGTTCATTCACAGATGGGATGCATATGGGCCCCACAGTTCCCTTTGTCCCCACCTCCGTTTTTGTGGCCCCTGCACACACACACACACACACACATACACGCACAAACACACACATCCATTGGCTTACGCTCTCAGACACACACACACACATTTTTATCAATTTGTACAGTAACGATTTTCAGTGGCAAGCCTTTGCCCGAGGCTGCCAGGGGCCAGGGTCCGTGTGCAGAGAAGAACTCAGAGCTGATTAGATTGCGCGAGATCGCCAGCAGCCCCATCAAATCACCAGCATGACTCATTAGCAGATACCTCGCTCCGCTCTCCACGGGGGAACCAACATGCAGGGACACGCATGACATGATCTGACTGCCAATGGAACCGTTTAGGTGATGTGGAGTGATGTTCCGGGGTCTCCTCGGTACAGGGGACAGGGTCGGTTCATGCGGACCAGAGACTGTTGGTCCACCTGCTCCATCTTAAAGTCTGGGCCCAACACCGGCCACCGCTGATGAGTGAGGGGGGGAGGGGGGGGTCCTGGACCGGCTGGGCCGGACTCCAGATGATTGCTATTTACCAACACTCTCATTGATTATAATCATCCATCTCTCCAGTGATGACGGGCTTGAATTTTTGTGGATTGTGGCAGGCCTTTCGGGTTCAACCCGGGACGCGTGACGTGACACACACTCAACGGTCACCTTTGCATGCATTTAGCCTGGATCGTTCACCTTTGCATGCATTTAGCCTGGACCGTTCACCGATCTCGGTGCAGATCCCTCGTTAGAACCATGCGGTGATGACGTCATGCGTCCTGCCTCGCCACTGATGTCTACAGGAAACAAGGGACGGAGTAATTGCCCTCTTGGTGTCTTTTTTTGGTTGTTGTTTTTCTCTCCACGATGTGATTGCTATTTACCAACGCTCTCATTGATAATAATCATCCATCTCTCCAGTGATGACGGGCTTGTGATTTTTAGTCGCCCACTCCATTGTGCCGGTTGTCAGGCCGGTCGTACTCTCGGATCCCTCTCTGTGTGTTGATATCAAACCATAACCCACCAAATCTACCGGCGTTCCTGCGGGCCTCATTGGAGATGGCGGAACGGTTGTCAGGACAACACAGCAGGGCTGAGTGCTCTGACAAGAGGGAAGTCAAAACACGCCTTCCCCCCCCCCCCCTCCCTTTTTCCTTCAATCGCCCCCCACGCAGACCCCGCCCCTAAAACCACCACCACCACCACCACCACTAGCAGCACCAGCACCACCCCCCCGCCTGACAGGTTGACAGCAACACGCCTCTGCTTCTCCTCCATTGTCAACATTAATCCATCATCTGCGGTGTCGGTAGGGCGTAGGTAGGGCGACCTACAGGGGGAGAGAGAGAGAGAGAGAGAGAGAGAGAGAGAGAGAGAGAGGAGAGAGAGGAGAGAGAGAGAGAGAGAGAGAGAGAGAGAGAGAGAGAGAGAGAGAGAGAGAGAGAGAGAGAGAGAGAGAGAGAGAGAGAGAGAGAGAGAGAGAGAGAGAGAGAGAGACACTCCAGAAGACACTCCACATTCTCCATTCCAAACTTGAGGATTGTGGAGAGTTGGAGAGAGATCATTTGTAGTCCTTGTATCGCAAGCGATAAACAGATCTTTACACCATCTCTCACCAGCTTTGTAGAGGTTGCTATTCACTGGAGCCCACCCACACCCACACCTCACCCCCCCCCCCCCACCCCCACCCGCACGTCTCAATTAGTACGGTTGTCAACCTCATCAATCCCAAGATGAGAACTGATACCTTCTACTTTTTATGGTGACACGATGCTCCGATATGTATTGGCTCACTCTCGTTTGCTATTTTCATCCGTCAATAAATCCGATAATGTGGCATTTTTTTCTCATTTATTACACTTTATTTTTATGTTACGATCCCGAAAAAGCTCTTCAGCATAATGAACTGGCTTCAAGAATAAGGTGGTTATATGTTCGGACGTCCGCAAACTGACGCGGTGCAGTTGACCACGTTAAGTGTGCGGCCGCGGGCTTCTGAGCGCACGTTCGTTCGTCTCCACGACAACCGCGTGTCACCCGAGAGAGAGAGAGAGAGAGAGAGAGAGAGAGAGAGAGAGAGAGAGAGAGAGAGAGAGAGAGAGAGAGAGAGAGAGAGAGAGAGAGAGAGAGAGAGAGAGAGAGAGAGAGAGAGAGAGAGAGAGAGAGAGAGAGAGAGAGAGAGAGAGAGAGAGAGAGAGAGAGAGAGAGAGAGAGAGAGAGAGAGAGAGAGAGAGAGAGAGAGAGAGAGAGAGAGAGAGAGACGAGAGAATGTGGGCTCATTCTTGGAAGCTGCTTCTGAACCGACGTAGGAACATATCGGAGCAATGTATGTCTGACGAAAGGAAAGATGGTGGGCTACCATCGGTTCTTGTGTTGAGGCTACGTCTTTCATCTTGAATCTTGAATCTTGAACATAATGTAACTTTAAAAACTGCACAAAAAATACCCCTATTGTTATATGCATACATTGTTATGTATGTTATTGTGGTGTTAATCATGTCTTATGTCTTATGTACATTTTGCAGACTATCTAATACTTTGTCTCTTTGGGAGCAATGGAACAATGGAAATGTCAAAAAAGTGAACTAACAAATGTGTGTGTGTGTGTGTGTGTGTGTGTGTGTGTGTTTGTGTGTGTGCGTGTGTGTGTGTCCATGTGTGAATCCATGTGTGTGTCCATGTGTGTTTATGTCAGTTCCTTTTGCTGATCTTCTCGTGTCTGAGGAAGGCTGCGTGGGACTACGGACGGCTGGCTCTGCTGATGGAGAATGACAGGTAGCCCCTCCTCTCATTATCCTAGTGTACTCTGATCAAATGATATGCTTGTCCGGTCTCTGGGTCAAGTCAACAATCCAGATGGCGCCCTTATTGCGTTGTTGTAAATTACCTTGATTTGCTTGCTGGGACATCTGGCTCCCTCTCCTGGTTATACGTGGTATAGCTGAGCCATTCAAAAGCACTCACGGAACGTCAACTTCCATTGTTTTGTTTTCACTGTTGGTTGGTCAAAACTCAAAAGCTACTGCCTTTAGGCGCAGCAGTTGGGGTTTTGCCATCTGAATTTCCCCTGAAATGGCCCCCATTATACCAGTCTGAGTCTGATTAGCCACTACAAGCCGTTTCAAAATTGACCTGCCACTAAAATTGTCATTAACACAGTGAGAGTGTCCACCCAGGTGTATAATGGATAGATACAGCCTACCAGTTGGTATAGTCCACTGGGTAGGCTGGTAGACTGATCTAGTCATCATACATCTGTGTAGACACTCACATGTGACACTCACACACACATGTGATGTCATTATGTCTATGACAATTTTGGAATGGCTTGTGACGGCTAATCACACTCATAACTGGCCAATCACGCTCACAATATAGGGGCCCTTTAGACAGATGCCCAAAACTTGTTGTTGAGTTGTACCCAGCACTGAGTCTGTTGTCAGTTTGCCTATGTCTGAGTTCTGAAACATCTCCACAGTGTGAACAGTCTGAATTTATCAAATGTTTATCCTGACCAGCCGGGGGCGGACTCATAGCGTCCTCGGGCTCCCAGCGTCTGTGCGTTTGGCTTAGCGCGGCTCGGTAATTGAGATGAATGAGGCTGATTTAACACCGCTCAGTTTGGGCTGAGGGAAAACTAAGTATATTGAATTATTCCGCCCTGCAGTTTCATTTTTCATTTCACCCTTCACCACCTGGTCTATAGGCCTATGATTTAAATTGGCTCAGAAACTCCACTGTAGCCGTTTTTTTTTTAATAGTTTATATATATACCTCACGCAATCTATATGATATATTATATTATATCATCATATTATATTCTTATTTGAGTTCCTATATTATTATTATTATTATTATTATTATTATTATTATTATTATTATTATTATTATTATTATTTCTTTATGAACCTCCTGCATAAAACCATAATGTTGTTGTTTTGATACCTCACCCATTAGTCTCACATCCCTGTTTTATGGAGAACCGAGCGAGAAGGAAAAGTCTCCCTCAGAATCCAGCCCGTCCGAGTCTGACATCAAGGACATGGTGAGTTCTACTACTTTACTCTAAAGGAACAGTAGCAGTGCCCCTATCCCCACACGTTTCCCTTCAACCATTCCCCATTAAGACAATCATACAGGAACAAACAGGATCTTACAGTGAATTTAGATACTGAATAAAACACACCCAGAGCTGCCATAGCTCCAATAGACTGCCCCCATCGCCGAGGTCCTTCTGACTCAACGGTTCCTTCTGTAACTGCAGGGCACCTGAGTGACGCTAGATGATGTCACTGTGCTTGTGTTTACGGCGGCGCAGGACAGAGAGTCAAAGGAGTCTTCGCAGCGTCTCTGGCAGCAGACAAACCTCTAAGTGCTCTGGGCTAGACCTATTAAAACCGTCAACCCCTCTCCAGCTTCTTTTCTCTGGGGAAATAATTGTTATGCAAATAGTGCACCGGAGCCATAATCCAGATGTGCCACCGAATGCCTCCAAATCGTATATATACACCCGCCAATGTAGGTCTCTATATGAAGTAACGCACCCAATGGTAAAACGTCTCTCCTCCTCTTGCAGGGCTTCTGCTCGTGGCTTGCATCGCTTTGCCATATGAAGTAAGTGACTCAAAGAAAATTGGCCGTTTTAATTGTGGCACCCCTCCCTGTCCCTTTCCTTTTGTCGGGGCTTTCTCTTCAAAGCTGATGTCACGATGACATGCCGACTGCGTTATATCTCACTAGCAAGTAAAACAAACCAGTCTGGCCTCGCAGGACCGCTGGTGCCACTGCTTCCCTTTGAATATTTGCACTTGCTGGAGACTGTCTGCGCTCGGCCAAATTTAGGCCTGCGAGGAAGAATGCCGTCCACCGTGTTCCTGCGTGGTTTCCACGCGGTGTTATTTTAGAGTTTTGGGAGCTCTATGTTTTTAGCTTGTGTGCGAGTTTACTTACACCAGGATCCCTGGGAAATAGCTCAACCCACCCGGTGAGTTCTCAATGTGTGGGCTCCCGTGAAATGAAAACCACAGTGCGCCTCCTGTGTGTTTTGTCTTGTTTCTTTGTTTTCTTTCCGTTTTTACGAGACTGGCTTTTCCCAGAGCTTCCCCTGTCTTGGGTTATCCTGGGCGGACCACAGCGTGTGGTAACAGCCTTACTCACGATGAGGCATGGGCATCCAAGCGTGTGATGCTATAACTCTTTCGGTATCATTACGTCTGTGCGGTGCTTCAACCAACTTACACATTAGACCTTGTCTCTGGGGGGAGAATCTAGATTCGAGAGGCCAACAGCACAAGTCAGACGACGTTATCTTCATCTTCCCCTCTGATGAAATGTGTTCTTTCTGTGTGTGTGTGTGTGTGTGTGTGTGTGTGTGTGTGTGCTTGATGTCGTCGCAGGGACGAGGAGATACGCAACAAATGTGGCGTGGACGCGGTGACCTACCTGTCCTTCCAGCGCCACATCATCCTGCTGATGGCGGTGGTCTGCCTGCTGTCGTTGGCCGTGGTCCTGCCCGTCAACCTCTCCGGGAAACTCTTGGGTGATGGGACATGTCCGTCTCGGTGGGGGGGAGAGAGAAGGGGGGGGATTTCCTTTACCTCAGTAGAGAGAGAGAGAGAGAGAGAGAGAGAGAGAGAGAGAGAGAGAGAGAGAGAGAGAGAGAGAGAGAGAGAGAGAGAGAGAGAGAGAGAGAGAGAGAGAGAGAGAGAGAGAGAGAGAGAGAGAGAGAGAGAGAGAGAGAGAGAGAGAGAGAGGAGAAAGAGAGAGAGAGAGAGAAGAAAGAGAGGATTATGGGCGACATCACATTATGGGGCAGGCCACACACACACACACACACAAACATCTCACACACCGCGGGTATTTTAGTTTAAAAGGGCTAAGGCCCTATGGTCTATATCCAGCCACGGCAAACGCTATACCCAGGATGGAAAGAAGTGGTTAAGGGGGAAAGTGGCTCAGTAAAACAAAACAAAAACGTCTTCTACTTCTTGGTCAAGGGACATAAAGTCTTACATTTCCACTCGACACATCCTGATGTCAATGCTAAACGCAGAAATACACGTAGCTCACAGGTGGGTTCTATCTCAGCGACACCCGTCGAGTCGTCCAAACGTGGAATGTAGAGAGAATCCGCGATGGCAGCCACGTCAAACCTGGGATCTTCCTCAGCCGTTTTATTTAACTGCCATGGACTGTGTCACTGACCCTTTTTATATACCAACCGACACCCTTCCAGTACCATGGCAACGGTAAACAAAAAGCACGGCCAACGTAGTCTATCTTAAGATAGCCCGTGGCGTGACGTTATTTTTGTGCAGTGTGTTCTCCGAACACTCTGCTGGGAAATGTTTAACTGAACTGTGTGTTTAACTGCCCAAATTGTCACATTTTATTATTTTCTACAGGAGACAGTCCTGAAAATTTTGGAAGAGCAACACTGGCCAATGTTAGCGAGAAGTAAGTTTGAACGTGGCGGTGGTGGTGGTGGCGGCGGAGGTGGTGGTGGTGGTGGTGGTGGTGGTGGCGGAGGTGGCGGTGGTGATGGTGGTGGCGGAGGTGGTGGTGGTGGTGGTGGTGATGGTGGTGGCGGAGGTGGCGGTGATGGTGATGGTGGTGGCGGAGGTGGTGGTGGTGATGGTGGTGATGGTGGTGTGCGGAGGTGGTGATGGTGGTGATGGTGGTGGCGGAGGTGGTGGTGGTGATGGTGGTGATGGTGGTGTGCGGAGGTGGTGGTGGTGGTGGTGATGATATAACGCAGAGCTACAACTACAAACATCAGTCATCATGTTAATCCTCAATATCCATGCCACACCATTTCTTTCCTATTTGTTTTTATTCCCCCTTGTAGGGATAGATTCCTGTGGGTCCACAGTGTCTTCGCCCTGCTCTACTTCATCATCACAGTGCTGTGCATGCTCCATCACTCCTCCAAGCTGGAGTACAGAGAGGACGAGAAGGTTCGTGCCTCTGTGTTCGTCCTCAACTAACCCTGCATGAAGCCGACCCACTGTGACCCATAGTAGCACGTAAAGGATACGTGGGTTTGATTGGGATAAACTGCTGGCATTAAACACAAGCCATCTGCCTAATCTGAACGTACACACCAATCAAATATGCTACTATTCAAAATTATTAATTCCTTAGTGCTGCTGCATTGCAGGTAGCCAGGACCCTGATGATAACCTCCATCCCTCGAGAGATCTCAGACCCCGGACTCATCACCAAACACTTCCAGTGAGTTCACACGGATCATGCCGGCCTTTTGGTGAAACCCCTGAACCGGCTCCGGACCACCATGTTCTACAGTCATGTCGCGTGGTGTGAGTCATCTGCTGAATATGTACTGTATTCCCCCCCCCCCCCTCTCCCTCCCCCCAGTGAGGCCTACCCCAGCTGTACTGTCACCGATATTCACTTCTGCTTCGACGTCAACAAGCTGATGAGGCTGGACCTGGAGAGGTAGAGTCCCTGTGCCGCTGGCTGAGAACACACGGCACCAGCTTTCAGGCCCTTGTTGTTGTGGTGGTTGTTGTTTGTTTTGATACCCGTGTGTTTGTGTCTCCGTGCGGTCGGCAGGAGAAAGGCGATGAAAGGCCGGTTGTATTTCGCCACAAAGGCACAAAAGGACGGCAAGATCATGATCAAGACCCATCCCTGCGCGCAGATATTGTGCTGTGACTTTTGTGGCTTCGAACAGGTACAGCGTTGTTTATATACTGCTGAACAAAAACGGTTGCGGCTCATTCTGTTGCACTGCTTTAGTCTTACCACTGGGTGGCGCTGCAGTCCAAACATAGGTTTTTCAGAAGTCCACAACACACAAAACTACTTCACGTTCAAACCAGGGTTTGATGGACGTTCTGTCTCCCCCGCAGGTGGACGCAGAGCAGTACTACAGTGAGCTGGAGGAGAAGCTGACGGATGAATTTAACGCTGAGAAGAATCGCATCACTCTGAAGAGATTGGGCATCGCCTTCGTCACCTTCCGCGACGACAGGATGACAGCTGTGTGAGTTACTCCACGGCCTTCGCCGCTGCTGGGTGACTCCCTCTCTCTGGTTGACAAGGCTCATCGAGCCGAAGACAAACCTTATTGTGTTATCCGACATCCACTCATTGTCCCATGAGCAGTTGGACTCAAACACTGCGATTATCCATGAATTCATTCCCTTTCCTCTTTATCGTTCATCATCACAGAAGCAGAGGGGAATAGAAGTATACATAGACATGCCTATTCAATTCAATTTGTTATTATCTTCATTGAAGCGTAGTCCGTCTGATGTGCCACACGTGTCATCACGCCCGTGTGTTTCAGTATTGTCAAGGACCACAGCCGCGTGCGTTGCCGCCGGCGACCCCAGCAGTCCAGCATCACCACGGTGGTGCAGTCACACAACTGGGGAGTGAGCTACGCCCCCGCCCCCAGTGACATAATCTGGTCAGTACTGTCTATCTCTGTCTGTCTGTCTGTCTGTCTGTCTGTCTGCCTGGCTGTCTGTCTCTCTCGCTGTCTGTCTGTCTGTCATTCTGTCTGTTTTTCCATCTCTCTCTCTCTCTCTCTCTCTCTCTCTCCACTCGGCTTGACCTTTGTGTCTCATGAACCATAATTGTGTGTGACCAATATGTGTGTGTGTGTGTGTGTGTGTGTGTGTGTTTGTGTGTGTGGGGGCACTGTGTGTGGATGTATGTCCCCACATGCAATGGGTGTGTGTTGACTGTGACTATTCGTTCACACAGAATGCAGGAGATCTCTCCGCCCAAGCAATTTGAGTATTGCACCGTGAGGCTGATTGAGGATGACGTCGTAACACACGGCCACATGGCGGCTTGCGTCCGTTTTTACACGGAGCGCCACGTGGCGTTGAATGCTCAATGTCCGCCATCCGGCGGGGTTCCGAGAACTTCTCTATGATTTTCTTTTCTCTTGTCTCTAGGGAGAACCTGTCGCTGTGCGGCTCCCGCTGGTGGCTCCGCTGTGTTCTCCTCAACGTCCTCCTCTTCCTCCTGCTCTTCTTCCTCACCACGCCGGCCATCATCGTCAACACCATGGACAGGTTCAACGTCACCCGGCCTGTGGACAGCCTGCGGGTCCGGACATCTCCTACATATATATCCTACTATATCCTCCCACTTTACACTTTCTTTCTTTGTGTCTTTCTATCTTTCATTCATTATATATTTCTGTCTCACTTTTTCCATATCTTTCCTACATTCTGTATTTCTTACTTTTGCTCCTTTGTCTATTCTTGTCTGTCGGTCTGTCTGTGTGTCTATATCTATCTATATATATATATCTATCTATCTATAGATAGATATATATATATATATATATATATATATATATATATATATATATATATATATATATAGATATATATATATATATAGCTTTCTGTCTGTCTGTCTGTCTGTCTGTCTGTCTGTCTATATCTATCTGTCTGTCTGTCTGTCTATCTAGCACTCTGTCTATATCTATCTATCTATCTATCTATCTATCTATCTATCTATCTATCTATCTATCTATCTATCTATCTATCTATCTATCTATCTATCTATCTGTCTGTCTGTCTGTCTGTCTGTCTGTCTGTCTGTCTGTTGGCCTATCTATCTATCTGTCTGTCTGTCTGTCTGTCTGTCTGTCTATCTGTCTGCCTGTGTGTCTGTCTGTCTGTCTGTCTGTCTGTCTGTCTGTCTGTCTGTCTGTCTGTCTGTCTGTCTATCTATCTATCTTCCTTTCTTAACAAGCAACTTCTTGCCGTTTTAGCCTCCATACACATGAATAATGACATGTATGACTATGTAAATAACAGTTGATGTGGTCTTTGTATGGATTGATGCAGAGCCCGGTCATCACCCAGTTCTTCCCCACCCTGCTGCTGTGGGCCTTCTCCGTGCTGCTGCCCTTCATCGTGTACTACTCCTCCTTCTTCGAGTCCCACTGGACCAGGTACTCACCCACCGGGGGGGGGGTCCACCCTCGTCCCTCTGAAATGGAAATGATGCTCTCTGCTCCTTCAGATCGGCTCACATTCTTGGGCTGCAGCCCATCCACCACTTAGCTCTCCACACTGTTTATTTGGGTTGGTTGGTAAATTTATCTATATTATTATTTATCTTCTATAATGTGTCTGTATGGCCGCCTGCCCGGTTGGCTGTCTGGCTGTGCTGTGCTCGGTCTGTCTATCTGTCTGTCTGTCTGTCTGTCTGTCTGTCTGTCTCTCTCTCTCTCTCTCTCTCTCTCTCTCTCTCTCTCCTCTCTCTCTCTCTCTCTCTCTCTCTCTCTCTCTCTCTCTCTCTCTCTCTCTCTCTCTCTCTCTCTCTCTCTCCCCGTCTCTCTCTGTCTGACTCTCTCTCAATATCTGTCTGTCTGTCTCTCTCTCCCCCCCTGCCTCTGTTTCCATGTCTGTCAGTCTGTCTGTCAGTCAGTCTGGCCTCGTTCACTCGCCGGCTCACTTGCTCGCTGCACACACACACACATTATTCTGAGGCAGGTTGTCATAGCGATCTCCATGCGGGGATAATGATATGCGCTGTAGTCGCCGTGCGGCTCGAGAAGCAGCGCGGCCGAGCGGCGAAGCAGCGACAGGCGCTCTGTCATTACATAACTACCCCCCCCCCCCACACACACACACACACACACACACACACACACACACACACACACACACACACACACACACACACACACACACACACACACACACACACACACACACACACACACACACACACATGTGTTGTGTGGAGGCGTGATGTGCCGTGAAGCAAATGCAAATCAAGTGTGTGCTGTGTTTACTGGTGTGAAAACTGTAGTCTGCGCTAACGAGAGAGAGAGAGAGAGAGAGAGAGAGAGAGAGAGAGAGAGAGAGAGAGAGAGAGAGAGAGAGAGAGAGAGAGAGAGAGAGAGAGAGAGAGAGAGAGAGAGAGAGAGAGAGAGAGAGAGAGAGAGAGAGAGAGAGAGAGAGAGAGAGAGAGAGAGAGAGAGAGATAGCAGCGCGTGCTCGAGCGGAGAAGTCCTTTGACTTTCACATGAGGTTGATGACTAGAAGTGTTTCCCAGAGTTTGATCTCTCTGCCTTTTGGAGGGTTTACTAAAGTGTATGTGATGTGTGTGTGTGTGTGTGTGTGTGTGTGTGTGTGTGTGTGTGTGTGTGTGTGTGTGTGTGTGATGTATGTCCTTCATCATGGAGAGCCTGGGGTCCAGGGTGCATGCTGGGGCTTCACCTAGGACATGTGCTGTCTTTCTTTCTTTTTTTCTTTCTTTCAGCCTCTTCTACCTCGTCCTCTGTTTTTCCTCACTGCCCTTCCGACACGCAGCCTTACTGGCTGTTGACGCTGTTCATTAGCTAGTTCTTCCATTGTCATAAATTGTGTGCGGTCTATATATGTGTGTGCCAACTGAAGGTTCATGAGATGCACCTCTGAGCTGGTTGAGAACTGGTGGATCATTGGTGGACGCTGACAGTGTAATTGGTGGTGCTTCTTTGCACATTTCCTTTCATTAGTGAACGTCAAGATGAACCAAGTCATCAATTCAGGACACATTTTGAAAAATGTCTAATACAAATGTATAGAAAGTATTGCTTGACAGATTATGAAAACTGGTTCAACCCTTTTGCATCTTATGACTTATGTTGTATGTTTTGGGGGGGGGTACAACTATTCAACACAAAACCGCAATGTATTGTGTAGGTAGCAGCAGCATTATCATTTGCAGGAATGTGCTAAAACATTTGCAATTAGAGAAATTGCTTTTATGATTCATGATTCAAGATTCAAGATTTTTATTTTTATTTAGTACAATGGAGTACAATGCTTACTCACCATTTCCTCCCACAATATACATTTCTAAAACACTATAAATCCTATAAATATACTATACACAATAAAAATGAACATAAAAAGAACCATAAGGTGACTGATGGATGGTGACTGATGGATGTGCACAAGTGACTGAATGATGTGGAGGTTGAACAAGTAGTTTTGCCATTTCAATTCTGATCTGAGAAATGTACCAAAGCGAAAACTGTAATCTGACCTGCTGCCATTTCATCCAACACAACATGGGGATGAGGCATCTTGCTCAGGGATCACCTACAAGTACAACCCGGTACTTTTCTGCTGGGAGTCAAACATCTCAAACCACTAGACTAGCCAGCCCTTAATATAGGTTGTGTCTCTTGAGTAAGCATGTTTGATGACAGCCTCTTGTGGTGTGTGTGTGTGTGTGTGTGTGTGTGTGTGTGTGTGTGTGTGTGTGTGTGTGTGTGTGTGTGTGTGTGTGTGTGTGTGTGTGTGTGTGTGTGTGTGTGTGTGTGTGTGTGTGTGTGTGTGTGTGTGTGTGTGTGTGTGTGTTTGCGCATGGATGTGTTGCAGATCGGGAGAGAACCAGATAACGATGCACAAGTGCTTCTTACTGCTGGTGTTTATGGTGATCATCCTGCCTTCGCTGGGCCTCTCCAGGTAGCAGCAATAACACACCACATGTTGTTCAACTAGCTCAGTGTTGTCACCATCATAAGTATCAGTTTATCTCCCGTCATTTCCATACATTGTTTTGATTCATATTTCTGTGCTGTGATTTGAGTTTCATATTAAATTATATTTTGTACATATTGTATTTTTGATAAACCATGTAGACGCTAGAATACTATTGTTATGACTTCATTGCTGTGTATTTTGCAAAAACAACAGGATCAAAAATAGTTCATCTATTAAAATGTGTGAACGGGTAATAGTAATCCTACATTTGACATTTCTTCCCACGCTGTCCTTGCCCAGCTTGGACCTGTTCTTCCGATGGCTCTTTGACGTCAACTTCCTGGATGACAGGGAGATCAAGTTCCAGTAAGACCTCCTAGTCAAGTCCACGTTCAAGTCGATATCACCTGTGTTTGTGTAGCCCTCAACCTAAACAGCCCTCAAAGGCCGTTCCTCTTCTGTAACGCAAACGCTGTCCTGTTGATAGCCGTCTCTCTCCTCTCTCCTCTCCTCCTCTCCTCTCCTCTCTCTCCCTCTCTCCCCCCCCCCCCCCCCCCACCAGGTGTGTGTTTCTGCCCGACAACGGGGCGTTCTTCGTCAACTACGTGATCACGTCCAGCCTGATCGGCACCGCCATGGAGCTGCTCCGGATCCCGGCGCTGACCGTCTACGCCACCCGCCTCTGTCTCGCCAAGTCCAAGGCGGAGCGCATTCACCTCAAGCGGGTCAGCCACCCCGACTGCCCCCCACCGTCCACCCCACCCACCCCCCAACCCCCCCCTGCATCCCCTGTCTTATGTGTGGAGCAGGAGATTGTGTGGGGGACGATTAGCATCTCTCTCGGGCTGTTATGGATGTGATGTGAAGAAATAATCGAATCACAATAGGTTGAAAGGCAATTTCCTGTTGCTATTGTTTGTTTTATTTGTCTCTCCCTGTCTCTCTTTCTCCATCTCCATCTCCCTCTTTCTCCATCTCTCTCTCTCTCTCTCTCTCTCTCTCTCTCTCTCTCTCTCTCTCTCTCTCTCTCTCTCTCTCTCTCTCTCTCTCTCTCTCTCTCTCTCTCTCTCTCTCTCTCTCTCTCTCTCTCTCTCTCTCTCTCTCTCTCTCTCTCTCTCTCTCTCTCCCTCCCTTTCTCCCCCTCTAGAGCCAGGCCTATGAGTTCCAGTTTGGTCTGGAGTACGCCTGGACCATGTGTATCGTTGCTGTCAGTGTGACCTACAGTATCACCTGTCCCATTATAATGCCCTT
>CM051016.1:21953966-22068966 GCA_027704905.1 Muraenolepis orangiensis
CGGGTCTCGGGCCTCAGTCTTGATAATGGTATTGAATACTAAAACACTTCATTTACATTCTATTCATGTCATGAATTTGTCTCATTATGGCTATATGTCAAGTGCTGTGCTATTATTCCATGTCGTGTCGTGTCTTGTCCAAATACATGAATATTCTTCAATCTCCACTCTTTATCTCCACATTTCTCACTTCAAATTATTGGTTTTCGGCAAATCAGATATGAGCATACAGACCATTCTGCAGCTGACTGAGCTGCAAAATGTGTGTGTGTGTGTGTGTGTGTGTGTGTGTGTGTGTGTGTGTGTGTGTGTGTGTGTGTGTGGTGTGTGTGTGTGTGTGTGTGTGTGTGTGTGTGTGTGTGTGTGTGTGTGTGTGTGTGTGTGTGTGTGTGTGTGTGCGCGTGTGTGTGTGTGTGATCGACCTCTGAGGCCGAGGTCAAAGGGTCGAATGTTAAGCGATGTGGCTCTCCAATTAAAATCAAGCGTGTCGATTTCACTTCATCCCAGTTCCATTGCCTGTGTATGTTCATGCATGGCCGCTATTTCCGCACAGGGCTCATTAGAGAGAGAGCATCTTCCTGTCAGCACAGAACAGGCTGAACCTGCCGTGTCACATTGTGTTGTGGTGTTTCCGGGAATCCTCCATTGTAAAAGAAGACTTCTTTCATCCAAAACCTTTGGACAATGATCGCAATGACATTAACTGTTGTGACAGCAAACAATAAAAAAAAAAATTGAAATATAGAATAAAAAAAAAAGAATTGTATGTATATGTATATATATATATATATAGTCATCAGCTATCCATAGTCAGACAGTGTGACGTGTGTTCCGTTCTGGTCTTGGCTCTTGGTTCTCGACAGCAGACTCCCAAAGGCAGGGACCCCCTGAGCAGAAGCACACCTGCCAGGATCAACTAGGCAGTGCTAATAGTATTCAGGTGCTCACCTCCATGGCCGCCTGGTGTTTGAGGCAGTGTTCCTGCATACAAACGAGGCCTGAGGCGGACATAAACGTATGCATGGGGCCCCACCTCTGTAGGCCCCATGCAATCTCCCACCTCTGTGGGGCCACGCAGCAGGAGATGGAAGCGGTGGATCAATTCGTTAAACGAGCCCATAAACCCCATCCTCGGAAAAACCAACAGTGGACAAATAATTACACAGCCGTGTGAGAAACATGCAACGCACCTTACCTCTTAAATTAAGTTCAACATGTTTAGGATATACCACAACCCGGGCTGGGCGATATGGCCAAAATCTCCTATCGCGATATAGGTCATTTCATAACTCAATGACGAAATATACTGTATATATATATCACCCTATAGCATGTTGATGGTACTTCAATGAATAAATAGTTGATAAAATAACCACATGGGAAAGCCTATTATCTTTGTATTGCATTCATGTGTGAATTAAATACACGACAAATGGAAAGTAGTTTGAGTATTTTCTCATTGTATTAAGAACTTTAGCGCAAATAATAGAACTGTGGTAAGTTCCGAAAAATGCATCACATTACTGTAACGCAGCTTTTAAAACCAGAAAAAACGCCACACTTATCGCGATATGACGATATCGAACATGCAACCTAATCCAAAAGACGATTTCTAGTCTCATATCGCGATATATAGCCCCCCCCCCCCCCAACTACAACGCAAAGTCACTTAAAAAATCATTTAAAAAAAAAAGGTAATTTATGTAATTTATTCATTGCCAAAAGTTAAAAGAGGGCTCGGAGAGAATGACATTCTCCCCTGTCACCCCTGGCAACTGCTAAGCGTGCGCGCTAAGAAGTGAAAGGTGAAGTCCTCCGGCGCTACTTTCTCCCTCCGCTCCTGCCCAGATGCTCGGCATGGAGATGAGAGAGAAAAAGAAAGTGAATAGAATATGTTATTAGTGCTAATTATAGCGAAGTGCTCTGTTGATTTCTGAAGAGAGCACTTTGTTTGGGCGGGGGATCTGTGGGCGGGCGGGGGGGGGGGGATCATCCTTCTTGTGCCATTGTGGTGTGGAATGTTTGAGTTATTTCTCTGTATTATTACCTAACGTCTGTCATCAATTGTGCGGGGCCCCCCTGGCCATGGCCACGTTGGCTTGGCTGGGCTGCGCTTATTCCCTCCACCGCTGTCAAGCGTAGCCTATACGCGGTCCCTTCGTTCGTCCCACGGCTACGGAGGATTCCGCCAAGGCGCCGCTGCTATCAGCCTGCGGGTGACGGGGTCGCTTCTCTCTCTCTCTCTCTCTCTCTCTCTCTCTCTCTCTCTCTCTCTCTCTCTCTCTCTCTCTCTCTCTCTCTCTCTCTCTCTCTCTCTCTCTCTCTCTCTCTCTCTCTCTTTTTTTGTTTGCTTGTGGTTAGAGGAAGACGGTCAATGCTAACCTGGTTGGCAAAGACACAAAAATACAAAGCACAGATAGACGCCACCCTGTCACTTAACAGTTGCCATGACGATAATAGCATACAGCCCCCCCCCCCCCCCCAACTAAGACACACACACACAACAGACACACACAGACACAGACACACAGAAACACACACACACACTTCATTCCAAAAATCATCTCCTCGAGCCACAGTTCATTAAACAACAGCGAGATGCACATCGTACGTACGTCCGTCCGAGTAGTGGTGACGGCCCGTCTTAACGATGAGCCCGCGTTTGACGTTAATCACTTAATGGGTTATCTAACCGTACACTCTCGTGGCCTCAGACAACTTCAACATGTTTCTCTCTGAGGGGAAAAACAAGATAACGCTGCCAAGACAAGTCTCGCATCTCCGTGTCGTAGTAGTAGACCAAAGCGGCGCATGGCATATTGTGCCAGCCAGGGGATAATTAATTAAGCAAGTCTTTCTTCTTTTGGGACGAGGCTTGTGAGGGGGTGACGGATTCGGGACATGTACACAGACAGCACTAACTGACAGCCTGCAGTATAACTCAGGTGGATGAATGGGTGAGGCGTGACTGGACACACAAGTGGAAACACGCGTTGCCGCGTGCTTAGCAGACATTTCAAAGTGGATGTCGATGCACCACCTAAAGCTCAACCTGGACAAGACTGAGCTAGTGTTCTTCCCAGAAAAAGGGCTGTCCGCACCGAGACCTGGCTGTCACCTTTGATGACGCTGTGGTGACACCTACTCGGACCGCAAGGAATCTGGATGCGACCCTGGACGACCAACTGTCGTTCTCTGCAAATATTGCATCGGTGACACGCTCCTGCAGATTCCTCCTCTACAACATCAGGAGGATTCAGCCTTTTCTCACTGAAAAGGCTGACAGGTGCTCTTCCAGGCTCTTGTCATCTCCAGGCTGGACTACTGCAACTCCCTCCTTGCTGGCGCCCCGGCATTTGCCATCAGGCCCCTGGAGCTCATTCAGAAAGCTGCAGCTCGCCTGATGTTCAACCGACCCAAGTACTCCCACACATCTACCCTCCTTCGGACTCTACACTGGCTACCTGTAGCTGCTCGCATCCAGTTCAACACCTTGGTGCTAGCCTACAAGGCAGTAAAAGTTACTGCTCCATCCTACCTCCAGGCAATGGTCAAGGCCTACATCCCAACCTGTCCACTTTGCTCGGCTTCTTCGGGCCGTCTGCTTGCCCGCTCGCTTAGGGGCCCGTGTGGCCGATCTACGTGTCACGGCTCTTCTCCGTCCTGGCCCCAATTTGGTGGAACAAACTCCCCACGGAGGTCAGCGTCACTCCCCATCTTCCGCCGCAGGCTGAAAACCCATCTCTTCAGGACACACTTCCCGGATCCTTCCTCGTAGCGTCAAAAGTAGATTACATATTATAGATAGGTAGATATTGTTCTAGATATTGTTGCATATTGTTTGCCAACTTATTGTACTTTTTCCCTTACACTTTTGCCTGAATTATTGTACTTCTACCTGTGCACTGGTTCAGTTATTGGAGACTTGTAACTTGTAAATGTAATGTGACTTGTAAAGCAAGCTTTCCTTTTTTGTAATATACAATGATCAGTAATGAAATAAAAAATCGAACCTATAAACATATTCCTGTATATTACTATGTTAGTGCATAGTATTCACTAAGTATAACTAATACGCTAATACAAGTGTTGCCATTTTTATATTATGAAATTGTATCGAGATATAGGCCACAGCAGCATGCGTTCTGAAAGGCCCGTTCCTGATCCTCTGAGACGGTCTCTGACGATGCAACGTTGTTTGTGCCCTGTGTACAGGATTATGTACAGACTCATGCATCTATCTATCTTCTATCTCTCTTCTCCCCTGTGTACAGGATTATGTACAGACTCATGCATCTATCTATCTTCTATCTCTCTTCTCCCTGTGTACAGGATTATGTAAGACTCATGCATCTATCTATCTTCTATCTCTCTTCTCCCCTGTGTACAGGATTATGTACAGACTCATGCATCTATCTATCTTCTATCTCTCTTCTCCCCTGTGTATAGGATTATGTACAGACTCATGCATCTATCTCTCTTCTATCTCTCTTCTCCCCTTTGTACAGGATTATATACAGACTCATGCATCTATCTCTCTTCGACACTTGGGCTGAATTATTCCCGCTCGCCTCCATGGCCGCGTGAAAGGGAGCCAGCCTCTTATGTAACACACTGTTGGGTAGCGGGAGAGAAATCATCCATGGCATGATCGATTTCAAACACACAGCGCCGTGAGCCATCGTTAGGGCCAGTTACCCGTGATAAACAAGAAGAAGAAGAAGAAGAAGAAGAAGAAGAAGAAGAAGAAGAAGAAGCAGAAGCAGAAAAAGAAACAGACCTCGTTGGACGGTCACAGTTGATCACTTTATTTAATCTCAGTAACACACACACACACACACACACACACAACAGCATTGAACAGTATTTAAGAGTGGGATGATCCAATGTACAAGCTGCTTGGCTTGCGAGTGTGCGTTTTGCGTTTCTGTTGAAGCTGTCCAATGGGTGTTCATTATTTTGGTTCAAATGTTAATAGGTGGCGTCAGTCGCAGCTAAGATAAGGTGAGGTAGACATCGACACAGCCAAGAAGTACCCGCTTGGATGCTCTAAGAGTTGAAAACGTAGCAGTTGGTGAGCACAGCTGCCGAAAAGTAAAAACAGTTAATCGTAAAGGGTTTACAGCAAAATACCGCATAAGACTGCATAAGACAAATAACTGATAGGCATATACCAAGACTTTAAACACACTGCCTACGCACATCTTCAAAATATATATCATAGAGTTACATTTGGAGCCGTTCAACCACTGCTCATGAAATCTTTTAGTAACACACAAAAGAAAACAAAACAAGCAAATACACAAGACATCTTGGCGAACACGTTTGTGAAACACCCTTTGAGATACCAAAGGGTATTTTTCTTTCTACCTGTGCTACTTTGAAGACATCAAAAGGAAAACGGAACAGCAACAGACAGGATGTGTATCAGTTTTGGCAAATAGAGTAGTCCTCCATACGACTAAACATCAGAATACAAAAATAAACTTTGTAAATGTAAACATAAAACCAAACAAAAACAATATCTACATATCAGCAGCTTGGATATACAGTTGTATGGTTATTATCAAATATACTTGGCATATTGTTGCAAAAATGACTTCTTTTGGCATTATGAGTAGTTTTACACCATAAACATTAAACAGGTTTTATAGCAGCAACACATTGTACCATCTCAGCAGACAATATACATATATGTATATGATTATCTTCTATATCTATAATGGGAGAGCAAAGTTAGTAGTAAAGTTGTCCTTGACATAATTCAAAAAACATAAAATACATACTGACTCGCCTTGGTGAGGAGCGGACCTAGAAAAAAAAAAAAAAAAAAATAATATATATATATATATATATATATATATATATATATATATTTGTTACCGACAACTCAAGACGAGGTTTCGCTGGCTTTTTCTGACAGATTAAGTACTTCACATGAACGAGACTTTTCTTAAACAGCAGGCTCTCCCGAGCAAACCACTTCACCATGAGAGTGACCATGAGTACAAAAATAACAAAAACAAAAGGAAACAGTCATTTACAAATGTTTTGACGTTTTAACTTTAAAACAGAGTGATAATAACAGTCTCGTAGCTAAAGGAGTCAACAGTCAGACGTCAACAGGTTTAGCAGCTCAGGCCTGGTGAGTATTTGAGAAGGAGGAACGGGCGGTCACGTCGGCCGCATAATAATAATAATAATAACAGTCAAATCTCACAATGAAATCCCTCGAAGAATAACAGTTCTCGTCATTTAAAACGTGTT
Organism: Muraenolepis orangiensis; assembly: GCA_027704905.1. Taxonomy (NCBI): domain Eukaryota; kingdom Metazoa; phylum Chordata; class Actinopteri; order Gadiformes; family Muraenolepididae; genus Muraenolepis; species Muraenolepis orangiensis. Next base: position 21,960,234 of record CM051016.1, read on the forward strand.
CTATTGTCAATAGACTAACAGTCATTGTAATGTCAAGTAGCAAAGTTCTATGCCAAAACAAAGAGGTACGCTGTATATCTCTGTATGACCTGTGATCTGTGATCGGGAGTGAGGTAACAAAATAAACACGTGAGCTATTTCAAAGCCAACATTTTTCCTAATAATGCGGGGAACCGTGTCCAACAACGACCTGTTGGGGTCTGAGTAATCATCACAGCTTAAACACCAGCATGTGATTCCTAAGTTAAAACATCCAGGGTTTCACACTTTGTGCTAAGAATAACCACGAAAGACCGCCACAGTGGTTATTATTTGAGTAGATATATCAACGGCAATATTTACAAAGCATTCATCACCCGCTCCCACCGGCTACACTCTTGCGTATCTTCCTCACAACGATGAGGGCCTCTGTCTTCTTCAGAGAATCCCTCTTTCTCCTTCTGGCATGAATGCATTGTCCAAGGCTACAGCCCCGTCCCTCCGCCAAAGTGAACTCAGTGACCCCCCCCCCACCTTTCGTGGGATCCCACCACGATTACACATCGTCAAGCGTGTGACTAAACCGTACCACCACCACCACCACCACGCTGGAAACCTGTACTCACAAGGGGAAGTGGCGTGACGCCTGTGACTGAAAAGCGTTACACAAGCAACGTAATACTGCATTAGGAAGAGAACAAGGCTCCCCCCTCTCTCTCTCTCTCGCTCTCTCTCTCTGTTCGGCAGGACGGCGCGGCCTCAGTCGGCCTTGTGCTCGCCGTTCTTGGACCACCCGCGGCTCATGGCGGCCACCACCACGGTGTACATGTTCAGCCAGGCCTGGCGGAGCGGCGCGGTGTAGGACGGGCCCAGGGCGCACTGCAGCATGTAGAGCAGAGACTCGCCCACCGCCTGTGACAGCAACACAACAACACAACAACAACACAACAACAACAACAACACATGACGAGCAGACAAAAATAATGCAAGGACGGTGAGTTTGAAAGCGAGAGAAAGAGAGCGCCAAGGAGACATACAGAGAGAGTTTGACTGCTTGTTTTTTGGGGGGGGGATGGGATTGTGGCAAGAGGCAACCAAAGCTTGTTTGTTTGTTTGTTTGTTTGTTTGCTTGTTAGCGTCATAATAGAGAGAGTGTCCTACGCCGAACGACTGGGTGTCCACTCCCACCGCCTGGTGCTTGCTCCCCAGGTTGAGCAGGAAGTCCTCCAGGGAGAGCAGGTCGTCCAGGTTGCTGACCGCGGCGTCCACCACCAGCATTACCTGAGGGAACGTGGGAGGAAATCAGTCGCACGCCGCATACCGCCAAACCTCCGCAAACATAAACAGTCGGAGCAGTGGTTTGACAGTGAGTGAGCAGGGATTTATGGATGGCCCTGGTGTGTGTGTGTCTGTGGTGTGTGTGTGAGTTGTGTGTGTGTGTGTGTGTGTGTGTGTGTGTGTCTGTGTGTGTGTGTGTGTGTGTGTGTGTGAGAGAGAGTATTGGATGTGGTGAACACAGAACTCACCTTGGTGACATGGTCCAGGAACTCGGGGCTGGCCAGGCAGTCCTTTGTGGTACCACAATTTGCGTTGTAGTGGAACAGACCAAGAAGAGCCGGCTCCAACTCAAACAGCCTATTGCCATACACACACACGCACACACGCGCACACGCGCACACGCACACGCACACACACACACACACACACACACACCACACACACACACACACACACACACACACACACACACACACACACACACACACACACACCACTCTATTTACTATAACCATGTGTAGACTGTATATATTAAACAACTGTATATATTGTATATATTACACCCCCTGCACATCTCACGCCATCTCAACATGTGATTTTCAAACGCATTCAAATGGACACATTTCTCTTCTTTTTTTTTTCACTCTCCCTCCCTCCCTCCCTCTCTCTCTCTCTCTCTCCCTCTCTCCCTCTCTCCCTCTCTCCCTCTCTCTCTCTCTCTCTCTCTCTCCTCTCTCTCTCTCTCTCTCTCTCTCTCTCTCTCTCTCTCTCTCTCTCTCTCTCTCTCTCTCTCTCTCTCTCTCTCTCTCTCTCTCTCTCTCTCTCTCTCTCTCTCTCTCTCTCTCTCTCTCTCTCTCTCTCCCTCTCTCTCTCCCTCTCTCTCTCCTGCCTGCCTGAGTAGCATCTGCCTCAAAGTAAATTGCACACTATTGCAGTCTGTCGCCAAGCAACACATGAAGCCTCCCGTCTCTCGGAAGGGAAAGAAAGTGTGCAGTGAAGAAGCTGGAGGCTGGAGTATATCTCCTTTTTTCGTACACCTTTACGACACACAGTCAAACACCACCAGCAGCTATTGGTTTACACCGCCCTCCCCTCCCCCAACCCGCAACTCAGAAAAGACTTAGCTCCTAGAGGTAGAGGAAGTCTAATAAACGTGTTTTGGTTTTGGCTTGAATTGTCTAGAGGAGGGGGGGGGGGGGGGGGGGGGGGAGAACGTACCTGGAGAACATGATCATGCCGTGAGGAACTTTGTTCTTTCCCAGGCTCTCCCAGCTGCCTCGTATCAGCTCCTTTTCCTTCTCCGTCAGCTTCTCCATCCTGCCGGCACCTCGCTCCTCTGGAGGTACAACATAAACAACAACAATGGCTCTCTTTTTATTATTTTTTTGTACTGGACCAGAATCTGATTGGTCTGATTGTTGGATTGTTTGAAGCTAGCCCCATTACAACTCACATAACAACACTCGGGGACAATCCACACAGAGAGAGAGGGAGGCAGGGAGAGAGAGAGAGAGAGAGAGAGAGAGAGAGAGAGAGAGAGAGAGAGAGAGAGAGAGAGAGAGAGAGAGAGAGAGAGAGAGAGAGAGAGAGAGAGAGAGAGAGAGAGAGCGGAAATGTCAGTCAACCCACCTGGAGAAAAACAAGAAACAAAGTCCAGCATCACGTGAGTGCGAGGGGAACTGACCTGGAGACGGGTTCACACATGAAAGAGAGATGCCCCCGAGACACACCGTACCTGGGTTAGATCTCCTTCTCCTTCTTCTTCTCCTCCCGCTTCTTCTTCCGCTTCTTCTCTGTTAACCTCTGCCAGGTAGAGCCAAGCTGTGGGATCTCTGGATGTGTGTGTTTGTCAGTGTGTGAGAGTGTGTGTTTGTGTGAGTGTGTGTTTGAGTCTGAGAAAAATGTCTCTCTCGCCTGACACCTTAGTGTGCACTTGCTCCTCTCTATCCCCCCTCTGTCCACAGCGCAGTCAGCGAGAGATGGAGAGAGAGAGAGAGAGAGAGAGAGAGAGAGAGGAGAGAGAGAGAGAGAGAGAGAGAGAGAGAGAGAGAGAGAGAGAGAGAGAGAGAGAGTGTGAAAAAGAGTTCCACCGCCACGCTCTTATCTGTCACACTGACTGCTATATCTCTCTCTCTCTCTCTCTCTCTCTCTCTCTCTCTCTCTCTCTCTCTCTCTCTCTCTCTCTCTCTCTCTCTCTCTCTCCTCTCTCTCTCTCTCTCTCTCTCTCTCTCTCTCTCTCTCTCTCTCTCTCTCTCTCTCTCTCTCTCTCTCTCTCCTCTCTCTCTCTCTCTCTCTCTCCTCTCCTCCTCCTCCTCTCCTCCTCCTCTCCTCCTCCTCCTCCTCCTCCTCCCTGACTCTCTCTTGATATGCTCTGTCGCTCCTCTACGTTGGGTGGGGAGGGGGATATTATTGGTGGCACTGAAGGAGAAACAGAAGGGTCTTTTCACTGAGACGAGCCACAGCTCCTCCTGCAGGTGAGGGTGAGAACACAGCGGGGGGGGGGTGGACCGTGTGAAAATGCATTTGAATGCATTAACATGCACTTTGTTGTAGATTTGATACTGGACAACATAGGAAGATGTTTAAACTATGCTACAAGAGAACGCTGGACATTATGGACAATGGATAGATAGGTAGTTCCGGTTGAGGCCTAGGGCTCCTTATTTTCTTTCTGTTTGTTTATTTTTTGTTTAAAATGATTGTCTTGTATTGTGACACCTTTGGGTGTATTCATATTCTGCCTGTGTGAAGTACTCTGAATGGCCTTTGTGTTTGAAAGGTGCAATTTAAATAAGCGTGCGTCACCCATGGTCCGCCGGCCTATTCAACATGACCCTTCCAAAATGAAATGAATGAATGAATGAATGAAGGACTTTCAGTATTGACCAGCGGCCCTAGGCGTGTGATCAGAGAGCCTATAAGGTGTCACCTTGAACGCCTGAAATGGAATTGTTTAGGTGCCTCTCAAATGTGTCCTGGGCATATTATGTGCTGGTGCAGCTTCTCATTCATTTAAATGAGACCTTCAACTCCACAATTGCACCCCCCCCCCCACCCCACCCCACCCCACCCAGCCACACTAAACACAAGAGCACACAACACAACACGTGCACAGATCACCTGCACAACGCTGGCATTAAACAACTGTATTTATATATATATAGTGCTTTGTTGTGCTGTGGGAGTTTTTCAACGTGTTAGTTTTCCATTAAAGACGTGTGTCTGTGTGTGTGTGTGTGTGTGTGTGTGTGTGTGTGTGTGTGTGTGTGTGTGTGTGTGTGTGTGTGTGTGTGTGTGTGTGTGTGTGTGTGTGTGTGTGTGTGTGTGTGTGTGTGTGTGTGCGCGTGTGATGGGCTATTTTGCAGCCCCTCGACCGGGAATAAGAGGTGGCGCAGCACACTCCTCGGGGACCAGTGGGCAGCATGGGGAGGAATACACGGTTCCCATGACAACCCTCCCAGAGCCCTTGAAGCTTTGTCACGTGATGTACGCGGGCTCAAGGAAAGGCTCCCCCCCCCCCGTGATTATATATCATCTCTACACACTCAGCACCCGGGCGCGCTGTGGGAAAAAGAGCCGTGGAAGTTGAGAACTCGCAGAGTCGCCGCCGGACGGAAAAATAAACAGAGGCGTGCATGTCCTTGAACCACCGAAGCCTCAACTTCAGCCTCAACAAACACTGATCATATTGTCACACGATGGCAGTTCGAATTGGTCCGGCAAAAAATAAAAGATTTATCTCGACGTGGACAACAGCGCTCGATAACATGAACAGATACTATAGATGGACTCATTCAATACACGAAGCAAGCTGCGTTGCCCCCAAAAACAACCGTTTACTCAATCATTGTGATATGAAGAATAGACATAATGACTACATTCGATTGCAATCAAGCCGCCGCAGACAAATGACCACATTCACATCCACTCCGTCTCCATAGTAACGCGTAGGCTACAACGCGGCTTTGAAATGGCAGTGGTGGTTTGGTACAAGAGTGGACATTGACTATAGGTCAAGCTGCCAGGGGCAAGCGTACGTGTTCCGGCAGAATACATATTCAGGTCAGTCTGGTCAGTCGGATGGGGAGGGGAAGAGATCCCTCAAACTTCCAGGAAGTTTGCTGTTTTAGCACGAGGTCCACGGTGGAGGCCACTGTAAGAAGCAGTGTGAGCAGTTTGATGTGGGTCTGTGTGTGTGGTGGGGGGTTGGAGTCCAGCACTGAAATGCTCTTTGTGATGGCAGATGAACGGGTGAGGGCTATTTATTTAACTGGCATCCTGTCTCCAGAAATAGCCCCGGGGACTTTTAACCAAACCGTCAAAAATGTAATGTTTATTTCAGATGTTTGCTGTCCTCATTGGACCGGTCTCGTTTACAATATATTTATTTGATTAGTCACTCGACTCACCACAAAACGAACCGGCAGTGTGCTGTTTCATTTCCTATCCTGTCAATCAACAAACAACTCTTTTAGACATTATGACGATAAAGAGTACTTTTTGGTAGTATCCTATTTGTCATTATATTAAATTGAAACTTATATTCCAAAGTTCCTAAATCAAAACTGTTGTACAAACCAGATTCTAGGAACCCTCAAAAACACGTACTAAACATGTATACTGTACAAAGGATATATATATATATATATATATATATATATATATACTAATTTATACTATTTTATATGTATTTAATGTATATAATCTGTATAGGCCTATATGCCACCTATCCACCATGAATTCTAAAAGAGAACATAGAAGTAACATATCATAAGGTACCAATTGAGTTCTAATGACACACACACCGTTGTGTTGCAAGTCCCACGAGTGTGTGTGTGTGTGTGTTCATCGTCCCACAACATTCTTTGGTGACACCAAATGTCCATCATTTAGAGCGGCACATCCCCAAAGCTTATCAGATGTCTGGTGCACTTGAGGCCGCCTTGACATAAGTGATTTTTTTTTTGCCAAACCATGTTGTTTTCTTGCAGACAAGGCCACAAAAACTTTCTACTCGGGCCTAACCCCTCGTTTGATCATCCGGTTACATTCCCCCCCCTTGAATTTCACGCTTCTTTCTTCGGCATCTTCAATTTTCCTCCCCTCGTCTACATTTTCCTACCCTAAATCAGACATGTTTGGTTTACGAAATGTCTGTAGTGTAATTACACCCAAAAACTTTGACTTGGCTACAGAATGCTGCGTGTTCTTGACCGTAAGTCTGTGGGGCAGACATCGTAGCATTATGTAATGTAACATTAACATGACTGAGGCATCCAGAGTGCTTGGCTGTTCTGAGCCGGTGCTATTTGTGTGTTTTCCCGGACGCGCCCGTGGTACAACATGCTGTTTTGTAGTTAACTAGTTTGTGAAACAAGTGAGTTTTGACCGTTTTGAGTCAAACAAAAAAATGTGTGTTTCTGTCCGTGCACCTGGTTTGGATGACCTTGTCTTGTGCATCCTCTTCGGGGTGTATCATGTGATTCGAGCGTCTCTGTCGTCAACGTCTTGATCCAGACGTTGCTTCTACAAAACGTTCATTCAAACCGGCTTCCTGAAGCTTCTTCCTGTATGTCTGTTCAACTTGAGCCTTGGCCTGTTTCTGGAAACAACAAAAGTCAAAGGGATTAGAAGACCATAGATCATTATATTTACCATTTCATCATCAGCAACAATTCAGCAAACAAATGTTGCCTTTATCAGACAACTTACTTTCCTTTTCTTCATCAATGAGCAGGTAGGGTAGCTAGGTATCTTGCTCAGGGATGCCTTTAGGTAAGCTAACCGCTAGACTACCCTGCACCTGCTATATGTACACGACACAACGATATGCACCATTTGAATAGACACTTTTCAGTGGTCCAGGTGGTTTTACCTGTTTCACCTGTTCAAACAGGTAAGGCCTCTGTGTGACACGCTCCTTCATGTCCTGTAGTTCCTTCATGTACTCCTTCACCCTCTGCTGGTCCGTCTCCCTGTGTATTGGGTGACATGGACGGCAGACATTCAACACAGCCACTGTACGTAGTGATGGGATGGTTCCTTATGCGCTGAGCTCTGGTGCCGTCTAGTGCTACCCACCGGTGTCGCTGTGCTTGTTCACGAGACATGTCCCTGAGGCTGCTGTGGGGGTCCGTGACTTTTGCGCGGACGGTGACAGTTTTCTGCATGGCCTGAGATCTCATCTGGAAAGATCTCATCCAATCGGCACTCTCCCCGTTTTTCCTCTCTTTCATCTCTAATGTCTTTCTGGGGAAGGAGAGCATGGAAATAGTGAGAAATATACGGTCCTACTGTGAATACTGCTTCATTTATGGATTAGGTCCGACTCTGAAAACGCTCACTGCTCTCCTTCACCTGATAGCCATGCCGCGCTTTCTGGTGGCGTCGCTGATGAACGTGGGGAGTGTTTGTGTGGAAAGCGAGGTTAGGCACCCAGAGGACTTGCTTTTCCTTAAGTGGTTGTTTACTTTGGGTTCCTAAAAGATAAGAGAATAACATATTTTAATGAAGGATGCTTTTTTTTTGTGCATAGACAACAGTGGAAAAGACAATTCAATGATTTGATGCACCTAAAGTCGAAATTTGGAAACAGTCGCACCTGTGAGTTAGCTGGCGTCGCCCTGCTCTGCCTCACGGAGAGAGCTGATGTCCGCAGATGGAAGGGCTGACACTTAGTCGAGTCTTTCCTCTCTGCCTTCCTCAGCGCCTCGGTCTGAAAGGCCTTGTGTCGGTTGCTAAAATCCGGGACCTGCTGGCTGATTCTGGGCTTGAAGCTTGGTTTCTCATCCAGAAAACCCAGCATTCGCTTCTTCGTGTGTTCAGAGCAACGCGGTTTGGAGCTGCTTCTGGTCGCATGTGGTTGCGCTGAGCTCTTTGTAGTCTCGCGATTAGGGTGTTTGATGACCTTTTTGCCAAGCTTCTCGGCTATAAAGTAAAATAAAAGTGTTATAATATAACTGTATGGAATTACTATTTTGTATATGTATTGATGATTCTTTCAATCCCCTGTGTACACACAATCGAATGTATATGTAGACATACTTGAGCAAGATACCTAACCCCTACCAACTCCTTAATCCTTTCAATACAAATTATGTCTCCTAAATGATTAAATAGCAATACTAACCTCATTTGTATTGTACAAGGCTTACATTACATTTTGTGTGGAGGAAAATCATATTATAGCTCAGCCTTTATATATTTAAATTGTTCTTTTTTTAAATTTTGTACCCTCAAATATAAGTGTTATCTTAACATTAAGGGTTATCTTCTTACTGGAAAACAAACACACAACAATCAATTAAGAATTGCATTAAGAAATTAATTAAGAAATCCAGCTCACCTTTGTCCGGGTGAGAAACTACAGGCCCCTCCTCTGCCTCTTCAACACATGCAGCATTCTTAACAGCGGCGGGAGATGCTGTTAGTTTTTGCTGCTTGGACGTTTGATCCCGAGCAACTTGACTCAACGTCTCCATCAGCTTCTCCATCCTCTCTCTCTCCCTCTCCTGGAAGCTGAAAGGCTTCTGCGTCGAGAGCAGGAAGTCCTTCCTCAGGTCCAGACACTGCTTCCTCCTCGTCTCCCTCAGCTGTGTCATTTGCCGAAAGAGCGGCAGACTCACGTGGCTCGGCATTGGGAGAGCCCGGAACTGCCTCTGGCACTCTGCCTCCGACTCCAGCTCTTTGTGCATGTAAGACGGCTGTGGTACGGATGGGGGTGTCCGTTGTATGGGATGTGCGCCGCTAGGAGCAGTGCCGGTAAGTAAAGTGACCCGGGATAGGGAGGATGGGGAAGGTCTTTGGACTGGGTGGTCTTCTCCAGAAGGCCCCTTGCCTGAAACCAGGGCTGATGTGGAACTAGATCTCCTTAGACTGTCACACGTGTGGGAAAAACACAACAGCTTCTTAGATACATTTTTACGGGTGTTTGTGCTTCTAGACAGGACAGTGACGACAAACAGGAAAGTGGTTTCAACGAGAGAGGGAATAGGACACAGGCCACTAGGCAGCATTTGACCACCTCCAAATAAAACACCGAACAACTAAAATAAAATGCCTAGTGTTTGTTACCTTGATGGATTGAAGATCACATCCTCAGAATTGTCCCCCTTGTCTGCTGAAAGCAGGGAGTCTCTGTGGATCCTCTTCTCCAGCTCCTCACACTGTCTCCTCTCGGTCTCCTGCAGCTGCTTCATGTGGCCGTCTTTCAGGGCCTTCAGCTGCTCCTGGAAGTTTTGATCTGCTTTAAGTCCCTCCACCAGTATGGCCTCCAGTTTGGATTTGGATATATTATTAGTTGGCATACTAGAAGGGAGAAGAACAATAAATGTATTGAAACAGAAAAAAACGATTTACAGAAAATTATCAAAATAAATATTTAAATAAATATCAAGCCTAGGTATTATATAGTTGATGCTTTTAAATAAGCACAACATCAATATAAGCTTTAACCTTTTTGGTTTAGTTTTGCAAACATAGATGCCATGCATCTCCACACCAACACTCGAGTGTACAGCAGAGCTCAACCAAGCAGGCGTGGTTACCATGGTGACAATATCTGCTTCCTCAACATTGCAAATGTGACAGAGAAAGTTTATCCAAGCGAGGCAGGGTGGATGTATAAATAGTTTACGTCGCAACCAAATGTTATTCTCAGATCCACACATCAAATAAACAGCATGCAACCGAATAATTATTTGTAAATCAAAAACTTAAAACAAAAGCAAAAACGATAGCCAACCAACCTGGGCAAACGGATAGGAAACCATCCACCGCAATCAACAGTTCACAGACTCGTTTCCAGATTAGGAAAGATAATTACTTCATGAAGGTTTCATTTGGGATTTGGATGCTTTTTCCAAGAGTTGGAGTAAGAATAGAAAGAAAGCAAGCAAGGAGCGTAGGGCTTGATAACAGCACCTTTTCTCAGCGTAACGTTAGCACCACATGTGGTCACATGGAGTACTACAGGAGCAAGATGCGCTTTTTTGATTGGACAACACTTACAGGAAGTACTTCCTCCAGCATTACACCCTTGCGTATGTCAACACAACATGGCAGGATTATAGAAGGTTATGATCTGTTATTCATAGGACATATTCAAGGAGAAAGGCAAAAAGACAGTTGACTCAAACTCTCTTTACTGTTGGACTTATTTGCAAATGTCGGACACATCCTAAACTTCGTATTGAAACCAGAATGTACAGCATAACAAGAGCGGCGTTGGTCCTAAATAAGTTAGTTAAATTACAGCAACTGTCTGCTGTCAGTCCCGTCATCAGTCGGAGAGCAGTGTGTACCGACACCGGCGACAACACTGAGGTTTATGATGTCATTATATCCGGAGGAGGGATGGTTGGATCCGCAATGGCATGTTCCTTGGGTGAATGATGCACTCTCTACACTGTGTGTTTTACCAATAATCTGTCTGTCTGTCCTTAACTGACACACGTACTGTACAAGCACCAATGCAGTATATAGCCTGTCATATCTACATCTCATAGCCTTTTACAACATCATGAAAACTGCGTTATAAAATACTGGTTGAATGTGTAATCACTCTTCTGTTTCCACCATCATCCTCCTCCACCCCCCCCCCCTCCATTTGAAGGCATAGAGCCCAACCTAGAGGGAAGGAAGATTTTGCTGCTTGAGGCCGGCAACAAGAAGGTGATGGACAGAGTTCCTGACACCTACAGCACCAGAGTGAGCTCCATCAGCCCCGGCTCAGCCACCCTCCTCAACAGTACGGTGTTTCACAACATATATCAGTCATTCATATATTCATTCATATATTATAGTAATTCAATCTGTCATGTATTGACATGCGTCTGCAGTCGTTGTAAGCCCCTTTGTATTCATCATGCATCAGTCGTGCGTCTGATAAATTGCAACGCGGTAAATGTCATATAAATGCCGGGAAATTGCAGTAGCGTGTATTTTCAAGGTGTTGTTTTTATCAGATGTGTGCCCTGTGGTTGAGCATTTTATATAGGCTGAATACATCTCACAACATAGACTGGGGACTGTCACATGACCACTAATTCTGGTCATGTAGAATTATCAGGATCAGGGGCTATCATCAGGTGAGGTATTATATATATAATATTTTTCAACTATGGCAAACAAATGAAACCCACTCAGTTCAGCGGATGTTACCAAATTAAATCAACACAACCTTCGTTCTAGCAGATTATCTGATTGATTTGTAGCAGGCTGAACATTTGAACCAAAAATATAGGTGTGTTGTCACTTTTGCATGACCAGTTACATTCTGAATGATCAGATCTAAATTGTGTCCCCTTTTATTAACTTGTAAATGTGTTTTTACGGAAGTAAGGTGTGTGTGTGTGTGTGTGTGTGTGTGTGTGTGTGTGTGTGTGTGTGTGTGTGTGTGTGTGTGTGTGTGTGTGTGTGTGTGTGTGTGTGTGTGTGTGTGTGTGTGTGTGTGTGTGTGTGTGTTTCATTTAATCAAGCTTACATCTCACCTTTTCAAGACTTTGATAATAATAATAATAATAATAATAGTAATCAGATGTGTGTGAAACTAAAATACATGTATTGTACCTACAGGCATTGGAGCATGGGATCACATTACGAAATTGAGGTGCAAACCGTATCAGAAGATGCAGGTATGACACTTCTGGTTACACACTACTTACATATAAAAGCTTTGTTTGGAATGAAAATGACAGTACAGCCTAGTCAAATCTATTCATTATTTATTATCAAAAAGATGTCATGGTCCCATATCAGGTGACACAGGCTACAACATCTTTCACTGTTTATTATTTCTCAAACTAAACATATAAGCCAGTGTTTTTGTTGTTGCGATCTTTTAAGATAATATAAATATCCAGGGATATAGCGTAATTGAGGTGTTGGAAGGAGGTGCATGTGTCTTAAGTGTGGTGGTGGTTTGATAACAGGTTAGATAACCGTAAAGACTATTTTGAACCGTGGAGCTTAAACTACTGCTGATGTCAAGTAAACCCGGTTATAAAACCAAATCTGATCTGTACTGAACCGCAAACACAAACACTAGCCAAGCCAGGTTCATGTTTTGTGTTAAATTAGTCTACTATGTGCTAAGGATAATTCTGCACAGAAAAAATACGTGTGTCTAAAAGAAGCCTTTCCCTGTAACCTATTTTTAGCAGTGTTGTATTGTTATACATTTTTTGAATGTTGAAAAAATTCCATGATAACATCCACTCAATCAGTTAAGTACCGTGAGCACAGTGCTATTTGGCCCAGGTTTGCAATTGTTTACATTGACATTGCAAACACACTGCAGGCGGTTTGAGCTGGCGTGCGTGCCATTCTTTTCCTCAAATTGATATCATGCGGGCTATGCAAATGCCAGCAACATGGCACTTTGAGCCTCGGAGGACAACTTGGGTTGTTTAAATAAAAGGCCGTACCCTGGCATTCGCACACAGTCCTCTCTCTCTCATTAAGGCCCGCAGCATAGCGGTGTTTATTTATCCAAATCATGTTTGTTATGAAGAATAAATCTTTTTTGGATTTTGGAGCTCGGTCCCCCCCCCCACACACCCCCTCCGATGCGTCTTCTAATTACGAGGGCCCATGTGAAAAACGGGCCCCCAGATGAAAGATTAGGAAGGCGGTTATCCGGAGAGAAACCTATTTTAACAGCTGTGGGTGCAGGATCGCTCCTCCGCCCCCCCCCCCCCCCCACCACCTAAGATGTGGCGAGCCCGTACCAAACACTTGACCGCGAGGCCTTCTCTCCCTCTGCCCAGGATGTCATCAGTGGAGCGCCGTACGGTGATTATGGTGATATACCTCTCCCATAATCTCTCTTCTCCCCGTAGCACCACCAATTTGGCCCAGCACCGTCTCCCGTGCTGTGCCCGGCCGTTTGGGCGCTGGTAGGAATTAAGGTCAACGTGAAATTAAATTCCTGCTACTCCAGCGCAACCAACTCGCCGTCCCGCTTTACCAAGCATCCCACACGCAGTAAACACACGGAGGAAGCTGCATTTATATGCCGCGGGGAGACCAGAAGATGTTCATTATGTTAATTAGGCCGTTCATTTGCGATCCTTTACCCCCACACACTGGACCTAGGAATGAGGACTACATGTGTAGTCCCTACAACCAAGTCTATAACCAAGTTTTTTTTTTTAATTTTTGGGGATTTCTTTTTTACACAAAATAAAGAATTTTGTGGTTTCTGTCAATAAATCTTTTTTCCTCTAACCGCTTCTCGCAGGTTGCAAAACCACTGCCATTAGTGGTTTTCTGGAGGGCATATCCCCCTGCTTTATGGCACGTTGGAAAAAAGGAGTGTGGCACCGTATTGCTGCAGAATGATGGGGTCTGTCGCTATAGTTACAGGCCATGAGATGATTAGTCTTGTACAAACAACCCACACCCACAACCACACACACACAAACACCTACACACACACACACACACACACACACCTACACACACACACACACCTACACTTACACACACACACACACACACACACCAACTGGTGTGTGCGTGTCTTCAGGATTGAACTTGACATACATTTAAAACGACAAGCAAATCATGCTCTTCTCTTGGTTTTGTGGGTAAATATTGTACATTCACCATAATGTTCCCCAATATGCAAATCATTTTTCTATGAAAGCGTGGTCCAGCTTAACATGTCCACATCAAAACAAACGTGTCCGCTGCCACAGTGAGTCCTGGCGGGCCGCAGTATTGGCGACCAGCGACCACCGAGAGAGAGAGCGAGCGAGATGTTATCCCGAGGCAGCCTCTCGCCGGCCTCCGAAAGCAGCCTCTTTGATGTGTTCAGTTCAATGAGTCGGTGCCGCTTTGGCCTGGCTATATATAGGGAATAGAGGGCAGCATATAAGGATAGAGTTGTGGGACCGCAGGGATAATTGGCCTCTCATTTAGGTTTGGGATGCCTGCTCGGATGCCCTGATTACTTTCGATAAGGAGAACCTGCAGGATGAGATGGCATACATCGTGGAGAACGACGTCGTTGTGGCCGCGCTCACCAAGCAGCTGGACAGCCTCCCCGGTAAGCCAAGCGAACCCCCCCCCCCCTGGAGCTCTTTAATGCTAAGTGGTCTTAAGGCTTCTCTTTGATTTCTCCATTAAGGTTTAATGGGCAGAGTCCATGAACCAAAAAAAGCGCCCAATGCCACCAAGTTCGTCCCATCCTGCACCCCCCCCCCCCCTCCCTCCTCCCCTCTTCCCCACCAAAAAGGACGTTTGTTTATTTTGTACTTTTCCCCACAAAGTATCTGTTTTTAAGGACTAGAGTAGCCCTTGGAGACCTCTCTGTTTTCGCTGCTATTTCAATCAGGCACATCATTTCTTCCTACCCTACCGGTTTTAAAGGCCCACTTGGCGACCTGGCAGCCCCGTAGAAGCGCACGTGCTGTGGTACTGTGACCTATTTAAAGAGACGCCATGTGCTGCCCCACTCTGTCACCTTGGAAGCCATGTCTCTGTGTGTGTGCATGTGTGTGTGTGTACGTGTGTGTGTGTGTGTGTGCGCGCGCGCGTGCGTACATGCGCGCGTGTGTTGACGGTGTACCCGACTGTATTGTACTTCAAATCAAACCGGCTTTTACGCGGTTAGCAACCAAAACCAAAAAATAAACAAATATTTAGCCTCCAAGCCACGTGCGTGCCAGTTAAAGCGGCATATTTAAGCAGACTTTGAGACAGATTTTTATATTTTGTTTCCTTGCGCCACACAACAGATGTCCTGACAAAAAGTCTGCACGTTGCACCTCACGTGGTCTCGGCACAGTCTCCCAAATCGCTCGAAAAGGCCAATATTTGTCACCCGTGTTTTCTGGGAAACAGTAGTCGACCTGCGGACAGGCGTCGCTCCAAGCCGGCGAGACCGGGCGTAATTCCGGGAGCTTTTATGTCCGGGGGGGGGGGGGGGGGGGGGGGGAGGAGGGGGGTGACCGGCAAACTGATATTTTTAGGGAAAGTGGGAAAAGCGGGAGTTTTTTTAGTGAGGAAAAAGAAGGAAAACCCCAAAGGAGCTGGCAGTGTGTGCCCAGTGTGGCCGTGGCGTGTTGGTAGATAAACACTATTAGTCAATGCACTGCGGTGAGCCAAGGTCATTAGGAAGGCCGTCAACGGCGGAGCTTTGACAGCCCAGCTGTGCCAGCGAGGCAAACCAGTGGTGTTTTAACGGGGGTAGTTTATAGATCTTCCACAGCCTAGGTCCACAGCCCAAGCCTGGCAATCTTTTTCCTTTGCTGTTTTCATGTTTTTCTTTTCCCCCAGCAGAAAAATCAAGTAGCAAAGTGTGATTGCGATGGTGACACACACCCCTTTGAGCTCTGGTTGCTACTGTTTCGGGGGCAGACGAGTCTTCGTCGTCTGGTCTTACCCGTGTGTGTGTCCCGGTCCTCTCCCTAGATAACGTGAAGGTCAAGTACAGGTCCAGGGTGGTCAAGTACACGTGGCCCATGTCCTACCAAGTCACCGACGCCGTTCCCTGGGTGCAAGTCACGCTGGCCAGCGGAGAGACCCTACACACCAGACTCCTGGTCGGTGTGGTATAGTATAGTAGCACCACGCCCCATTCGGCCTCATGTCCCCTTGTTTTAGGTTTGTCATTTGCTTGTTTTTTTTTTTTTAGATTGGGGCCGACGGGCCGAACTCCATGGTGAGGCGGGACTCTGGAATACCCACCGTCAAGTGGAACTACGACCAGTCGGCTGTGGTGGCCGTGCTGCACCTGTCAGAGGTGAAGAAACAGCCATGACACACACACACACACACACACACACACACACACACACACACACACACACACACACACACACACACACACACACACACACACACACACACACACACACACACACACACAGAGGGGAACACTCACACATTCACACACACACAGGGACACACACACACACATTCATACACACACAGAGACACAAACACACATTCACACACCACACACAGGGGGGGAGGAGGGGGATTAGGGTGTGGTTTTATGGTTTGGTTTTAGAGTTAGTTAGGTTGGTTTAGGGTTTGGTTTAAGGGTTTGGTTTTGGGATTTGGGTTCCTGAAAAACAACCCCAGCAAGACCTTGGACAGGCAACGGTATCATGATAGGACCCACAGTCCCAGGACTTGCCCTCGAGTCTTAACGGCCCCACACACACACACACACACACACACAAAGCACACACGCACACCCACACCCACACCCACACACACACACACACACAAAAGCACACGCATGCACATACACACACACACACACTCACACAATAGCACACACACACACACATACAAACACACCCACATACTCACACACACACACAAAAGTACACACAAAAGCATACACACAAGCACACATACACACACAAAAGCACACACACACACAAATCACACACACACAATCACACACACACACAAACTAACATACACACACAAAAGCACACCCACACACACATACAAATTATAATTAGATGAATTGCCCCCCTCGTCCGTGTACAAGACAATCACAGCAGCACTGTAATTTGCCAGTGCGGGGATTCCGCTTCCCCCCCCCCCCCCCGCGGGCTATTTCTCCATCCCTCAGAGAACAATGTAGCGCAGCACATTGAAGCAGGGCTCCTGTGGCAGACGCTCCCTCTGCGGCACTGGCCACAGTAGCCGCGTATACTATTCATGTAACCCCCTTGTTACATGTGTAATTACTCACCGTCGTGTTCTGTTCCGTTCTGTTTTGACCCCTGGCGGCGGCGGCGTCCAGCCCACAGAGAACAATGTGGCATGGCAGAGGTTCCTCCCTAGCGGACCCATCGCCATGCTACCGGTAAACCCATAGCCCCCACCACCACCACCACCACCACCACCACCACCACCACCATCACCATCGTCCTTCTTACGATAACACTAGAAGCAACCCTTGTGTACTCGGGGGGGGGGGGCGGAGATGTGATAAAGACTTACACACTGCGCGTTTGTGCATGGGCGTATGCGCGTGTGTGTGTGTGTGTGTGTGTGTGTTGCAGTTGTCGGACACGCAGAGTTCCCTGGTGTGGTCCACCAGCCACCGGCAGGCGGAGGACCTGCTGGAGTTGGACGACGAGAGCTTCGTGGACGCCGTCAACTCTGCCTTTGTAAGAGAACCCTGGAGAGTCCGCTGCTCTCAGTCAGACCCAACGGAGAGGCAGTCTAAAGCTGTAATCTTAACTGGAGGATTTATTGGTCACATACATGTACACACGGTGACATTTGTTTCTCTGCAATTAACCCATTCTTGTATTAGGCGCAGTGGGCAGCAATTTGATATACAGCTGCCCAGGGAGCAGGGTAGGGGTCTGGTGCCTTGCTCAAGGGCACCTCACAGACTGTGCTACTGCCCCCCCCCCCCCCCTGGTTTCACAGACGGGAGATGGGATCTCAGGGACTGAAACTCATGCATTCTTAAATTGCGTGATGAAACTCCCAGTAGGGAAATCTGCTGCAACGCAGGCGTGTTAATTTCCTATCTGGGATTAATTAAAGCACATCTTATCTTCTTAGTTGAAGCTCAGCCCAGACATGAAGGGGCTTTTGTTATATCCATATACCTTTTTCATTTTAACCGGCGCTTATTCATCTGTTTGACACTGCAGCCATTGCTTTTGTTTAAAGTTATAGTGTAGTTATGTGTCTTACTACTAAGTGTCTCAAGTGTCAAACACATCGACACAATGGACCAATCGTTTTACTCTCTGTAATTTGGTGTGTGAAGTAAGAAAGTGAGAATACACATCTCATTTTGAACAAAGCAGTAAAAAGCTACATAGTCCACCACATTTAAGACTCCAGTGGAAAAGCATGGTCTGACAATTATACTTTAACACGGCATTTAACAAATCTATCTTGTAATATAAATAAATAAATAACAATTCTATATAACTACAAACATGTACGGTCCCCCCCCCCATCCCACCCCACCCCAGCCCAGCACAGCAAAATACAATGATAATGTTTATTGCTTTCAAACAATACAATATACCTTTTGCTTTCTTCTTCTTCTTCTTCTTCTTTTTTTTTGAAGAAGAAACTCCTTTTTTTCCCAAGCTGGCTATTTTTACTGGGCCTGCCAATGGATGGGGTCAGCAGGGCTGAGTCACGCTCGGTTTCAGGCCTGGTCTGCTAATTAAACGTGCGGTTTGCCAGTGTCGGCCATTACGGCATGGAATGTTTTCAAACAGAGCTAATTCAACTGCACGGCCTGGCCAGCGTCTTCTTTTAATTAGCGCTGCTGCACGGCCGCTGCCAAACCATTTAGAGGGGGAAAGAAAACCACTCTGGCACGCTGTACAATAGGTTTTCTCCGTTTGTCAGCTGATCCTTTTTTCGTCCACTCGAACAGAGTGAACAATGGGCCAAAGTTTGGCCTTGTGTGTCCTGTAACTCAACTCTCTCGTTCTCTCTCCGTCTCTCTCTCTCTCTCTCGTTCTCTCTCCGTCTCTCTCTCTCTCCTTCTCTCTCCGTCTCTCTCTCTCTCTCTCTCTCTCTCTCTCTCTCTCTCTCTCTCTCTCTCTCTCTCTCGTCTCTCTCTCTCTCTCTCTCTCTCGCTCTCTCTCTCTCTCTCTCTCTCTCTCTCGCTCTCTCTCTCTCTCTCTCTCTCTCTCTCTACCTGTCTGTCTCCTTATCTGTCCGTCCTCTCTCGTCCTCCATCACCTAGTGGAGTAACGACAACCAGTCAGAGCTGGTGGAGAGCGCCGGGTCTCTGTTCCGCGACGCCCTCTCGGTGCTCATGCCGTCGGCCGGCTCGCCGCGCCAGCTGCCCCCGAGCGTGTCGGCCATCGGCCCCAAGAGCCGGCTCTCCTTCCCCCTGGGGATGGGTCACGCCGCGGAGTACATCAGACACCGGGTGGCCCTCATCGGGTAAGCCGGCTGGTGCGACGACAGCGGTGCACTGGTTTATTTCAAATTGTTATGAACACGGCAGCAACAAGGTTCCTTCTGTTGTGTAGTATATGATGGCCCACTTGTTTTCTTCAGTTTCAGTTCAGTTTCACATTCAGCAGGCTGTCCTCCAAAGCAACTTTTACATGTGAGGCTCAGAATAATCAAAGCATGCAATCAAACATTGGAGCGACTACAAAGAGCTTTGACCAAGCTTTGACCAAGTTCCTGAATAAACAAATGGACAGAGTGCAGAGTAGCTATTGGAGGAGTCAGACAGATGGGCTTAGAATAATCAGTTTTTGTTTTAATTCCCAAGCTCAGTACAAAGTCAACCGTTCACTCATATTAAAAAGTGGTTTTATTGTGTCTTGCAGGGACGCGGCTCATCGCATGCACCCCCTGGCGGGACAGGGTGCCAACCTGGGCTTTGGGGACGTGGCGCTGCTGTCGCAGGTCCTGAGCAGCGCAGCGTTTAACGGGAAGGACTTGGGTCAGTGAGCTCTCTAAACAGTTCACTGGGCTGCAGGCGTAGCCACTGCAGCCGTGGCCAGGAAAAGCTGCCCTCTTCGGCAGCCCCAAGTGCGCGAGTGCAAAGTGGGGTTGAAGCCGGTTTATATAAGCAATGCATTTGGTGTTTTGTGTGCGTGCGTGTGTGTCCGTTTGGTCCCGGAGCTCGCGGGCCCTCTGCGTTTTTCCAAAAGAACATACAAACCCTGTGATGTGCTGTTTTTATTTCCCACTGTTTGTTTCCACCCGAACGTACTGAAAATACATTAAAACGTGTTGCTTTACGGCAATGTCCCACCGACAAAAACACCACAATAATGACACGGGCAGAGGGGGGACTGAATGGTTTTTGTCCGTCCTCTGCAGGGGCCATGCAGCACCTGCTGCAGTACGAGACAGAGCGCCAGCGCCACAACCTCCCCATGATGGCCGCCATCGACCTGATGAAGCGCCTGTACTCCACCAACGCCGCTCCCGCCGTCCTCCTGCGTACCCTCGGCCTGCAGGCCACCAACATGCTGCCACCACTTAAAGTGAGCCCTCATCCTCCTCCTCCTCCCCCCCCCCCCCCCCCCTCCCTCGTCGTCGCCATGCCAGGCTTCGAGTGAGCCGGGAGCCCTCTCATCATGTTCCCCGTCCGCAAAAGTGCCCCCCTCAGCACCAGAATCGGCCACCTGTCAAACGCAAAAGCCCCACCTCTTCGACCCCCCCCCCCCCCCCCCATCCTCTCCTCTCCTCCCCCCCCCCCCCCCGCACCAGCGATACCCCTCCCACTGCCTGGCCTGATTACATGGGGCTTACTCCAGCGACGTCTATAATTTCCAAGGGTTCCGAACCTACTACTACGACGTCTATGTTTAGCCCCAAAATTTGGTGTTACCGAAAGTGTGTGGGTGGGGCTGTTGCAGTCCTGGTTCTTTTGGGGGCAGCGGGACGGTGGTGTTGGCTCGTGTTTTCACACCCCTTTTATTACTAACCGCTCCATGTGAAAGGGCTTCATTCCCCGCTAAGTGATTCAGACCAGAGAGAGAGACGGTTAACCGGTCGCAGAGGGGGGGGGGGGGGGTGGGGGGTGGGGGGGGCGCGACGCGGTGTCGCTCACAAGCCGGGTTTATCTTCCTGTAAACGTGAATCCAGGGCTTTTAACGTGTTGCTGACATGTTTAAAGGTGAATCACAGTTGATTATATTTGTGTTGTTTGTTGTTTACAGGAGCACATCATATCTTTTGCAAGCAAGTGATGAACCGCCGCCACTGCCAGACTGCCAGAAGACTTTTTGCTCTTTGCGAGTGGAAGGTAAAAGTGTAAATAAAAAAGTATTTTACTCACAAAACAGAGCTTTCTTATTTCCAAAGGTTAAAGCGCAGATGACTAAGGAAACATTGGCCACCCATTACATTACGAAATAAGTAATTCCTGACAAGTGTTGGATTAAATAAATATGATGCTATATTGCAATAGGAATATTGACCGGGCACTTCCATTGCAATTCATGAACATAGGAGGCCCTCCTGAGTTGAATGCACAGCCTGAAGTGTTATTATGGTACCCAAGGTTACACTCAGCCACTTGTTCACGAGTGTCAAGTTAAAAGGAATAATATAAGTAGGGATTTTCACAATGCAGATTTCAGTGTTTTTATTAAAACATACATTTATAGTACTACATAGTTCACTGATACATACACATATTGGAATATTTCATGCGCACGACACACACACACACACACACACACACACACACACACACACACACACACACACACACACACACACACACACACACACACACACACACACACACACACACACACACAGGTCTGTCATCAGGTGATTCATCTGATTAATCAGAAGGCATTTCTGAGCATTGAAACATTTGGAATGTAAAAGCATTTAGTAAGTAAAAGTGTTTCACAAATACAAATACAGTTTTACATGATATATACAACAGTAGTTATTGAACATTTTGAATATTGGGAAAAAACTGCACGGTTTATAGAGCAGTTACACAGACATTGTTGCAGTTATATTAGACACAAAGTACACTCATTAAAATACCCGGTATAATAAGATATAATCTTTCCTTTTTAAATATTTGTACAATTTACAAGAAAAAAATTGCTCATACTGGCTATGTTGTGACAAATCAAGCGATGGACAGATAGACTTTGTACAATTAGTTTTGTCTGTAGATGTTGTTGTTGGATAAAACCACGATGAGAGACCACCGTTGACTGCTAGCCTATAATACAGTTCAGACTGTGACGGTAACTGTAACTGTGAGCCATGCGTGATAGGAACTATTCAACTGCAGACGACACACATATACGTGGCTAAACTACGGGCATTTACCGTCCCACACACTGCCAACCACACTTTGGCCATCATGCAACACACACTTTAGAGAGAATGAACTCCTACTGGATGTCCTAGCTCCCGGAGAGTCATGGCGAGAATGCAATACTGCTTTGATAATTATTATGTAAAGTACAAGCCTGCGAAAGACACCCAAGCAGCAGACCATGTCGTGGCGACAGTATCTGCCATTAAAGTGGTGTGTGCGAAAGTTGAAAGAAACGACTTGTATTTTGAAACCGTTTGTCACACTCCTGCGTCACCTAATGTCAACCAAATATGTCCTGTCGAATAATTTATTGATTAGGTATCAAAAAAATAATTAAATAACAACAAATGAAAGGAAAGGAGTTCCAAGTATCCGGGAAGACAACTTAAGATTGCAATCCAATTTCCACTGCATTGCAACAGTGTGCACCAGGACCACAGAACGCACCTGTGTGCTTCCCTAAATACCGTGACTCCGTACGTAGCTTTGAAGCAACGCTTCACTCAACACTTAAAGCTGGGTGTACACAACAGCAATTTCAGAACAGACACCCACACAAGGTAGCAACAAAATGTAAACGACTTTGCTTACAAAAATAAAGTCAGCACACCAATTACTGGGCTGGACATACAGTAGAAAAGAAAAGCATGGCCTTATAAAAAAATAAGTTATTTTTGTAGTTTCCCCCGTAACCCGCCCCCCACCACCCCCCCCCCCCCCTCACCAAGAGATTCCAGGATGCTGAGGTTAAAAGAAGAATAGGGTTGGATGGGCACAGAGTTCTTCTAAGGTTGGGTCTATCTGTTGGGTTTGGTTGAGGGAGAGACGCCACCCCCCCTCCCTCCCTCCCTCCCCCCCCCCCCCCCCAGCAGGCTGCCCCTCTCAGTGCCTGCTGCAGTGCGATGTATGCATGCACCCGAATGTCTTTAGTGGATGTTGAAGTTACGGAAGTGGTCAAAGGTGGCCCCCAGTGCCCAGCTTGTCTCCACATTGTTCACTTTTTTGGCGAGCTGTAGACCGGAAGAGAACACGAGAGTCGTCAAAAAGAGTGGTCAAAAAAACCATCCCTGCATGCAAACACTGTTTTCCCCCGTCGTCATACATTAAAATGACCCCCCCCCCTCGGCTCTCGCTGCCTCGTACCTGCAGCACGGTGTTGTCCTTGAAGCCGAATCCCTCCTTCAGCAGGCAGGTGATGTAGGTCATATCCATGCAGAGGAAGGGGCTGACGGCACGGTACTTGGTCATCTTGTTGCACACTGTGAGAGCAAGGGGTTACACATGGTCACGCGTTGGAGGAATCATTCACACACACACACACACACACTTCACACACACACACACACACACACACACACACCACACACACACACACACACACACACACCACACACACACACACACACACGTCGACCAATATGAAGATGAAGAAACGCCACATTTTCTACCCTGTGTGCAACACGGCTACAGTATAAAATAACTTTCGCGCTTTGTTTTGGTTTGACGTGTTTTTTGCCTCGGGAGCAGCTGGGTGCCGGATAACTGAGATGGGGGGTTAGTGTGTTAGTGTGCGTGTGGCGGTTGTGGGTGGGCAGCTAGGTGCAAGGTAACTGACTGGGGGTCAGTGAAAGGCCGTGGGTGGGCGGTGGTGCCGAACAGACTCCCGCGTGTCTCGGTATGTGTCAACCCGCGGCTGGTGCCTTGCTGTCAGGTGCCGTCCTGCCTGGCCTGGCACAGACAGAGTTGGTCTTTGCCCCCTCGACTGTGCTCAGCCCGGTCCATGCCTGATCATGTGACTCGAGTGTTGTTGTTACAGAACTGCTTGCATAACACAAAGCAACCGAATGCACACTAAATGGCAAGCAAACTTCTGCCTCTTCCAGAGTATAGAGTTCTGAAATTGAAACCCTAGTGTTAAATGTCAATATGTGTTGGAATGTTGTGTGTGTGTGTGTGTGATCTTTCCATCGGTGAAACGGTGGTGAATAATTTGGTATTCTCCAGGCCTTGTGCATAAGCTTGCATGCCAGAATAATGTGGGCTTCCGTGTTGTTTTCTAAAGAGCATTTAGACACGGCACACTGAGAGATGGTGCCAGGGTGCGTGTGTTTGCCCAAAGAGTTTGTTGTTATGAGACAAAGGTAAACAGAGTCTCGAAGACAGTCGTTGGTCGGGCAGGTCAACAAACAGTGTGTTCCCCCGGGGGTTTGAATCAAGCCCTCTTTGTACGTTTTCCACGAGGAAACATCTCACCTTCTTTGGCTCTCTTCTTGAAATCCCTCACTTCAACCACACCGCCACGGGTGCCATCTGTGAGAAGGTGAGGATAAATAATAAATCTCCATACCTCCTTGTCGGTGAAACAGACAACCATTATTTTTGATTGACATGTAGCGCTATGCTAAGGGGGGGGGAACGTCTCCCCGATGCTCACCGATGAGGCCGGACTCCACGGCGCGGTCGTAGTAGTAGGAAAAGGCGTAGAAGACGCTGCTGCCCTTCACTTCAAACGGCTGTTGCACGATGCCTTTGATGACCTTCATCACCTCGTAGTAGCACAGCTTGTACCCGGCGTAGCCTGCATGGGTGGAGGGGGGGGGGGGAGGAGGAGGAGGAGGAGGAGGAGGAGGAGGAGGTGGTGGTGGTGGTGGTGGAGGAGGACGGAGAAGAAGATATACGGTCGGTTACAGTTTTGTTGTATATATAATCAACAATAACATTCTGCACGGGGTGGTGGTGGTGGGGAGGTAAACACAGGATTGCGGCCCAACGGATCGCAGACGATGAATCGTGGCGTGCGTGGCGACATGGGGCTCCGGTTGGAAGCCTCCGCCTGAGGTCATGCTGAAAGGAATTGAGAGAGAGGGGTTCACGCCGGGGACTCGCACGCCGCCCAGTTTAACGAGGGAAGCCCCGGGAGGACCACTTTCACACGGACTCCTGGGACCAGCTGGCTCGGTCTGAACCAGCGAAACCATGTGCTGACAAGAGCGGCACTTAACATGGCCCTGTCGGGCTGTCTATTGCTTACCACATAATTGCGAGCGGTCAGGTCCAAGCCGCTCGTTACGCTGGAAAATATCAGCTCGGGGGCACGAGGCCTGTATCTCCCCGGGCTGCGGTGTGGGAGTCGCGTTTGGCTTCAATCGCAAACATCTTTCTTTTTTAAATACAAGGCTGGCTGCAGCGTAATTGTTTAAGGAGTGTTGTGACAGGGGTGAGAGGATGACAACACAAGTTTGGCGCCAAGGATCCCATGGATTGTTATGGGAAGCCGTACTTGTCGGAGGTCTTGCTATAGCCTATTGTCTTCCCCGCTCGCTGGCCAAGAATGCACAGATCAACAGATCCAGAAGGGGAGGGGGCCGGCGCGCTACAAACCCCAAAATGCTCCAATCTTACCGTCAGGAATTCCGCTGACTTGGTAGGTGATCCCTCCAAAAGTCACGTCCTCCCTAAACTTCTTGGGGAGGCAGGAGCTAGTGAAGACCTTCCATTCTAGACCTGATGAATAATGGGAGGTTAGTGTGACGCCTTGACACCGACCAACATCTGAATCATCTAGATAGTAAAGAGTGTGGACATTTTACCGTCGGCTCCGAGCGCACCCAGGGTTGCCAGCCGAGCCGCATATAGCCCGTTTCCAAGGTAGCTGTTGTGGTCGAGAGGATGGAGGCATTGCAAGGGTTATTCGGAGAAATGCATGGATTTATGTGTTTTTCTATGTTTACGTCCCACCACTTACAAGCCAGCCATATATATATACACAGGGGTTATTTCAGTGTTAATGTCCAAAGAAGACGCAAACAAATACGCATTCCGTACCTGTGTGTGTAGAGTTGATACGTGTGGTTGAACATGTTGAAGCTGGCAATATAGCTGGGTGGAGCTGAAATGACTGTTTTCTGTTGGGACGGCAGACAGATTTGTTTGTTAAGCGTTGTGTCAAAGGGGTCAACCCTTGGAGTGTGTGCTATTTCCAAATGCCCTTACTCATCAAATTAGATGTTTTTGACCTACCTTCGACTTGGGGAGGAAGGTGATCTGAGTTGAGCCGCCGCCTAAGTCCAGGATCCCCACGGTCTTCTTTGTGTTGGAATACAAGTGACCTGAAAGAAAACAAAAGACATCTCAGTACACACAACCTGCTACCTTTCATCACCGTTGTAAACAGTACACCGGCCCTGGTGCATTAGTCACTGGGTACATTTAGAAATCCTTCCCTTTCCAACCACTACTGCTTTGGAGGCAGTTTATATATATATATATATATATATATATATATATATATATATATATCCCTTTGCCCCTTTGGACAAAAAAACACATGTGAGTCAATAAAGAAATGCATCTTACACTAACATAGTGTGAAATGTGAGGAAAGCATCTAATATTAATGTAGCCCGATTTGGAGGTGGAGGTGTGTGTGTGTGTGTGTGTGTGTGTGTGTGTGTGTGTGTGTGTGTGTGTGTGTGTGTGTGTGTGTGTGTGTGTGTGTGTGTGTGTGTGTGTGTGTGTGTGTGTGTGTGTGTGTGTGTGTGTGTGTGTGTGTGTGTGTGTGTGGGTGGAGGGGGGAGGTGTCAGACAGAGGAGACAGGAGTCTTCCCCTGCATGAGCGTCTGTGTACACGGGTACAACCCCCCCCCCACCCCTCCCCTCCCCGGAGAGGAGTGTGCTGACCATTAGCACCGCCATAGTGGCACACATAGCAAAATAGAAGGGAAAAAAAATAAATCATGTCTTACCCGTCAGGAAGTTGACCGTGACCCAGGCCAGGATCCCTGGAGCAACACAAGGGCAAGGAGCAGAGCGTGAGCATCCCATTTTTAGTTTCCCTAGGAATTCCCCCCTAGTCTCTCTCTCTCTCTCTCTCTCTCTCTCTCTCTCTCTCTCTCTCTCTCTCTCTCTCTCTCTCTCTCTCTCTCTCTCTCTCTCTCTCTCTCTCTCTCTCTCTCTCTCTCTCTCTCTCTCTCTCTCTCTCTCTCTCTCTCTCTCTCTCTCTCTCTCTCTCTACTCGGCATTAACCGATGACATCACCAGGATCACACAATTCTTTATATTTATATTCAGGCGAAGGGAACGCGGCGTGCTGCCTCGCCTTTGCTTTTTCTTTTAATAGGTCGGCGGTTAAATTAGCGCGGTGTCGGCCTGCCCAACATTGCGGGCCTTTGGGGTAGAAGACCAGCCCAGCTCATTACAGCTGTCTCACACGTCAAGTTATTGCAGCCATAAACTGTGGATGTAATATATGACACACATTGTGATCGTGAGAAATAACCGGTGTCAGGGTGTCTTAGACGAGCACTGCGGAGGATTTGCAACTAAATTGCAGGGGTGTGGGACCATCGTTTAATTCTTAGGTTGCAAGAAGTTGTGAGGTGTCGACAAACCTCTTGTTGCCGTGTGAGTGTTACGACACATGTGAGTGTGTCAGTGGGACGGGTGGTGAATGAATGTGGTGAAGTCTGAACAGGTGACCTCTTGTGTGTGTCTTGCGTCTGGATTTGATGAGCCATCGCTCTGACAGAATGCAGAGTTCATTTAGGGAGGGGATACATGGCGCTATCGAGACCCAAAGAACGACGGCGTACCTTCGTTGGTTCCGTTCATGATGGAAACACTGTTCTTCGGGATGAAGAAGGGCGACTCGGCGAACACCTCCCTCACCTGCAGAGAAAAATCATTTTCCGATGACTCTTTGATAGGGAAAAAAACCCACTTCTGTTGCGGATTGGCAGATGTCCTCGATCTGCTCCCCGGCAGAACCAGCTGTGTGTACGCCTGAGCGACAAGCGCTCCCCGCCACATGTGTCGTGGAACAGTAGCGTGGATTTGATAATTCTAATCATATATAATGCTTCTCCACAGAACCCCAGAACAGCTGTTTGTTTTTCACATGACGGCCACCAAATGGGCAGGCTGGCTCTCTTTTTTCATTTTGTTTTTTTATTCAAGCATACTTGTAAGCACTTAGCGGTTTCTCGGTGCCTCTCGGTGCTTTGGACGGGTGGCGCTTGTGCCAAACGGTCTGTGGGCAGTGAGAGAACGTGCCTCACCTCATCCAGAAGAGCGTTGGCTTTGTCTTCAGGCAGAAGTCGCAGACCCGCGGTGGCTTTCAGGACCACTGGGGTCTGCTTCCATGCCTCCTCGGGGACCGTCTTCTTAGCAATCTTCAGCAGCTGTCTGACCGTGTTGCCACCCTGAAGGCAAGACGGCATTCGGGTTACCAACCGGCATTTTTCGGCGTGCGTGGCCGCATAGCAATTACCGGCGAGAGAGAGAGAAGAGCGAGAAGAGAGAGAGAGGAGGAGGAAACGGAGAGCAGAGAAAGAGCGGGAGAATGATAAAAAGCAAGAAGGGAGAGCGAGTGAGGCAGTCAATTATTGAAGCCATGCATTATTCATGAGAACTATTCATTCGATTCATGAATTCATTCGATTTCACAACCAAATAAATGATTCACTAAAATTAAAGACATACACAGATTAAAGGCAGATGTATTTAAACTGATATTGAAACGGGTAGATAGATGAACAGTGCCCAATATAGCCCCCTGTATCTGTGGTGTGCAGCCAAAGGTAGGCCTAAATTCTCTATTGGTTATTGACTTGTTGAGTCTTTGCACGGCACACATACCTCTTCAGGTTTGTCTTTGTATGCAGACAGACCAGGCTTCACTGCATGGTACAATTCATTGTCCAAGACCGGCAGCTCGACTATAAGAAGAAGCAAAACAAACGGCAGAATATAAATCATAGAGCACGCAAACGACAACCTGAAGCACACCTGCAAAATGTTTATTATCTAATACAGAAAAGCACGCAGAACATATAATGTTGTTATAATGTCATAGGATGTTGTGAGCAGCCCAGCAATTTCAGACATGGAAATGGAACACTCCAAAGTCAGCTACTCTTAGGACCCGTCTTGCCCAGGCTCTCTCGCTCTCGCTCTCTCTCTCTCTTTCTCCCCTCCCTGCCGGTGCATGTTTGCCTTAACACCACACAGTGAATGACCTAACAGCAATACACACACACACACGCACTCGTCTCTGGACGGCGGTCACAGGGGGAGCGAGAGAGGGACAGAGAGAGAGAGAGAGGGACACCTTACCTGGGTCTTTCTGGATGAACTTGTAGATGTGGATTCTGGTGCCTGTGCTGCCGGCGTCGAACATGACCCCGTAGAAGATCCTGCTCCTGTTGTGGGGCCCCAGGACGGCGTGGACCACAGCTGGCAGGGCCTCCTCCTGTGGGTGGTAAGGCTCGTGCGCGGGGTCCAGCACCTCAGGCGCCGGATGGAACACCTCCGGAATCTGGGGGTATGTCGGAGCGGCAGGCTGCGAGGCTTCGGGTAGGAGGTTCTCCGCGTTGGCCGAGTGCTCACGGTAGCGGTAGTGGGGAATGAAGCGGTGATGCCGGTAGTACGTCGCCTCGGCTACCAGGTTCGCGGCCAGAAGCCACACGGATAGGGTCAGGAGCAGCCTCAGTGTAGCCATTGTGTTCACGCCCAGAGAGAGCGAGAGAGAGAGAGAGAGAGAGAGAGAGATGGGGAGAGATGGGAGAGAGAGAGAGAGTTTGGAGACAGCTGGTAACTTTAAAAAAAGCAAAGAAGCCTTCTGCAGAGGTTCTTGTAAAAACGGAGCCTTCTGGGAGAGGGGGAGCAGCGACGGAGACCACAGCTGTGACAGCCTGCTGAGAGGGATGAGAGGCACTAGGGAAGGAGGGAGGGAGAAGGCAGCATGCAAACTCAGGACAGTCTGGTCATCTGTTTACAGTATATAAAGACATAAGGAGTTGGCACGTGGCCACGCCGGCAGCAGCCCTCGACCAATCCCGTGGCGTTCCATCCCTCTGTGCTCCTTCTGTGAACGCACCCCCTCCTCCTCCTCCTCCTCCTCCTCCTCACGCTGGAGACGGAGTACCTGCTTACCAACACTTTTTTCATTTTTTTTTTTCCTTTTTCATTTTTTTTTCTTTTTTTTCTTTGGCTTCGTGATTTCTTTTCTTTTTTTACCTCCTCAACTCCAGCGGGTAACCCGGAGAAGCCCTTGCCCTGAGTAGAGCGGAATAAAAAAGGGGGTAGTTGTCAAAGCCATCAAAATGAATGGCTCACACTCAAACTTCAAGCAACGTTCTAAAAATACATTTTACCAGCGTGTTTAATTAAGACGTGTGGAGTTGTTTGCCGCTTCACTCTTTAACTCTTTTCACTTTTCTTCACAAGTGCTTATAATCCAATTTTGGCATTCGTCCCTAGGCTCAGGGAGTGATGCAACACGCTTTGTATTTCACCGTTGATGACTTGTTAATTAGAAGCTGTATTTTTTTTATGTACAGAGAGGAGGAGGGGGGGGGGGGGGAAGAACCGTCCTGAGAAGCAGGCTCGGAGGCATAATGGCGTCATCGCTGCTTGGCGTTGCACGGCTTTGTGATTATTTTTTTGTTGTTGTTTGTGTTCTTTAATGTTCAGTTAATTACAGCGTAGCCATTGGCGGTTCATTTGGAAGCCAGAGGGATCGTCATTACAAATCCTTTTTCACAGTTAAACTGACGTTTGTTTAAAAAGTCTCCCGACAATTTAGCTTGTCATGCTACATGACTTGGGGAGGTGTAGTAGTAGAAATCACTGACGAACCAACCAGCTGCCGTGCTCCTGCAATGAGTCCGTGCACTCTAACTAACTGGCATGAGAGGTTGAAAGAATGTTAGCAATCATCTCACTCCCACTCATTTCTGTGCTAACCACAGGCTTTCAGAAGTGTGTGTTTGTTTGTGTGTGTTGTGTGTGTGTGTGTGTGTGTGTGTGTGTGTGTGTGTGTGTGTGTGTGTGTGTGTGTGTGTGTGTGTGTGTGTGTGTGTGTGTGTGTGTGTGTGTGTGTGTGTGTGTGTGTGTGTGTGTGTGTGTGTGTGTGTGTGTGTGGCGGGGGAGGGGGGAGAAACGCGGGAAAATACATGAAAAGCATGAGTAGATTATATTTATTTGTTTTAGGCTGGCGAGGCTCTGCAAACGGGCAATCAGATACACTGATTGCCATGTAACGCAAAAAGGTTCATTTAGAACAGAAGATCGAGGCATGTGAACCTAAGGACTTTAATTAAATGTCAGTTAAATGGATATCAGTGGTCTGTGATTATCACCTGCCAACTTGTACCTCTTGACACAGAGTACAGTGACACACACCGTTCCCACGCACCGCCCAGGGGCACCATCTATCAGCGGAGGTATCACCTCGGACAGCGGGCGAGCGAGGTAGCGCATGACCTGCCCGGGCCGCCTCGTTTGGGTGCGACGCCAAAGGGGGGCGGAGGCCCCGTCGACGGGCACGAGGCAGTGCAGAGCATGAGGGCCACAGAAGGGACAATGTGGGGAGGGTGGGGCTTGGCACCGGCATCCACCCGTCATGCCATTCCGATCCCAGGACACTCCACTGTGCAAAGCACTGTTCCAACACTGTAATTTGGACTAAAAATATTGGACTTTCTTTCCTCCTTCCTCTTTTCTAAATACCGTGGCTCTCTTTTTTTTCCAATCCTGTGGCTCACCCGAACGGTCTATTGGCCGGTCTATCAAAGCATGGATGCACAGGAGCTTTCACACGCCGGTGCCAATGTTGTTTGGCATTGTAGAAGTGTGATAACCTGGCCTCGAGTTGATCAGGGGAAGGGTCCATCCAAATGATTCCCCCAAGAATCATTCTCATTTTACTCTTTTATTACACAATTCTCTTACTCTATAAGTGCTTAGTGTGGTCTACCAAATAGGACTCGTGGTAATTGTAGCAATGACCCTTGAACTCTGCAGGCATTACCAGGAGCCATAGTGGCTTTCTGATCCTATGATGAAATGGTATGATATGATATGGTAATGTACAATGCAATACGTGTTTTGTGTATACCATACCACCGCCACTGATTCGGATTTAATTGAGTCTAATTTCTAAGTCAACTGGAATCGTCATTCCTCTACTAGATTTTGTGATTTACATTTTGTCCTTAACATAAGTCATCTTTTCTTGTGTATATACATGAGCAACGCCCGTTCACGTACGGTGGTCCTGTCTATTACGACACAGCGTGTCACAAACATAACTTCCCAAGAAGTGGTAGCATGTGTATCATTTTGGTGTTTTGTTAAACCAAGCGGAGCGCATGAAACGAGACCCCAGCTTTGCAATCGAAACCGTGCAATCTATTATTAATATGCTGCAACTTCACCCTCAGGAATCCCATGTTTGTGGGTGTCCTTCCCCCCGAAAACGTCTATTGAAGAGACCCAAACCTTGTCATTACAATGCCAATGATAATGACAGCTTGGAAAACGGGAGTTATTTAAGTTTTTCTCTTCTTGCTGTCACAGCAATTACCTTTAAATTTAGTCTTCAAACTGTGCGCCTGCCAGCGGCAGCCTGTGTCTATAGGATAGACCTCTGCCGTGCCATCACCCTGACATTTTGAGATCTTCTTTTTTTTTTTGCAAGCTCTTGTCCCGTAAACGGAAAACCAAATGGCACAGGAGATGAAATGACCACCTCTATGCTCCCTCAACATTGTTTCTTTCCGATGTTTGTACGTTTCTAAACATTTATTTGCAACAAACAAAAAAAGCGCAAAGTTATGTTATACCGACAAAAAACAGAGGTGTGGGTCCCATATCAGGCGTGGAAAATAAGTATTTGAGCAGTGTACAGCTCTTTAACGGCCAAACCGAAGAAAACAAATATAAGTAAACAGAAATACTGCTGACAAGAAAGATCCAGCTCATGTCATCTTGTGGGAGAGGATCACGTGCAAACACATCTTGTTTGATACAGCCAAACACGTACAAACCATAATTATACAGTTGAGTCAGCCGTCAGCTTACAGATTGCAAAGTGTTCATATTTCCTTGTTGTAGTGTAGTGGTCCAACATTATAACGTCCATGTCCTTCCATCTAATATGGATAGACAATGATACATCTATATTATGTATTGCAGCTATACAGGTGGATGATCTACAATTGTTATATTTTAGTTATATTTTGTTTTTGTTTAGTTTACAATAATATTTGCATTAATTTCCTCTTGATTTAGTTTTTAATTGTCAAATTTTATACTAGTTCAGTGGCACTATACTACTACTACTACTACTACTACTACTACTACTACTACTACTTCTAGTAGTAGGCCTAGTGGAAAAGCTGCAGCCGTCTGCCTCAGTAAGTTACACCAGTCAGGCAGGCTGTTGTATTGTCAGTGTTTCTATAGCAACAGCAACTAAACTAAACAAAATTCCCCGCAAGAGCCAAGAGGTGCTGCCGTTAGCTAACGCACACACGCTAGTTAGTTAGTAGGCTTCACCTGAAAAGCAGTTGACCAGCTAAACCGTTGTGCGTTTGTCATCGTCACCTGTTAACCGCCGTGATGCCGAAGAAAAAGCCTGCAAAGGGGAAGAAAGTAAAAGGCGGGTGAGTAAACAACAATTAAGAAAATATATATTTGACATACGTCTAGGCAAGATACTTCTGTACTGTACTTATTACCGTTACTGCACTGTATTTATGACTCGGTTCCATTAAAAATGCCTTTTGTACCAGCCGCCATATGTACCATATTAACGACCATCCTTATTAAGTCAGTTCTCTATTATTGCTTATATTATTTTACTTTTATTGTTGAAAATAATTCACATTGCGGGAGTGAATAGGGAGTAAGCGTTCCATGGTAGGCCTTCATGTTACACAGGGAAGAATCTTGAATGTTGTTCCTTTATTATACAGAACCATTTCCCTCAGCAAAGCAAAGGCGGAAGGCAAACAAGAGCCAAGAGCCGACAGAGAGTCGGATATGGAGAAGGCCAAGGCCAACGCCGCTCTGTGGGAGTTACGGTTGGGCGTCACCGAACAGTCCAGAGTGCAGTACCGCGAGGCCGCACTCAGGCTGGCACGAGCCAACGAAGACCTCACCGGTCAACAGTACCGCGCCGAAAAGGACATGATCGACATCATTAGCCTCTTGAAGACAAAGGACACCGAGAGAGAAGAAAAGGTGGTTCGCCTTCAAGTAGTTTGTATCTTGGATTTTAAATGAGGCTCATTTCAAATTTGTTTTTGTTTTTTTTCGGTTGAACTGCCCCAGTAACCCGCAAGTGTGTGTTGTCAATTTCACAGATCATGAGTTTGGAGGAGCAACTCAAAGGTCAGAAGGCGCTTGCACGTGACGAACGTGAGAACCTGGTAGGCCTACTGTATGTTAAGACACAGGAACAGGCCTATCGTATGCAGGCCTACTGTACTGTATGTTAAGACAGGAACAGACTGACCGTATGTTTAGACACAAGAAGAGGCCTACTGTATGTTTAGACCCAGGAGCAGTAGCAAAACTGCAAACTTGATAGTTATAAAAGCATCTAACTGCCAGGTTCCTTTGGGATTTCGATGTTATCTGATGCTTTAACTGCAGCAAATGTACATTTAAACCTATAGCATGTCAGACATGTGGTTTGTTTTAACAGTTGGGCTCTATGTTATTATGTAGAGGTAAATGATGCAAGGAAAAAATAACATCCTGCATTGCTGCCGCCATGGAGTCTTAAACAATGAAATCGATCCTTGTATTTTAGATCCACGGTCTAAGCATATTGTAATCGTCCCGAGTGGCAAAACAACAGTTTAAGATGCTTTGGTCTCCAAAAGGACACCACCAGCCTATAAGTCAAATATATATTTTGCTTCAGCTCAACAAAATAGTGGTATGGTTATCAACCCTCGCCTCCAGCTGCTTTCCATCTTCTCTTTACTCTTACTTCACGCTGGTAAAATAAAACGCGTTTAAGGAACCAGAAAGAAGCCTGGTCTGGACCAGCTCAAAGCATCTCTATTTTAGACATGCAGGGAGCTGTCACATGTGCTTGTGTTAAAAAATTAAATAAAAAGAAAAGAAAAAAACATTGTGGTCCGCTCTTACGCAACTTAAATGTATTCCCCTTGCTGCATCACTTGTTATTGTGAGGTGATAAAACGGTTCATCTCACAAATGGACTAAGCTAATGGGAACTACAAAAGCCCTCACAGAACCACTGGGGGTTCTGGGTTTTGTCTACTCAAATAAGACATCACAGCATTGCGGTGGAGAGAGGAGTCCCAATTAGTCAAATAATGACATTATACTCAGGAGTTTTCCAAATGAAGCGTTACGCAAGAGACTTTACTGTGGCAGTTAGCTCATTTCTCGCTGTTTAAGTGATGGGTATATTTTGGAAAAACACCCTGACCATTGGGATAGAGCAAAAGCATTCGCCAAGCGCTGCAGATACAGCGAACTGAGCTGAGCTGGCCTCTATATCCTGAACAGCCGTGTTGTGCCGAAACATATGGAGTTATCTGAAGAATAACAATTGGGCCGAAACTAGCAATCAGATAGTCGATACCCTCTCATTTAGTCATCGTCTACATGGCTGTGGGTGTATGTTCTGCTAGTCACTCATGCCTTTGGTCTCTTTGTCGCATTTTTCGCCCCTGGCTGGTGTATCCACAGTAGCAGTTCAGGCATTTAGCTTGACTGATCACTCCTTAGGTTGGTCTGCAATTGGACGTGGGCCATGTGAACTGAGCTGAAGATTTGTTCCCCAGATGTTACAAGTGGTAGTTCTCTCTTCCTGGAAGCTGTGGCAATCTCTTGGCGGGGCCATCCGTACTATCCTTGAACTTGTAACTAAATGCCCTTTTTTTTCTTTGTCGAGTCGGTTACTGAAAGGGGTAACGCACACACTCTATGCACTGACGTGTGCATACAGGAGTTTCAGAATCATTATTCATTTCTTGAATATGATGTTAAATCATATCCTTGTTTGTGACAGGTCGGAGAGTATACACTTCGAATCAATGAGCTGGAGGACAGATTCAAGAAGAGGTCCAGTGACTTTGACATGATCCAGGTGGAGCTGAAGAAAATCAAAGACTTCCGTAAGAGGAAGGCCCAGATGGAGCAGGAGCTCAGTAGCGTAAGGACCTCAAGATTCAAAATGTTTTATATATATGCAATGAGCAACAAGTACAATGGAATGCCTACTCCCCATTCCCCACCGCATTGGGAATTCCAACAACAATACCATACTATGCTATACAATACTGTATACTATACTATATATTATAAACCACACTAATTACAACCTACTATATGCTATACTATATATACACACTATACTATAACAATACTAAACACAATAAAAACAGTATACACATATGGCAAATGGTGCAAAAAAACATTATAAAGTGACAGTAGCAGCTGAGCTCTGTCTTTGTATGAGTGTGGTAACTGTGTGATGTGTAACCGTCTTCATCTCTGTGTGTGTTCACCAGATTAGAGAAGGCATGTACCTAGCAGAGAGAAATCACATGGAAAACCTGGGCAGAGTGGAGGCCAAGTTCTTCACCGAAAAGGTATCCCCCAAAAGTAGAATCATAATTCCATCCATCCATTCATCTTCTCCCGCTTATCCGTAATTGGGTTGCGGAGGTAGCAGCTTCAGCAGGGGACTCCAAACTTCCCTCTCCCTGGCAACATCGACTAGCTCTGACTGGGGGATCCCGAGCCGTTCTCAGGCCAGTGTGGAGATGTAATCACCCCACCTGTACCTTGGTCTGCCCCGTGGTCTCTTCCCAGTTGGATGTGCCTGGAAAACCTCCCTCGGGAGGCGACCAGGAAGCATCCTTACTAGATGCCCGAACCACCTCAACTGGCTCCTTTCTACACAAAGGAGCAGCGGCTCTACTCCGAGTCTCTCACAAGTGACTGAGCTTCTCACCCTATCCCTCAGGGAGATACCAGCCACCCTCCTGAGGAAACTCATTTTGGCCGCTTGTATTCGCAATCTCGTTCTTTTGGTCATTACCATAGTTCATGACCATAGGTGAGGGTAGGAACGAAGACTGATCGGTAGATCGAGAGCTTTGC
This sequence comes from Muraenolepis orangiensis, assembly GCA_027704905.1. Classification (NCBI taxonomy): domain Eukaryota; kingdom Metazoa; phylum Chordata; class Actinopteri; order Gadiformes; family Muraenolepididae; genus Muraenolepis; species Muraenolepis orangiensis. The sequence goes on from CM051016.1 coordinate 21,997,204, forward strand.
CTTCTGGCTCAGCTCTCTTTTGGTTACAACGGTGCGCCAAAGTGCACCCAATACCGCTCCCGCTGCACCTATTCTCCTGTCAATCTCACGCTCCATCCTCCCCTCACTCGAGAACAAGACCCCGAGATACTTGAACTCCTTCACTTGGGATAAGGACTCCCTCCCTACTTGGAGTCATCATGAATCATAATTCATACAGTCAAATCACAGTATGACCGCAAAGGCTGATGTAGAGGATGTTGAAGCAATTATAACTGATAACAAAGCCCAGATCGGCCCCATGTGGCCGTATTTACTAAGGGGATATGTGTGTTAATCTGCAGGTTCGTCTTGAGCAGGAGGCTGAGCAGAGACTAGGCCAGTTGGCTGAGAGCGCTCACAATGAAGCCATTGTGTGAGTACGTCTCCTGTATCATCCCAGCTTGAATGAAGTGAATCATTATAGCGTTTTGACCAACACAAATCAAAATAAACCGGCTGGTATTGTGTTACCACACTTTGTCATGTTTAACATATTTTAGCCTACATCAGCAAAGACCATGATCCGTTCGGGCGCTGAATTCTTTACTGTGTGTCCGGCATATGTAGAGATCCTCTGTTTATTAGTTTTAAGGAAACTATACTTTACCTCTTCCCTGTTTAGTTATTTTTTCTCCCCCGAGTCCATCAAATATCAACATTGATCCTGGTGTGGTCTTGCTCATTTTAGCCGTCGGTGGAGGGAACAGACTCACATTTAAACACTCTTTGTTTATCTTTAAAAAGCCAAAAAAGAGATGACTTGGTGATCACTGTACAGTACAGCAAAGCCCCTCTAAGTTCTGTGTATGTATTTTCTTTTTCTACATCATGACAACCTAATTATATTGTCCAATGTGGACAATGTGTTTAGGTTATATGATATTCATGGTATTATATTGTCAGACCTAGATAGACAGACAGATTTAAGAAAATACTTGCAATTACTTACAATGAATGTCTGAAAAGTGAAAACGGGTGTGGTCTGGCGGAGTTTAGACCGGAATTAGCAATTCCCCAGGCAACTACAAGATGTGGTATCCCACAGATGATCCACTCACACACACACACACTTGTCTGTTTCTAAGCGCTGTACCCACTCAACTACACAGGAAACTAGACGAGGCCTCGCGCTCCGTGTTCAAGGAGAACGTCCGTTTGAACGAGTCCTTGAACTACCACATCAAGGAGGTAGAGGACGTGAAGAAACTGGCCGCCTCATTGGACGAGGAGAATGCCTCCATCACAATGGACCAGGTACTGTATGTGTGACTGTGAAAGAATCATACGTTATGATCACATTCACACGTCAGGCTGTCCCTCGGACAGAGACCGTTTGTATCCAAAAAGCCGTTTTTCTTCTCCAATTATTGCACGTCAGAGGTATGGAGGACATATTTCTGGGGATATTTCCCCTGTGTTGTTTACTTGTGCTGACTGTGTGTATTTTGCCTGTGGTCCTCCTTTCACCTCCTCTCCCGCTCGCCAACTCTCTCTCTCTCTCTCTCTGTGGTTGGTGGTTATGGTGAGTTTCCACAGCCATTTGGACTCCAACTTAGTGGCAACCTCGCTGTTTTCCGACACTGATTCACAAATGCAAACAAAATATTGACCACCTTCGTCCTTCCCCTGATAATGACAGTGAATCCAGGAAATGATTTAGGTCTTATATGAACCCTTTTTCTGTCTACTCAGAGGATCCCTTAACACCATAATCTGATAATCCACTGGGTTCCTGGCCGTAGCCAAGGGGTCACCAGGGTCCAGACCTCTGGAATTATTTCCACCCCAAAAAGAAAAAAGAAAAAAAAATACAAAATCTTGAAATCTGCACTAATTCGGCGCTACAAAACTGATCACGGGTTGAAAACCCGTCTGCCTGGCAGCGTGCACTATGTTTATGTGAGCAAAAAATGTGTCAAAATGGTACTCCAAAATCTTCCAGGGGGGACTCCCCCCGCTGGACAGGCCTACATTGGTTGGTGCTAAGACAGCCAGATATTTACTGTATGTTATAGCAGCCAATATTGTGATTGTGGTCCACAACTGAGAATCCGATGACCCTTGACGCCTCTACACCCCGATCCCTTTGTGCCTTCTGGTCCCAGGCCACCGCTGGACTGATGATCAAGAAGAACACGGCCCAGATGAAAGCCTACAGGGAGGAGATATCCGACCTCAAGGCCAAGCTGGGTTCCTCGGAGCAGGCCCTGGAGCTGCTGGTGGGGGAGTTTGAGCGGGAGAAGAGGGAGAGCGGCGAGAAGGCGCTGGTCGGCAGCCGGGCCGGCCTCGAGGACCTGCGGAGGCTCCGGAAGATGCTGACGGCGCGGGAGAGGGAGATGGCCCGCGTCAAGCGGCTGGCCGGCGGCGTGGTGGAGCAGCGCACGGAGCTGGAGAGATTCTTCCATGCGGCGCTCTTTCAGGTGAAGCAGGAGATCCAGGCCAGCAGGCTGCTGTACAAGGAGCAGGCCTCGAAGGCCTACCAGGTGGGGATGAGCGACGCCAGGGCAGGGAAGCAGCAGTACCCGCTCATACGCACCTTCCACAGAAACCCCAACAGCACCAACTGCGTCTACTCAGACATGGAAGAGGCTCAGAATTGGTATGGCCCGGCACCTTCAGCGACCCGGTGTAGTGTGCATGTCTGTTTCCACTTTATTGGCTCATTAATGTGGGCTCCAGTAAGCCTCCGCCACATTTAATACACTTCACACGCTTTACACCTTGCTTGAGAGGGTGGAAAACAAAGTGGCTGTGAATCTAGGTTAATGGCTTTGACCCAAATGATTATCTTTTATTGTTAATTCCATTCAAATGAATGACATTCATTCTATTTTCTCCCTGGATTGAAGGACTCGGGTACAAAGCAACCAGGTGGACATCGCAGACCTCACTTGGGAGCAGAAGGAGAAAGTGCTTAGGCTGCTCTTTGCCAGAATGAATGGACAAAAAAACAGGTAAACCCTAAGGCAAACTGTCCCACAGAGAGTTGACCTTGTTGGTGTCCGAGTTAACTACTTCGACATCAAGACACCGTGGTCACTAAAAAGCACTCTTCCTCTCCGTTTCACTTACCAACCATTTGGTGTTACAGGTCAAAACGTCATCTTCAGCCCTAAGTGGCTGCTCAGATGAAGAGCCAGTGACACCGTGCATGCAGCAGCACAGTCTGAACCTCCGTGTGTGTGTGTGTGTGTGTGTGTGTGTGACTGCTCCCTTGTTCTAATGTTCTCAACAGATATTTTCTCAGAAGAAGAGGATACCATAAAACATCAGTTAGGCTTCGACCAATTTTCTTTTCCGTCCAGCTGCTTAAAAAGAATTAAGAAGGAGTCTGGGCACAATAGTAAAAATAGGCCCGGCCACAGAGTCGTGTACTTGGAAACAAACATCTGGGCATGTCGATTTAGGCCTGGGCCTATTGGCCCCGCTTCACGTGCACTGGCAGTTCACTTTGTTCTTTGAACACTCGTGGTCTGGCCAGAGCAGCTGGTAATATGATTTTCCAAGACAGTGTGCGGGAGATCTTAATGTATGCGCGTGCGGCGGGGGCACGGGGAAGATGTATGTTCATGTTGGCAGTGGTCTGGCACCTCGTCCTTCGATTGCGGGATACATTTACAGGATCTGGGTCCGGTGCCCGGGAGTAACCCGGCCACAGGGCCAGCTTGGGTCCTGCTAGACCAGAGTGGACCAATGCATTTGTGTGGGCTCTGCAACATGGCTGCATAGCCTCGCCTGACCTCATCGCTTGACACTACTGCTTCCTGTGCTCCAGGAAACCCAGCCAAACGACGTCTCTGTCCGCGTCCATCGAGAAGAGTCAGATGGACAGCGCCGCTGCCGGGGGGTAAGGCGTGAAGGAATGCATGAGAATCCAACGGTTGTATTCAATGTAATTACAAAGCGCTGCACTGATTTTACTGGGACCGCATTGCGTGTGTGTGTGTGTGTGTGTTTGTGAAACCCACAAAGCATTTTGAGATGTTGCAAACAGTGGTGACCGCCTTCTCGTAGGACTACAGAGGCCGTTTCGCAGATGACCTTCATGACCCAGATGGCCATGCCTCGGCTGCCCTCAAACCCCAACACCTTGCCTGACATCCACATGACGTGAGCTGTGGGCCTGGCTCTTTACGCCCCACCCCTGGGTCACACTTCTGTCTGCTGCTGTAAAGGTCTCCATCCCACAATATTCTGTATGTGTGTGTGTGTGTGTGTGTGTGTTGTTGTTGAGTGGACAATGATGCATCGTGTTGATAATAATCCACCAGTAATTCCATCGGTTGGGTTGCGATGTAATTTGTTTAAATGGCACGGCACCGTACGCCTACGGCATGCAGCGTCGTAGGGGCCACAGCGTCCACTTCCCGCTACAAATCCATCGTAAGTGCGAGTGAGTCAGGGTGCGTTCACCTCAGAGGCGCTTGGACGCCGTACAAGGCGCTAGGTTGAGCACGGCGTGAGTTAAGAGTTTTGAGTTTAGGTGTGAGTTTAAAACCCACACAAAATCTACTGCGGCTCAGAACTCTTCCTCTGAGCCGCTTCAGGTTTCTTGCCACTGTACTGCACATCTATTGGTAGGGCCCCGGTCAAAGTTTAAATCATTGTAACTTTGACGAGGTCGGGGCGCATTGGCCCTTCCCCGTCCAAAGCAAAACAATGGAGTGGGTCAGGCCACAGTCACTCTACCAAAAATAAACTACGCTGGAGTCATACCTGTGGCCACTGCAGCGCTACATGCAGGCATACCCCGTTGTCATCATTTCAAATGATACTTAAACCGCAACGCATCGGGTGCTTCTGGACACAAATAGAAACGCTTGCGTAAAACAATAAAGAAAAGATAGCTGTCTGATTGCCATGGCAGTGACAAACAACTGACAACTGACATAGACAACTGACATAATTAAACATTACCGAAGAATAAGTATACAGAAGAGTAAGTATACATATATAATAAGTATATATGTATAAGCAGGGTGTACATGTTTGTTATTTTTTTGTCTACCGTCATAATGGCAAGTGAATGTTCAAATTTGACCTCAAAAGATGATGGTTGTTTTTCGGCTGGCCACTTGCTGAATACCAGCCACTTTGAATGACTGGTGCTTACTGTGTATCATCACGTATCATCAAGGGTTTCTGATTGTACTTGAATACGTACTGTAGACCATGACAAGAAATAATTGCTGCATGTTAATACTTTCAATCGCACACAAGATACGTTTGCCCTGATCTCCTGTTCTTTTAAGTTTTGTTTCCTTGCTTATATTTTCCTAAATAAATCCTTATTTTGAAAAATTGGTGGGTTTGTGTTGAACTGTTCAGTAACTTAATAAATGCTCTTAAAAATAAATATGAAAATTAATTGTGACAATATCCTGAAACTGGATCGTTCTCGGTCATCTTGGACAATGGTCATGTGATATGTTTGCCTTATCGCCCACCCCTCTAACCAAGGCATAAATAAACACTTATTTTCCCACACAAGCACATTTGTGGTAAACTTTTTTTAATGAAATCCTCTTCAAACCATCATTTTCATAAACTGTACTTCGAGCATGGTTTAGACTAGAGGGGGGCTAATTTCAGTGTTATTAGCATCTTGTGTAGAGACAAATTAGTAAAAATTAGTATTAGTAGAAAATCTTCACAGAAGTGAAATCATGAATCAGTCGTTGGTTAATGTTTTTGGTGAATTTCATCATTAAGGGCCTTAATAGCATGTCTTCATGCACACATTCTTGATGTTCTCGTATCGTGTGTGTGATGAGAGGGAGGTTATTCGGGGTAATTTAGACTGATAGGCGGTTTTCACATTTGAATTCACGAGAGACCGCCAGACAGGCTTCGCGCTAGCCTTTTATCTTCCCATTGTTGGCATGGTAACGGCAGGACTCTTTGACGTCGCATCTTCAGCCTTCCACTGCGAGGTAATAGTTTTGATTTGTGTGTAAAAATGAATGCCCTGAGGGAGGGGAGAAAAGTGGAGCATTTGAATCTTTAACGGCTGCCACTATGGATATCTTATGGTTATTTTCCTCCTGATATGAATAAACATGTACATATCATCCATCACCTTGTTGTTCTTTGTATGTTCATTTTTATTGTATATAGTATTTTTATAGTATTGTTTATAGGGAATGGGGAGTAAGCATTCCATTGTACAATACAAATCTTGTATCTTACATATGAGGTTGCCTTGAATGATATATTTAGCCTTCGAAAACCTTTCTTACACTATACTACGGAATATGCATAGGCATTTCTTACATATTACATACAAATATGTAGGGATTGAAGAGGAATTGTTCTAGGAACGGATACTCACTTGTTTTCCATAGAAGTTGGTGTCCCCTCGGAAGGACCCCCTTGACCCGGTGAAGGAGAACATGGGCAGAGGGACAGGGATGGGAACGTTCACGCCAACCTGCCACAAACAAACGGTCAAACAATCCCCATTGGGCAAACTTTATAAAGCGGGCACAGCAACAGATGCGTTGATTACAGGTAACCAGAGACGCGCCGCCCGTCACCCGTTGCTTATTAAAATCTAAAACAAAAAACACGACACCGGCTAACCGCCAACTTAAATAAAAAAAAAATAATGGTGTTTTGAATCTGTGCCTCCGACGGCTTCATATTCATTCAAACTATAAACACCACGTTTGGTTGTTGGTGTTTTTTTGTGTGACAGGGCCTGTAAACTGCCCTGGGTTTAAAGAATGTTTTAAGAAACTGCGGGAAATCGAGAGGACACGCGGCAGGCAGGATCTGGCCAGGATCGGGTCAAGGGAACAAACAAAACAACCAAAAACACAGAAGAGGAGAGACGTTTGTCCCCCCCATGGAGGGGTTGTTTTGTGCCAGGAGAGTTCTGCACAGCCGGCACAGAATTCCCTGACTTGTGAACAGCAAATACAGCGCAGAACATGGACCCACAACCAAACAAGTACTGAGGGGGGTTAGGTGTCCAAATTTAAGCTTGAATGTCCAACAACCAAACAAAGAGGAATCCCTCTCTTTCCTTTTTTAGCGATATTAATACAAGATCTGTTATCCACTAATACCGTCGGGACATCTTTCCACGTCTGCCGTGTTTGGGTTCTCAAAAACCACATATTTGCTCATGCTATTTGCAGTCTCACTGGGAAGGGGAACGTGAAGGCCAAGGGCTGCCCGTGTGTATATTTTCACTGTGCAAACATTGCTATACTTGCTGGGGAGCATAATAATGGGATTACTATTAGGTGTGTTTGTGTGTTGAATGTTTTCAAACTAAAGTGTGATGTAATTTGCGTTTGACAGATGCTGCATAGACATGACGGGTGTCTGTGAATGACTCCTTTCTCCTCCGGGGGGAAAGCACACGCACACACACACACACACACGCAGACGGCGGCGATACACACACACACACACACACACACACACACACACACACACACACACACACACACACACACACACACACACACACACACACACACACACACACACACACACACACACACACACACACACACACACACACACACACACACACACACACACACACACACACACCTGGCCCACGTCCACCTCGTGAGTGTATTTGCGTGCCGTGGCGCCGTTGGTGGTGAAGATGGCCGTGCCGTTGCCGTAGGGGTTGTTGTTCACCAGGCCGATGGCGTCGTCCAGAGATTCCGCCTCAAGGACTACCAGCACGGGCCCGAAGATCTCCTCTGTGTAGCACGTCATCTGAGGCTGCAGGGGTGGGTACAGTTGCAACAATATAGTTGCTTTGGGGATGTATGTATTGACGATGGCACACACATGTTTGTAGGTACTTGTGTGCGTGTGCGTGTGTGTGTGTGGGGCGGGGTGGGTGGGGAGGGGCGGCACGAACCCCATACGTACTGTGACATTGCTGATAATAGTGGGTCCCACAAAGTTGCCGTTTTCGTAGCCCTTGACGTGGACATTCCTGCCGTCCAGCAGCAGAGAGGCTCCCTGGTCCACACCACTCTGGATCAGACTGTTGACTCTCTGCTTGGCTTGGGGGGAGATCAGAGGCCCCACATCTGCACCAGGCTGGTCACCTAAATGAGGGGTGGGGGGCCCCCCCAGAAACACACCCAGGTATAAGGTAACTCGTGCTCTCGCGATTCAATGGCCCGGCGGGCACGCATTTATAGGGGCGAGCCAACGGACAAGTAGTCATTTAGTCGCAGAGCGCACAGAAGCTAACCCACCCACGGGCGTTCCCGACAAATTTAACGTTTAAAGGGTTTCTTGCGTATAGCCGCAGAATCGGAGCGCTCGCATGTCGGTAAATAGGGAGCCCGTCTCTGTCTTTTCTCTCCACAGACAGATTCCACGACTTCCTTTTCTCCAAAGGAATCGATGCGCTTGTCCTGCCATTTCTTTCCACCCCCCCCCCCCTCCCCCCCTCTCCCCACCACCCTTCCCAGAGGCCGCAGATCTGGGCCACAAATTTGCAGCATGGCTGACTCAACGAGGCCCAGTGCGCCGGGGCAGATGTTAGGTTATAGTGGAGGCTGAGGCGTGTGGTTAAGGGGGCCGGCGTGTGTGGGCCCCGACCAAACGGACATACACTGAAGGCTGTTGAAAAGCGTTCTGTGAGCGCGTGCTGGGGGGAGGGGGGGGGGCGACGGTTGGGCACCTGCGTTAACGCGCAGCGCCTTGGCACGCTCCACCAACTCCGGCAGCCAGCTCCGCGCCTCGCCCACCAAAATGGCAGTGGAGAGAGCCATGCAGCGCTGCCCGGCCGCCCCAAAGGCCGCACCCACAAGCTGATTGAGGGTGTTCTCCTTGTTGGCATCGGGCATCACCACGCCATGATTCTTGGCTCCCTAACATACACACACACAAGATGCGGTTAGCTTCCACCGGCTCTGCCTTTCGACATGAGTAAAATCATGAGTAAAAGTTACCAATCAACAATGCAATGCTATGCTATAGAGTTTACCAAAGAGAACGTTTGTATTTTTGTCAAAATTCGATTGTTAGATTTATGGACATTTATACGACAGAAGAGGTGAGAAAACTATATACAACTAGAAAATGTGCGCCATTTGGCTGAGTGGTCTTATTTATACGTTGTTAGGGAAAATTAAGTATATTTCCTGGTCAATGCTGCCACCTTCTGGCCATATCAGACTTAACATGTCCAAGGAAGGATTACTCTGTGGGTGGGTCTCTCGACCACTTACCATGTTAGACTGAACCCTCTTGCCATTCCTGGAGCCTCTTTCATAGATGTACTCTCCTGCTTGGTTTGAGCCCACAAAGCTGATTGCCTTGATGGCAGGATTATCACAAATAAAGTTTACAGCTACAAAAGAGACAAAAAAGGGTAGGAGAATCAGATGACCACACTTTCAGTGTGCACAAATGTATTGGTGCATTGTGATGAATTCATTGTTAAGTTGATCAATAACATGATAATACATTATAATAGTAATGATATTAATTATTAATAAACCAAGTGAAAATGCACATTTTAAATGTGTCCTACAATGCCAGACCCTGCTGCATCATTTCCATTATTTTATCCTGTTCATATTTCCTGCTGTGATATTTACGTACAGTACTTCATAATAAACAAAATCATGAAGCAATGCATTCAAATTGTGCTCATCCAAAATCAACACACACACACGGGCACACACACGCACACACACGCACGCACACACACACACACACGGTCTTACCGTCGTGCTGGCCGTGGATGATGTTGAGCGTGCCGTCTGGAGCCCCGGCGTCCTGCAGCAGCCGGGCCAGCAGCATGGCGCAGCCGGGCACGCGCTCCGAGGGCTTGAGGAGGTAGGTGTTGCCGCACATCAGGCCCACGGGGAACATCCACAGGGGGATCATGGCGGGGAAGTTGAAGGGGGCGATGCCGGCGCACACGCCGATGGGCAGGCGGTACGTGTACGTGTCCATGTCCTTGGTGAGCGACGGCAGGGTCTCGCCCAGCATCAGGGAGGGGATGCCGCACGCGTGCTCCACCACCTCTACGTGGATTCAGATCCAAGATCCAAGATTGTTTTTTGTTATTTGAAATTTGGAACAAGTACAATGGAACGCTTACTCCCCATTCCCTCCCGCAGTATGCATTTCCTACAACAATACTATACTTAACTTTACAATGCAACACTATATACTACCTATGATATGCTATGCTATATACTATAAACAACACTATATTCTATACTATGCACTATACTATAAACTATAAACAACACTATACAATTAAGATACTGTACACAATTAAAAATAACAATATTGCGACGGATGGATAATATGGATAATACATATGGGGAATTGAGCAAAAAACATTTGAAAGTGCCAGTTGTGCAGCATCATGAATACAGTGCATCACAGTGCAGAACAGTGCAGTAACTGCAATGAGTCCAGAAAGTCCAGCAAAAGTATGATAGTGTAATGTAATATGGGTGTGGAGTGTGTGTCGTTGGTGGCTGGTTTAAGCAGCCTCACCTGGCCTGAGTTACAGTGATGGCTGCAAACCTGTGGGTCATTGTTAATCAAGGCCCACAGGTTAAAACAGCCACTACCTGTTCCCACACACTAGAGGGGGGAGAGCTCGAGCATGTACCATCTGCTCTGTTCACAATGATTAAAACTTTTGCTTCCTCAAGAAGCCATGTTAATGGCTTGTGGCAGCGTCATCTGCTACACTGGCACCTGAACAGGGACCTCACCGACCAGGACAAGGCACAGCCACCTCCCACACCAACCCTTTCCCCCCCCGGGAGCGACGGCCACTGGTGGGGCCCAGCAGAGGACGGGGGTGGTGGCGCAGCAATAGCTAGAAGCAACCGCCTATGGCAAGCCACCCCTGGATCCAGCCCGCAACAACCCAGGTCCTGCAGCAACTCCACCAGCAGCCCAAGGCCCCATACTCCAGGTAGGAGGTGAGGGGGGGGAGATTTGTCGCCCTGGTGGAGGGTAGCCTTACCAGGGGCTGTTGGCGGGCCCTTGAAGGAGCTACCACCGTGGCCTAGCTGTCCAGTCTCACAGCCCATCTAGACAACCCGGCAACTACCAGTCCAGAGAAACCCACCGCCAGTCAAGACAGCAGCCCAGGCCTCTGGTCTCCAAGACTAAGGAGGGGGAGGGTTGGTTGGCGGGTCACCCTGGGGTGGTGTACTGACAATGGGGTTGGTTTTTTTGTTGTGGTTTTGTTTTACTTCTAAACCGTGAAGAGTCCGGTTCAAGTTTATTTTTGGATGGGGGTGGGTTGGGGAAAGAGTTTCGGCTGGGGATTTTCCCCAGCCTCGATTTGGCGTTGGGGGTATGTGGAGTGTGTGTTGGTGGCTGGTTTAAGCAGCCTCACCTGGCCTCAGTTACAGTGATTACTCTATGGCTGGTGAGGCAGCACACCTATGGGTCATTGTTAATCAAGGCTCACAGGTTAAAACAGCCACCACCACACACACTCAAAAAAGAACTCTAGCATGTACCATCTGCTCTGTTCACAATGATTCAAACTTTTGCAATAGCGTGGATTCCTCATTCAACCCTGTGTCCTTGACTTTGGGAGGAGCCCTCAAGAAGCCATGTTAATGGCTAGTAGCAGCATCGTCTGCTACAATGTTCATCAGATACATGGTGGTTGAAGTCTGATCCAATCACAGGCAAGCATGACAAGAAGTGAAGCATGCTGTATTAAAAAGGCAGTTCAGGGCAGAGAGGAACAGCAGCTTAGCATACTTCAGATTTGTTTACCCGTATACTGCTGGATCATTCCAAGAAAACTCTCGGGGAGGTTTTGAGTGTAACGAGTGGGTATGGCCAAGAACTGATTTAGTGGAAATGGTCATGTTCACATATACCACAACGTGTCCAAAAAAGAAAAACTACAAAGAATGAATTACCACAAAAGTCTAGATTAGTGAGTGCCACACAATTGCAGGGCTTGTGGCCCAAGCAACATACCCAGAAGACTACAGTGTACTGATTAACCCACTGCAAGTAACGGGCCCCATGTTGGTTAAAAGTCAAAAGATTTCCTTGGTTGGCCTTTGCATATTGACGCATAATGCACCGACGTGTGTGTGTGTGTGTGTGTGTGTGTGTGTGTGTGTGTGTGTGTGTGTGTGTGTGTGTGTGTGTGTGTGTGTGTGTGTGTGTGTGTGTGTGTGTGTGTGTGTGTGTGTGTGTGTGTGTGTGTGTGTGTGTGTGTGTGTGTGTGTGTGTGTGTGTGTGTGTGTTAAAACTTACGCAATCCTCTGAACACGTCCCCCTCTGCATCGGCGAGGGTCTTGCCCTGTTCCAAGGTTATGGACTTGGCCAGCTCTTTCTGCATGGTAAGGAAAAACAAGCCCCTAAGTCAGTCCTCTAATCAACATCCAATTCCTCTCACACACCTTAACAGTTGTCACCTTAAAAGGGGTAAATAAATAAGGGATTTATATAACCAACCAAGAAATTAGTTTTTTGGGGAAAGATTGGATTTGGCAACATGAAGTACACAAAACCATCTCACTTACAATGTTGTCCTTGATAAGCTGCTGATAGCGTAGAAAGATCTGCTGTCGAGACAAGATGGAGGTCTCTGACCAGGGACGGTAGGCCCTGGAGCAGGAGTCCACCGCGGCCAGCATCTCCCCCTGGGTGGCTTTGGGAACCCGGGAAATCACCTGGTTGGTCGCCTGTGGCGCCGAACAGAGACAATGACTTAGTGAGCCGAGCGTCGGAATGTCCTCAACAAAACTATTGTGGTTACGTGTTTTGGTTTTAGAGGGGGGGGTTTATGTTTATTTCTGTCTAACCATGTGAAAGTAGTTTGAACCGTCTCTTGGAAGGTCATTCAAAGGTCACACATACATTTACAATACAATTGTGACATTCAAAAGCAATGATAGGCCCTCAGTAAGTGGAAATATAATTAGAAATCTAATTGCATAATGGCTGAATTGTGGGCTCCTACTTTTCATGAACAGGAGACAGTTGGTATTTGATGTGGCCAGAATACCCATTTACAAGTGTACAGAAAACTATCCAGATTAAATACTTACAGGATTGTGAATATCGAGCCATTCTGAAGACTTTGATTCCACAAATTTCCCGTCAATGAACAGCTTGGTGGTAGGCTGTGAATAAAACAGTTGTCAAGTCAAACCTGTGTCTTTAAACACGAACAATGAGCTACGCTCTCAATGCACCCTGAAGTGAGTTGTGCTGTGCTGGTTAATATTGATGTGAATTGACTTGAACCCGTCTGTCAACTCACCACTGAAGAGGAATAGCATTGACGGGCAATACTGAGTGGAACCTGTTAAAGGTGAGAAAACACATATCTAAACGTATTGAACCGGTTTAGTTGATGAACAGACTATTCATTATAAAACAACCATTGGTGTAGTAAGCTGCGAGGGGACACTGTAGGGGACAAAGTCTGGCAGTCGTTACACTCTTTGGACAAGTCCAGTATTTAGAAATGCACAAACACATTTATATGTGTTAGCTATAGCAAGGAGGCCTATTGCATTCAGAGGAGATATCAAAGGGCGAGTCAGCCACATAAGGACAAGCTTATAAACTAATATAGTTGATTATTTCCACATGAAAAGTCTAAAGTGCATTATCTCAATGCAATATAAATCACGTGCTGTCAATGTAACCAACAGTTTTTTTTGTTACAATTACTTTTCTGTTATTTTATGCATTTTCATGATTTTCTTACCCTACTCTTCACCATGGACCTCATTGCTGTCGTGGCCATATTTAAATAATTGATGTTAGAAAATATTTTTGCCAGATCCCCAGGTAGGACTGTGGTCAACAGGGCAGACCACACCGCTTGCCTTACAAGCGAGTCAGGAGTAGGCGGGCTCTAAACCAAACTGGGCTGAGATGTGTGACGTGAACGAACACACACACACACGCGCACACACACACACACGCACACACACTCTCTCTTATTGGGTACATTTGGGTGTGAACTGTCCAGTCGCTAGCCTGGGTTTACAATATCCCGCCTCAATGGCAAAGGATCGCTGACCATTGGACAAGCCCTGTACTCGGTCACTTGGTGGGGGTAATGATAAGTAACCCGAGACGTTGACACTAGTGATGGGAATTCCGGCTCTTTTGAGTGAGCCGGCTCATTTGGCTCGGCTCACCAAGAAGAGCCGGCTCTTTCGGCTCCCAAACGGCTCTTCTATTTTACCACATATACCTTTTATTTACATGAAAGTGGTGGTTCTTGATGTCCAGCAATCAGTGGTCAACTGCAGTAGCTTCCTTAACCCTGGCCTGCAGTGAAGCACGTTCTCTATCATACAGTCTCGGAATGATTTTTTGAGAGTGTTTTCCTGCTTGGAGGAACATTGGATTGAGAGCCTGTGTGAAGCTTCGGAATCCCTTGTCCTCCACAATGGAAAATGGTTGGAAATCACTTGCAATAATTTTGGCCTATTCTTCATCCACTATGTTCTGTCTAGCTGGGGTCATTCATTGCCTTTGCCATTGCCATTCATTGTATATACATTGGCTTATTGAGGTCTGTGTAGCTGTTGGTTTTTGGGTACCTGATGCATGGGGGGTAGATCCTGTAGCTGCAGCAACAACAGGTGGAGTAGACACACAGAAGCAGAAGCAGGCAGTCTGACCTGCCTTTTTTTCTTCCAACTGAACTGTTGGATGCACAGTTCTCAAGTGCCTGTGGAGGTGGTTTGTGGACCCTGCTCTATATGAGAGCTTCATGTTGCAAATTCTGCATTCTGCCTTTGTGTTTGCACAATTGTTAAAATGCAGCCAAATGCTGCTTCTTTTCCTACTTTCACTTATCTTATTTGCGCGACGCAAACTGACACTTCCCCGTGTGAAGTGTCACCCCTTCCTCTGTTCCGCTATCAGCACTGACCACACGCCGCCCCTCCTCCTTATCTATCCTCACGTGATGCACAGCATGACATGCAGTCATGACAGTGACATTCAGTCACTGCATGTACGCGGAGCACCCGTAAAAAAATAAATAACGGCTCGTTCGCGGGTGCGAGCCGGCTCCCGTCGTTCAGTAAAAAGAGCCGGCTCTTTGAGCCGGCTCGTTCGCGACCGACACATCACTAGTTGACACATGGAAAGCTAAACAACGGCGATAGCTTCAGAGAAACTGTTGATTTGCAAGACAGTCATTGTTGTTGAAACGATAAGCTGATGCAAATTCCGAAATGTTTCGAGGAACAAGTCGTAGGATAAACTGACATGCAAGTGGGCTGCTCCTGTTGTTACTTCGCACTTTAACACCATATCGGAAAATACACAGCGATGCATTTGTCCATCGTCGGCCTTGCCAAGGTATAACTTCGCTACATGTAACATATGTTGTAAGCGGCAATGCACTATGGAGCTAATGCGAACCATATGAGTTCTAAAGTGCTTAGTCACTGTTCAAAGATGAGGGAGGAGGGTTTTTAGGGAGCCATCCTATTGGTTGCACCATGGATGGGCTGCACGAATAACGGCTTCCCTAAAAAAAAAACATCTTTCAATAGTTGAAAGATTTCAAAAGAGAGAGCCCTGTGTGTAAATTGGAAAATATGGCAACGCATGATAAGGTGAACTGATTCTCTAGTAAGGAATTTGGGGGGGGAAACATGTTGCATGTGGTTGCAGTTGTTTTGGTTAATGTTGTAATGTTCTTCTCCAATTACAGCCCATTCTTCACGGTTACTTCAGAAGTTCTTGCTCCTGGAGGGTCCGAATCGGTACGTCATTATTGAGAGATTGTCCTCATATTTCCATGAGTTCCTTTGCGTTGAGCCAACATAGTAAAACGTAATCTATTGTGTGTCAGCTTTTGCCCTCAAAGGTATCGAGTATGAACAGATTCCAGTCAATCTAATCAAAGATGGAGGTCAGCAGGTAATTTAATTCATTGCACATGTAGTGCATTCTTTACTACACATTCATGGATCTGAAATGTACGCAGAACAATCTCTAATGCTTTCGGTTTCATCAAGCTCACGGATCAATACAAGGCACTTAACCCCATGCAACAAGTGCCTGTAGTCGAAATGGATGGCATCACGTTGTCTCAATCGGTGAGCTCTCATACACTTTAATTCATTTCTCCCATTAAAATGTTACTGGGTAAAAAATAAATATATAAAATATCTTGGTGAAATCACATACTGTTACTGTTCCTCAGCTAGCAGTGATCCAGTACATTGACGAGACCAGGCCAGGGCCAAAGCTCCTACCCGCGTGCCCCAAGAGGCGTGCCCAGGTGCGGGTGATATGCGACGTCATCGCCTCTGGGATCCAGCCTCTACAGGTACATCCTGGACCTTCTATTGAAAAAAATATATAATAAAAGTCACATAAAACAGGTTTGATCATGTTTGACACGCCACTGTTGTAACACCTGAAAGGTGCAGCTTGTGTCAATATAAAAAGGAAAAATCGATGTAGCCATAATTGTAGTACTCATGAGTTGTAATACATTGTATTACTGTGTGTCAGTCATCAAATAGGCAGTTTGTATGGGGTCAAAATCTGGAATGGCACTAAATAAGGGTTACCACGCAACATAAGTTATTCATTCTGAAAACACTGCTTCTTCTTTCAGAATCTGTATGTGCTCCAGAAGATCGGAGCAGATAAGGTGGAGTGGGCACAGCACTTCATCCAGCGAGGTTTCCAAGGTATTGTGCATGGGGACAATTTATACAGTCCGTTGACAGGCGTGTCCCGTCGACCAGATACCTGACCATAAACTACATTTCCCCACTTAAACCCCCCAGCTTTAGAGCCCATCCTTAAAGAAACAGCTGGGACATACTGTGTTGGAGATGAGGTAAGGGGGTCGTCTGAACATTCATTCGGGAGGATTCATTGATAATGTAATGACGCATGTCCCTCTACCTTCTTTAGCTGTCCATGGCAGACATCTGTATTGTGCCACAAGTCTACAATGCCCAGCGGTAAATCCTTAATGTCTAAAACAATTAATACTGTACTTTAAAGTTATTGTGCTGCAAGATTGTCCTTCACAAAACCTTCTCCTCAGGTTCAAAGTGGATGTTGGCCAGTTCCCAACCATTGATAGACTGAACCAGACCCTTGAGGAGATCGAGGCCTTCAGAGTGAGCCACCCGTCCTGCCAACCAGACACACCAGCTGACTTGCGTGCATAGCATGGCTCAGCATGCTATTGTTTGTAATGCTGTGTCAATAACTTTCAAACAAATAAATTTAAAAAAATCCAAGGGAAATGTGTTGGTTGTGTAGGTTTAACATTTTTATTAACATTATCATTTTAGATTTAAACTAAAACTTAAGTTTGTAAAGTCTAGGATTTTCTTCAGCCTAGGAAGTTCCATAATTTTTGATTTGTCAAAGTATAATGTATAAAGGGCATAAAGACAGTACAAAACCATTATTTATTCTTAACAGTAATACAAAATAAAAGCTATTAATGATTAAAAACACTTAATACACAGCTTTGCACCACAGAACCGAACAAAACGACAAAAAACCGAACAAAAAACAATTCCTTTGAACGCCCTTTACTTCTAACTAGGGATGTCCACTTCATACTTCATGGCTTCATTGTAGATGGTTCTGGAACAGTCCGATCCACCGAACACCAGCAGTGTGCCCTGGAGACCTGCAGGCCCCTGCTGGTGCTGCTGGGACCAGCCCAGGCTGAGCAAGGCGTGTCCGGCCCGGGGAATAGAGCAGAGCATGGGAGCCACCACTGTGCTCCAGGTGCTGGCGCCTGAGAGATCAGGGTTAGGGTTACTGGTTTTTATTCAAAGTCTACACATGCAAATCTGCACACAATATTGAATATTAAACCAGGATAGGCTCGTGGTTAGAGTGTTTGATTCCCAGTCAAAAGGTTGTGGGTTCAAACTGCCATGTCCATAATGTCATTACTGATCAGGTAGGGGTTACCATTTAGAGTCACTTTGGATCATCAAAAAAAATAGTCTGCTCTGACTAGGAAAAGAAAAATATATATAAAGCCTTCATGGTCATTTTGATTGCCATCGGGGCTGCAGGCGACGTTCCCAAAGCCACCGTACACAATCGGAGCCTTAAAGTCTTGGTCAAATGTCGCCAAGTGGCCATGCACTCAGGGTGGCACGAGCTCAAAGGTAGAAGACTTCATGGGAGACCAGAAGTCTTGTTCTGTACAACACTTGCAGTGACCACTTGGTGCAGTCAAGAAATGACATAAGGACCCACCCATGTTGAAGACATGGACATCCTGCAGGTCTCCGATGGAACTGCAGCCTCCGCTGATCAACATCCTGTTTCCTGGCACTGGCAGGGCTGCATGGAACCTGTTCCCGAACACACACACACACACACTTTTTATCAACGTATGCTAGATGGTGTGCATGAAGTTGGATCAAATAAATACAAAAAAAGGAATAACTCGCCACTGACGTGTTGCTATAAACGACAAACTCGAATGGAACTATATTTACTACAACTACCTCATACAGACACATTTGTACAAAATGAAGGATGTTTGTGGCTAAACCCATTGAAGGACACCGTGGCTACCAGATTTTGTGAGGACTAAAAGACAGATGCTAACACCGATATCCCGTTGGCTGAAGAGCCCCGTCACTCACCCTCGGGGCAGTGGCGCCGTGTTGTCACATCCAACAGCCGTGTACTCCATGAATCCTTCATGGACATAAAAATAGATCCTTTTCAGTGCAGTGCGGGAAGACTGCGCAGACCTTGAAATGGTCCAGTTCAGTATTTTGCCCTAGAATATCATCACCTTACCAAGATTTAGAATATGAACATCGTTGAGGTAGGTCGCCGTGTTCCGGCCTCCGAACACGACCAACTTGTCCGAGAGTAGGATGCTGGAATGCCTGGTTGAACATGTGCAATTATCCAAAACATTGTCTCACTTGATTAACAGAACGTCATGATTGATGAATACTATATTGTAATAAAAGAAAAAAAAAACAACAAAAGCGTACTAACCCAAACCTAGGCAGGGGCTTGTCTCCCTCCACGATGGGCTTGTACCACAGTTCATCCGCGGGGTTGAAGATGGACAGAGAATTAGTGCAGACTTTATCCCCAGAGTGGCTGCTTGGATGAACTCCTCCAAACAGGTACAGCTCCTTCTTGTAAAAGGTTGCCGTGTGATACGCCAATGTTGGAACATTTCCTTTAGCCTAAACAGAGGGGGGGGGGGGGGGGGGGGGACGGAACGGACGGACGACAACCTACCTTCAAATCAATGATCAAAACAGCAGAACTATAAATTAATTTCATGATGAGAGCGGAAAATCCCACAGTGACAAGCTTCCACGTCCAGGTGTCAGTATTGAGGATGTACAGGTCACGGTAGGCTGCGATCTTTCCAAAGCCACCGTACACAAACAGAGCCTTGGAGTCTGGGTCAAAGGTCGCCGAGTGGCCATGCACACAGGGTGGCGCGGGCTCAGAGGTAGAAGACTTCATGGGAGTCCAGAAGTCCTGTTCTGAAAAATACATATACATAAGTATACATAACATAATGTGGAACCGTTCTTCTGTCTTGATACTTACAAAGGAAAGTATATTTTACCCCAATAAAAGGGTTAAAAACATTATTTTTAAAACATCCTAATAGGCCAATGATTGGCTTGTAACTGAATGACATTCCCATTTTTTCCACAATCATTGCCTAGCTAAACCAAACCTTGCAACGTCATTCATGACTATATGAGAACAATGGCTGTTTGCAGTTAGGGACTTTTCGCCCAAGGCATAAAATGGAGCAAACATTATAAAAAAATCAAAATCATACCTATCTCCAGTTTCCACAGAGAGTCCTTACAGAGTTGTTGCTCCGATGTTTTCCCTCCAATCACAACGGCTGTATCGGGGTCAATTAAACACATGGTGTGGTTCCAACGTTTTGATGGGCCCACTGAAAAGAGAACAAAACATTAGCATCCAACAACACAATTAGGGAGGGGGGGGGGGAGGGGATGGGGGGAATGCAATGTTTGGAACGTTGTTGGTACTCAAACATCTTGGATCTTGGATCTTGTATGATGTACTGTAGCCGAGGTTCTCTGCCACTCGGTCGTCTTTCTTGAGCGGTACAATATGATCTTCTTCTCGGTTCATTGTCAGGAGTATTCTCTTGGGGCTTGGAAGGGGTTGGTCTAATGACTCCTCATTCTCATTCTCCACATCCTCAGAGAATGGACCTCTCGGACCAAATACCTTCCCCGTGGGAGTGGTGTCCTAAACAATAGACAACACGGCATCAAGGTATACCTTCCAACATTAACGAACCAACGCTTAACCCCATGTCTTAAGTTGCACCAAATGCTGGCTGTATTATCCATAACGCTGTCATTTGTCATTTCACATTTATCAGTGTAGTTCAGCATTGCAATCACTGTATTGGGGGGAATCTGTAGAAGCCTTCAAGAGACAATGTGCAACAGATACAGGTTAATGCATTTAGCATATTATATCATCATACAATACGTGTAAATATTATTTTTTTGACCAACATAATGATTTCACCTTTTCACTTTCACTTTGGGTCAAAGTGTGGGAAAGGTCAGTAGTGTTGTGCTGCTCTGGAAACAGACGTTTCCTTTGCACACGTGGAGTACTGCTGATGATGGGTTCTTGGTCCTGTGGCGTTAAGACAACACACTGCTGCAGGACGCAAGTGAAGGCACACGTGTCAGCAATCTATTACAATAGAAACTTACCTTTCCACAAACCGTGAGCAAAATCTTCCCATACACCCCCGTTCTCCCTTTCTCGGCTGCCGCACCAACAATCTCCGAGTTCCAATCTCCTTCCCATGTTAGACACCTAATTATGTAAAACAAATTAAATTTTTGGTCGTTTTGTTTAAGCACAAATCTTTAGGCAGGCATGCTTGCATGACGGCTGTAGGAAGTCCTTGACGTCCAGCTGCACCTGGTTTGACACGACAGAATGCCAATGTGCTGGGCCTGCACGTCTTCACTGACGAGGACCTCCACTGAAACGGTTGCCTCGCTGCATATCCATTCCCCGAGGCCGAAAATCACCAGCAATTTCGGTAGGGGCAGCGGGATGTGGACTTGAAAGCACCTGCGGTTAGATTTACTGGAAGAGGTGGTCCCAGTTAAGACGTTGCGAAGAGATGTAGGATGGGAATTGCAACCTAGGCCTACTACATCATAGCGAGCAACATCATGCATTGGGCCTATATACCTACCTAATGAATTGACGTGGGGCGTCACGTAGCGACCAAAGAACGAAAAAATTCAACCGCCCCATATTATATGATTCCCTGGTCTTATTGTTGTCTTAACGCTGCGAAATGAGGCCTGCAGAACAACACGACGCCTCGGCGGTCCGATTTAGATTGAAGCACCTGTGCACATGTGGCCAGCACGCTTCTTCTGGATCTCATTTACACAAGCTAATGAGGACAATTTCACCACTGGACCTAGGTGTAATTATAGCGACACTGACGAACCCTATAGGGAGAAGTGTAAATCAAACCAGTTTCACTGCTACCTATGTGACAACATAGGCCCACATCAACCCCCTCGTGATATACCATGTAATTAAGTCAGTCGGGACCAATTCGAGCGAGTGGATCTAACCGTGGGGAAGATGCGAGTAAAAACAGGCCCGACGTCTTGGGAAAATCCATTCGTTTGCTTTAGCTTCGACTCTTTATGATATTAATAGTTAGGCCTGCATTAGTCAGCACTATACACACACACACACACACACACACACACACTTCACAAGACCTGGCGTCTACGTGGCTGCCAAAATATGGCATCAAATAAATGCATAGACAGCATGATACACAATGTGGCATCTTTATTATAGAATACAATTTTCTGAAATAAAGTACAGTTAAGCAAACGCAGGAAAATTTCATTTAATGGCGTTCGATCGTATACTTCAGTAGTAGCACACCACCATTATATAATCTTTGGAAACACGCATGCACAGCACAACGGAGTGAGGTAAAACCATCTAAATAGATTGTAGACGAGACAATGTTTATGATGACAGTGTATGCCTAATACAAAGTGGCTGCTGCGACTCAAACCAAGCGGTAGCCGCCTTCATTTACATGGACCTGGGCCTGAAAAGCCACCGCCGGTCTCTGTAGACTATAGCAACTCCCTTGTGTTGAGCTCTCTGGTGAGCTCCCTACCTCATAACACACAAGCCAAACCTGATCAGGGCAAACTACACACGTATTATATATATGAAACGTAACAAGCACTTTTTTTGCGATAAGGGATAGCTTTTATTTATGTCACAAAAACAGACTGTTAACCCACCCCTATGGCTGACTAGTGACCCTCACTGGTTTACTGTACATTCACGAGCCTAACAGACTTGGACCATTAATTCCTGCAGGAACACGACTATGACTGACACACAGACACACACCTACTCACACACACACACATACACATACACAGACATACACAGACCACCTGACTCTGCACACAATTTCAAGCTGACCAATCAACAATCATGATTGAAGCACATGAATGGGTTACATGGAAGAAAAACCAAACAACCACCACATTTCATCTTTACACACGTAAACACACATGACGTGATGCACAAAAGCAAGTTGGAAATCAAAAGAAGGTGCCCATAAACAAAACACAAACATAAACTTCCCATTTAGTTATGAGCAATTCTGATTTAAGCACCTGGCCCAACCATGCAAGTGTAGTACACTTCGTCCCTGACTGATGCTACCATAGAAATCTGCTGTTGGAAGATAATATGCATCTGCGATGAGCACGTCATTTGAATGCACGGTACATGGGGGAAGCACTTTTGCAAGGCGCTATATAATAATAATATATTTTTAGACATCGGAGCAACTGTTGCATTTAAAATGATCCGGTCTTATAAACTTTGCAGGTAGCCATATGACAGCACGTGTAGATAACAATAAAAATAGATGTGCCTATAGTGGACCATTACTTTCTTGAGTGTAGAATCAAAAAATAGTTGTTGTTTTTTGCTCCCACACAAAAACCGGACATTCTTAGAAAACTAGACTAGTTGGGATCCTCAGGCACTATAATATACTCTATAGTAGAGCGTTTTGTTTCGCCAGAGTGAGTAGGAGTTATCAAACTTCAGCATGTAAGTGCCTTCCCCCGGGAAGTCGTGGCTCCCGGCATGAACCAACAGGTGGCTGTCCTGCCGGAACACAGGCAGGACCTCCCCCAGGCTGGCGTTCTGCAGTATTTTGGAACCCTTCTCCACGTCGCCACTGCTGACCGGCCCTGCAATGAAGAGAAACCAGGGTCCCTTCACAGGAATAATGGTGTGTGTGTGTGTGTAGCACAACATCAACGTGCTCTCCTTACCGACCCCCAACAGCATTGTTGCTCTTCTTTGCACACTTTCATCCCTGCTAAAACGACATGAATCCCCATGATTCCCACCCTCCCCCCCCCACCCTTAAAAAAACGATATGCGATAAATAAAAACAACCCTCTTACCTTGCACCTCCCCCTCTTCGTCCTCGTCGTCGCTGGATTCGCTGATGTGCACCGTGATGTTGCGGCTGGTCACCGGCGTCCAGTCGAAGTACACGCCGAAGGCGATGTCGTAGCCGTCCGTGGCGAACTCCCAGCACACGCGCTTGCTCTCGGGAACGGTGGGCACGTGCACCGTCATGATGTCCCCGCGGTACACAGTGACCACGCTGTCCTCCGCCCGCAGCGTGGCCTTCAGCTCCTTGATGGTGACGGAGGTCCACGTGGTGGCGGGGCTCAGCGCTGGCAATTGGGCTGCTTTTCACGGGGGGGGGCGGGGGGGGGGGGGGAGAGAGAGCAACGGACAGACACAGTCAGACAGAGCGCCAGAATGTTTAAATAACATTGAAAACAAATCATATTTGTTTATGTTTTTTATGATTTAATGATTCATCAATTTGTAATTGGATGTTTGAGATCAAGTAAGAGATTACTTTTATTAAACTGTGAGGCATAGCCGCAGCAGGGTGCTACCTTTCATCTCACTGGAGAGCTCAGAGTTCCCAGTGGTACTGCTCTCCTCAGTCTCTCCCTCCAGATTTTCATCGGTAACACTCTCATGATTGCTCTGAAAAAACAAACACAATTGAGATTGGTGGTTGATGACGATAAATAGATGAAAGAACAGTTAGAGTATTTAGAAAAAAATCCCTTACTGAATCTGTGGAATCCTTTGAGTCAGAAGTCCCATCCATATTTGACTCACTGACGGAAGAACTGTTTGAAAGATCTGTATTCTGGAGACTGCAAGGAAGATTTGCATACACACGTTTGAAGTCACTAGATCAAGTACAATGCATTTGTCCAGGGTGAGACCAAAAAAAAAAAACGTCTTGTAAGCACAAGTCAAGGCAAATCGTTTCTTAAATAAGACGCCGCAACAGGTTACCTGTCTAGTGGTCTGTCCTCGCCTTGGTTCGAAATCATCCCAGGGAAAGACGAAACAGACAGGGATGACAACCTGGACTGTAGCGCAGACGTCTCTAATGTCTCCATCCCTCTACAAAACAGATCAGATCAGAGAACACCACCGTGTTCTCTCACAGCAGAACCCCCACCCCTCTGGACGACAACATAGGCGTGACTACCTTCCACTGTACTGTCGGCGACCACCAGTATAGGCCAGTACGACGCTAAATGTCTTCGTGGTTGTGTGTCAGCAACATTAAGCTTTAGACAAGTGTGCGTATCACGCCGTGCACAATGCAAATCACTGCCATTAAAAAACAAAACTAGACTGTCGATGTTCCCTCATATGGTGAAATGAGGAAGTCTTAAGACGACATCCGCTTCTTCGCAGAGAACTGGCAGCTGGCTAACCGCTAAAAGTGCACCCGAAAGAGAACAGGAACACAGTTTGACACTTACCAAATATAGAAGTGATGTTATACGGTTTCGGTATTTTTGTGTTTGCTCAATCAAACGTAGTCCATGGGGGACTGCGTGGCGTGTGTACTGCGACGGACTCCGCTCAGCCACGGTGATGCTTTGCAGTAAAACCCAGACCCTAGATTGTCATACTTCCGTATATTGGCGAGTATTGACGAACATTCCCGAGTGTGTATCGAAGTGGGCAGGCGGTCGGTAGATTGTTAACAGATAGATTATATTGCGTTGAGTTATTATATTGTGTTGATTTATTACTGCGAACACAGACAAGGAGAATATGCACATACAACACAGTTTAACAGCAAATGTATTCATTTATTTAAATGACTTGATGACGAGGCATGGCTTGGTTTAACCAAAGATGATGCTGGCTTTAAATAAACAGACACTGAAAGACAAAAAAAATGTGACATTGGGCTATTGTATTTTTTGTGTCGTTGCTAGTGATTTGTATGCCATTGAGATGGATGCTGCTATATTTCTTCTTGATACAAATAATGACAATGGTGTCTCCTTCACATGGACATCAATCAAATTAATCCAGGGGAAAGGCCTTGGGAAGAAGAGAAAATAGGAGACAATGCTTTTTATACTGCATGTATACACAATACATATTGTGACATCACAATACAAGATACAATACAAGATATGTATTGGCCATTTGCAACACGTACATAGGAATGCTTACTCCCCATTCCCTCCTGCAGTATACATCTCCAAAGCAATACCATAAAAATAATACATACAATAAAAATGAACAAAAAAACCCAGCAAAGTGACTGATAGATGATATGTACGATGTTGGCATTGATAAGGGCCTAAAAAAAAGATAGATATTTGTATGTAATGTAGGCTATCTGCCAACACTAGATTGCCCGTTATCATTAACTTGACAAAACACTTGCATGTGTCGATATATTTAACTTTAAACCGTGATATGAGGTAGATCATCATCATTGAACAGGCCATTTAATTGCACTTACTCATCGAGGGAGAGGGCAGATGAGTTGATGTAACTTTGTGTGGTGAATTCCTCACACTGCGGGGCCTTTAGCTGAAACATGTCGTTGATAAGGGCGAGCGTGTCCCTGGATCCCATGCTGGCAGAGGTGCACACATTCAGGAGGCTGTACAATACGCCACACACCCACTTTGTGTCCAGAGAAAGGCCACCTATAAGATATTCCCACGCCATCAGATTATGACCATTATAACATTAAGCATTGATAATATATTACTAAGTAGGACACCTTTGAGTTCACATATGAGTTCAAATGCACATAACGGCATAATGAAGCCTGCATTGGTAATGGTATCTTTGTAAAGTATATACACTATTATTGCATCAAAGATTGTTGTTTTTGCCTGAAAGTCCAGAGTCATCATTTAAACTGGTAGACAGTAAGTGCTTTCTCTGAAGCTGCCAAATCATAATAGCTTAAGTAGTAGATGTCCTAGAGGTAGCTAATATAATAACTATAACAGTACCAATAATAATATATACCATACTTCTATATATACATACCACTCATCTCCAAAGGACTGGATGCTTTTATCAAAACGGGGTCTTTTAATGCCCTGGAGATGCCATGTTGAGACTGCCACACATCTGTCGTCTCTCCAATAACAAAGTCATACTGCGGTCGGAGAATGAAACTGTGCCCAAGAAGATTTTCCAATCTGAAAGAAAGAAGGAATAATTTCAGCTCAATTCAAGTGTGTGTGTGTGTGTGTGTGTGTGTGTGTGTGTGTGTGTGTGTGTGTGTGTGTGTGTGTGTGTGTGTGTGTGTGTGCGTGTGTGCTGGTGTACCTTTTCGGGGGCACAGCAGTGATGAAGCTGTACACCAGACAGTGCTTTGGCAGGTGAGTGCGCAAGTCCTCACTCACTGTACCGAGGTGAGAGGGCAGACAGCACAGGAACAGCACGTTGGCCCAGGCGGCTAGTCTGCTGTTGTCAAAGTAGCATTCGACTCCTCTCTGGGAGTACTCCACTGACAAGAAACAACCAGAAACCAATTAACACTTTCTAAGTTCACAAAGGCCCCATTATTAGGTATCGGCCTAATATAATAATACAATAATAAAAATAGCTTGAATTGATATAATGCCTTTCAAGGGACCCAATGCCGCTTTACAGAGGGGTGGAAAACAAAACAAAATAAACAAGCAAACAGCTAAGGCAAATACAACAAAAAATAATAAAGTAAATAAATAAAAGTAGCTTTGAAAGGAGGGAAAAGGGATGGGCTTAGAGGTCAAAGGCCATGGTGAACCGAAGAGTTTTGAGGGGAATATAGGAAGGATAAGCACCTGAACTCTCTGGTCTTCGAGTAGATATCTTAATTTGAGCAGGTTGTATCTCAGTTGTCTCAAGAAGGGATGTGAGGAGTTGCTTGCCGATGTGCCCCATCCCGAGAATCCCAACACGGAGGTCGTTTCTTTCTCCATCTGACGCATGCCGTTTGACATTTTCTCTAATTTAGTAATACAATTTAAAAAAAAAAAGTGCATGTCACATGTCATGCATTTCTCTGACGGTAGTATTGTGTCACCCAACAACGATAAGTGAACCTACCTTAGCGAATGAGAGAGTTTGCATAAAAACACAGCGTGCGCGCACCCACATACGGTGAGTGCATTAGCGCGTGCACGAAGAAATAGGATTTCTCGTCGTCTCGGAGACCGGACTCAAAAGACAAAGTGGTCAGATCAACAGTTAGGTCCACCATCTCCTTTTTTTTTTTTACACTATAATATATCACAAATGTTACCCTATAATATATCACAAGTGATGCAATACAATAAAACACAAGTACGAAGACGTCCACAGCCTGCTGGCTGTCGCCA
Source organism: Muraenolepis orangiensis (assembly GCA_027704905.1). Classification (NCBI taxonomy): domain Eukaryota; kingdom Metazoa; phylum Chordata; class Actinopteri; order Gadiformes; family Muraenolepididae; genus Muraenolepis; species Muraenolepis orangiensis. The sequence continues at coordinate 22,025,010 of CM051016.1, forward strand.
TGGTAACGCTTAGACGAAGAAAAAAAAAGACTTCCTGTTTGACAACCCGCCCCAGAAGAAATGTCACTTATCAGCAGTCACATTTTTGTTAGCCTAAATACTTGTTAATGTTTATAATTTAAACCAGGATACAACTAGCACTACACAACAAACATCGCTCTTATTCTTGTCATTTTCTCTGTTTTTAATTTAAAAATTCATGCTTTTAATACAAAGACCAAAAATTACCTGTACACTTATGTACAAGGAACAGAGCAGATTCAAAGACTGCGAATCACAAAGTCTAACGTTCAACTTTAACATTTAAACAAACTTTAAAAAAAAAAGAACATTAAGCATGATATTAAGACTTTGGTTACAGGTCTTTAACTGATGCAGACTTTGGCCAGCAGTAGTCACAGTCGCCCAAATAATTTAACTGCAATAATAAAATCAGGTCTTAGCCCCATGTATCATTCGTGTGCGCAAAGTGTACATGCCCCGCCACTAGAGGGGGCCATTGAACCATAAAAACATTCACACTGCTGTGACTATACCCTTACTCTTTACAACGATTACATATTAGGAATACAAGAAATGAGAATTGTTCGTTGTACGGATTTGAGGACATCACACATTGGATATGACTTGTTTGTTGACAAAAATGAATTAACCTTCCGTCGACGTCTCATGAGGCAATGGACTGTCCACCCCCTTTCTACTACACATGAAACAGAACGGTCACCACATCACCACCATGTGTGTGCCTCTGTTTGGCATACATTTCCCATTGATCACAAAGTCCCTTTGTCTCAGCATTGCATTAGATAACTCACTGTGAAGGCACCATGAGGGAGGGGTTGCGGTATTCTAACACAAGCCAAATCACATGAAACCAAAGTGCCACATATCCGATGAGATGAAACCCTATTTTCAAGATAGTGTACTTATTTAACCCTTAAAAAGACCCCCCCCCCCCTCCTTCAAACAGCAACCAAAAGAAACGGACCCATCAAAATCTTCCAGTCTGAAAAGTGCTAGAGCAGTCTACAGTCATTGAAACGGAAAGGTCACTGGCAGCACATGTTCTGTGCAACAATACTAATAACAACTGTTCTGTTGGGGGTAAAGAGACTACTCCTCCCCCTGTCTCCACTTCTGAGACTCTTCCTGGCGGGCGTCGGGGTGGATCTGGTTCCTCATCCCACCCAGGACGTTGGAGGTGGCCTCGGTGGCCATGATCAGGGGCTTGACCACCGCCGGGGGCAGCTGCCGCAGGACCCCGCCCACGGCCCCCGTCATCCCGCGGTGCTCGTGCTCACGTGTGGCCGTGTCGTAGATGGTCAACGCCGTGTCGGTGATTCCCTGGAGGACACACACACACACACACACACACACACACACACACACACACACACACACACACACACACACACACACACACACACACACACACACACACACACACACACACACACACACACACACACACACACACACACACACACACACACACACACACACACACACACACACACACACCTTTTCCATTAGGTTCCAACACTAGTTTCATGTGCATGTCATATGCCGGCCCGAATTGGATGGTACATTTTCGTGCCACACTAATATCCAAATGTACAGGAATTGTAAAGGAATGTTGTGTAGGTTGTGTTTTTTTTTTGTTGCCGCAAGCATGGGTCTTAATGTTGCCTTACGTCTTTGACGACGGTGTAGGCTTTAGCCACGCCTTCCCTCAGGTCTACTGGCTGGTGAGCCAGCCCGTAGTGAGAAACACGCTTCATCCTTCTGGAATCTCTCTCGTCTGGCACAGGAGACACCATGTCGTACGCGGTCTCCGCCGCAGCCTAAACCAAATGACCAGACCCACAACAGCTCGATTAATGAGGGACTTCCCGTGACCCATTACCTTATGGGCTGGAGGGGCCGTCGTCCCTCATGTTGAGATGGGACTAGTGGCCGCGGTCACAAAAAAGGAGGGCACTGTACCTGGATGGTCCGCACCATACGGTTGGTGAGCTCCAGGGCGGCCATGGCGGTGGACGTGCCGAAGGACGCGGTGCCGCGCTGGAATCCGCGCACGATCCGACCGTCCTTGCGGTACTGCTCGATGGGCAGCCAGACCAGGTCTCGGAATCCCTGCACTGAACACAATGACAAAGGGGTACAAAAAAAAAAGTAGTTTTGACCTTATGAATTCCTTAGCAAAAACAACTGCAACTGCCGTGTAATGTCAGCTTGTAGTGGAAACACAACACTTTTTGCACACTGAAAGATTGCAAGAATAGTCTTCAGGCAATCATCACCGATCGCCCTCAGAGAATCGCTCTTTTCCGGCAAGACACAAACATCAAAAGGGAAAAGACAGTGAAAATGGGACTTGTGGAGAAAGTTGGTGTCCTATGCATGTGACGATCTGGAGAACCCACGGGGTACTCACCCAGCTGCACCAGAGAGTGAATAGGCCCCACTCCGCCTAGGAGTCCTGGAAGCTGGTTCTTCTTGATGTCATTTAACCACTCATTTATTGCATATGAGAAAAGCTTATCCACCCCCAACAGTCTGCAAAAAAAAACAACCAACCACTACTAAAGAAATACCACTGATTTAATGCATTCTGTACACTTCATCGCTGCATTATTTTCAACTTTAACTAAGTGTAGCACATTTGGGCCTCTGATATAATGAGCTAAGCACCATCTAGCCCATTCCAATATTTTACAGATTTTAAACATACCCTTGTCTATAACACAGACGTCTCAGTTTCAGCTCAGAGCAATTGAGCTGGGTCAAGCCGATGACGATCCCCGCAAAGGTTCCCTGAAACAACAACATCATCCATCTACATTCAGACAGCACCCCTTAACGCGAAGGTAAGCTCATTTTGACAGTCCCCCTGGCACCGTTCAACCTGACGCGCCAGATGGTTTGTTACACATCTGGGAAGTCCTTTGAAACTGTTTGGAAAAGGGCTGGCACCTGTGATTGGATGGACCATCGGTCTATCACCACACAAGTTGCTGTCAGCAGTTTGCTCATTTGCTCATCAGCCACAATCAGATAACTTGAAGCCTGGCAAGATGGATTCTGGCTTCACCTGCTCCATTGAAACGTGCTTCCCATGGTAATCCAAGCGAATTGGAACCTCTGAAGTGAAGCGAAACTCCCTGTTGAGGAAAAGACTAAACATGAATGCATAGTATGATTAAGAAAAATGTGGACCAACTGAAATCATTTGCAAAAACGAAATTAAGATGACTTAAGATGGGATCCTTCGAGATCCTCACCTGAAGAAAATGGGTTGGTCTGTGAAGGAAGGGGAGGCAGCATCGGTGTCAGGTTCCTCCCTCCCAGAGGTAGACAGGCCATTGTGGCTGAGTCTCCTCTGGGCCGGCACAGAGATGATGGGGGCCGGGTCCTGGTTGTTGCCTTGGTGCTTGGAGAAGCTGCAGGAGATCTCTGGCCCAGCCGGTTTCTTCACCGATATGTAGAGAGCTTCGGACATAAAACCAAAAGGAACACTAAAAGATGTATGCGTGACACGGACATGACACTGGAGGACTATTGTGAAGTTGTTTTACCTTCCTGGTCAGGTGGAGAGAACAGTTCTACCTCTGCAGCGAGACTGCTAAAGAAGTCTTTCAAGAAGAACAAGGCATCCTGTAGACAACAACAAGCATGGTAAATGCCTTAAATGTAATTGTACTGAAATACATTCAGACAAGTCTGGGTTGGGCTAAGGCAGCTTTCAATTTTTTATTTGATGTACAAACTGAACTTGACCGTTACCTGGTCAATGTTGAGGCGAAGGGGCATCAAGGAAACACGTAAACAACACTCCTGGGGAGCCTGGCCAGCCTCTGGACACATGTGCAGCGCCCGGACTGTCAACTGGGGAAGGCCAGGAAACAAAAGCAACATTTTTTTTATGAAGAGCTTTTAACTGCACTTTACAGCATTACCGGGCCATTACCGCCTTCCTCACCATGTTCGAGTGGGCTTTGCGGGGCATCTCCTTGCTGGAGTAGAGGTAGAGGAACTTGTTCATCTGCGAGGTGGCCAGCCTGTCCCGGATCTCCAGGTCCTGCACGGTGAACACCTGCCGGGACACGGGCTGGTCGGCAGTGGAGCCAGGGGCCACCGGGGCCTGTGGGTAGACCTCGTGCTGGAACCTGACCTGAATGGGGTTAGTGTGAATGGATTCATCAACGAGAGCATTGATCTTCAAAAGCCAATCACTAATATAGACATGAGGAGGTATGTCGTTGGCAGAGTGTTACCTTGCTGAGCTGTATCTCCATCAGCACGTCTGGGTTCCTTCCTCTTCCACCTCCGGGACGGCCCCCGGCTACCCGGCTCTGTCTGACTGGCGTCTGACAAGGGGAGCTGTAGGGCGTCGTCCTGCCACAAAATCAAACAAAACAAGCAAATAACACAAGATGAACAAACTCGATAGGTTGGAACATGCAACGGCGTCTCGGTGCGCGTCTCTCACCCCCGACTCCTGGCAGGAGAGGCCGTGAACGTGGTGTTCCCAAAGTCTTTACCGCCGTACAGGTGCCACACCACAGAGATCTCCCTGATGAGGTAGCGCACTTCTGGGACAGGATAGTTCACGGCGCCACGGCCCGAGCACGTTCCCTCCAGAGGCTGGCTGAAGTAATTGTCCTTGATTAGTATGGGACTGGATGTCAGCTGGTTCACTATAGGCTCCTGGTTCCGATCCTGGAACACACAAGCACACACCACACACACACACTATAATCACTGAGATTAATTGTATGCCGAGTTTACATGGACTCCATTACTTAATCATTCTATAATTTGACAGACATGTTTGCATGCTCTGTGAAACAGGAGCCCCTAGTATCTGCAGTAGGACACATAATTGTTGAGACCAGGGTGGAAAACACAGCATTAATAAACCGGTGTCATTCTACAAAATCTGAACACAAAACCCCCTCTTGTCCTCGAGAGACAGGGCAAAACCTGGTTGTTAATTTGGTTTCTCATAATCTGATAATAACCGTCAAGCAGGAATGCCATACCAGGCATAACAGTTTCTACAAACTTTCATATAATTGGATTAGGATGGTGCAAAGTCATCACATACTCAAGTGTTTCATTTGATGAGTCTGACAAAAGGTCCTAGCACCGAAAACGTCAGCTGCTGAGTGCGGGACATTCTTTTCAACACATTCAATTTTAAATCAACTTCAGTAAATATTCAGTAAATGAGCCTACATCTCCTCTGGCGCCCGGAGTGTCCAGGATACAGAAGTCGTCGGCCTCCTGGGCCGGATTGGGGACGGGGGTGATGAGGGGGGAGTGGAGTATGGGGTAGGAGGGGCTCAACTCTTGAGGGGCATTCCCACTCTCATCCGGAAACAGGAAGAGGTCCGAGCGAGGAGGGTCATTGTCCTGACAGAGCGCCTTGTGTACACCTGTGCAAAAAAAAATCGACAACCGTTTATCAGATATGATACCATTTTGGTATATGGTACCGAAGATCTAAGACGTATGCTCTGTACATTGTGATGCACTGTTCTCACCGTTCTGCTGCAGGCCCTGTGCATGCTGTCCATCTGTCTCCTCCATGGCCTCACTCATCAGATCCTGCAGCATCTGCTGCTCCGTCTCCGGGAGCAACGGAGCCAGAGACGGGGGCCTGCTGGGCAACTCCACCTGTCCATGAAAAAAGTGAAATGTTCATTGTTTATTCTAATCTAATATTACACTTAATCTATGAGGAAAGCAACTATATTATTTCAACACATCTGGACATACTGGTCTGAATTTCGTCTTATTGACCTTAGGCCTCTGCGGGGCGATGCCACTCTTGGCCTCCTGGCCCGTAGGGGACATCAGGTCTCCGTAGCTTGCCACATACTGGATGAGGTTCATGAGGGCAGCGCAGGAGTCTGAACACGTCCGAATGCGAATGACATCACTGGAGCAGCGTAGCTCGAACCTGGGCTCCGACTGCTCTCCCCACGGCACAAAAGGAACAGAATATGAGGTGATCACATTCATTATAGACAAATATAGAATAGGGTTAAAGAATACGTATCCAACAGAAGAAGACGGAGACCTCGTACCAATTCTCTATTCACTCCCGGTTTGACAGCGATAATCCTCAACTCCAATGTCCCCATGTCCACCACTTGCACATAGTCTAGAAAACACGAGGTGAGACAGACAAGTCAAAATCGCTAGCACTGAACATACTTGAAACCCCTGCGAGTCTTAGACCTGACCGAGAAGTCAACTGACCTCGCTGTAGATTGACAGACACGGCATTGCTCTTGTCGGAGAGGAATAGAGCGGCTTCGTCCAGGATGATCCTGAAACCGATCAATGGTGCACACTCAGCTGAGACACAGTGTCTTAAATAGCCATATCGACCGATGTGGGGAAGAAGGCCTCGTACCTGAGCGTGGATGACGATAGATCCAAAGAGACGCTGCTGGACACGCTGAACGTCTCGACCACCAGCAGTGATCTCAGCGGGAGGTTAAGGGGTCTGTCGGCCACAAACAATGCATGCATTTGGTCACATTCACTCATATCGGAGGTAGAATAGTGGCACCACGCTGTGCTATTAGTTAATGAGTCATCCAATATCCAAGCCTCACATTGATTACATGACTAAAATACCCGTGTGACCTTATGAGCAGGGGGTATAGTGCCCATAGGACTCAATCATCACCTGTAGGTTATTTTACGGTATTTCCCTAGATCACCGTCAACCCTTCCTTTTTTATATTGCGCTTCTACAACTTAATTAGCGTGTTACGGCCAAACTACCACCAAAGTCACGCCCCATGATGTCCTACGGCTGTAGCTTAGTCTATGAGATACAGCTCCTATCTTTCTAACTTTCTTGCAGGACTTTTCTCCTGTAACCAAAACGTAGCTATTACATTGAGTCGAATGGCTTTTGGTTGACAATGCCATGACAACGCCAAACAACGCCATGACAACAATGCGCTATTGTCATGCAACTGAAATCAATGGCACAACTTTGATGTGTAACCTGTAATCTAAGGAGCAGCTCCACAGGTGTAGATGCAGCGTGGTGACCGAGGTGGGAGGAGTGTAACCCAACACAGGCTCATCCGACACATTCAGGAAGTCCACAATCTAATGCACGGAAATACAACCCAACAAAAATGAAATAACAGGGAGGATTGAAATATACATTGTTTGTCATGGATATGGACCAGCAAGCTGCCCTACCTGCTCGTACCAGCCCAGACTCTGTGGGACCACTCTGTGCTGGAGGGTGGCTCCTCTAACTCCCACGGCTACCAGTAGCTCCTGCAGAACAGAGCAAGGAGCAGAACAGCTACAGCACGGCCAACACTGGAAGATAACCTGCGGCCAAACCACTTCGGGCAAACATCAAACACCTCACAAACCGGATCAAGGGGGCTCAGGTTTAACCAGAGCTTCTGTGACAACACTGTCCTGAGGTTTCAGAGCAAGGTTCAATGTGTTTTTACTTGCCGTTTGCAACAAGTGCAATGGAATGCTTACTCCTCATTCCCATTCAGGAGGAGCAGCCCTCATGTGATTTGACGTGAAAGAGTAAGACCAAGGCATATAAACACATGCGGGGCTTAAAAGAGGCCACACTGTGATCACATTGTAGTCAGAAAGAAAGAGAGCGGATTAAAATAAACACTAAAAACAGCCTTGGACTACAGACCCAGACTGGCGGAGAGCACTGTTCACAAACAGAACCACATTGTATGCACCAGGTGGGGAAATTATACACTAAAGTAGGTTACCCAGATGATACATGTGTGCTTGTCGGTTCTGTTGCATTTCTGTTGAAGCCAAATATAAACAAAAATAGCCGTCCTATTTTCCCCCCACATTCTCAGCCACAAGTGGCCCATGTACAATGATAATTGATTATTGATAAACCAGGCCAGAATTTTCCCAAGCGAGGTTTCAAAACATCGACTTAAACGTTAAGCCTAGAAGTGCATTAAGGGAAATTAAATGACTTTACAACAAAAACAAATTCCAATAACCTTATTAGACATCTAGAGGAATCGGTAGACTAGAGAATGCCACAAAGCGCTTCTTTAAAGCCATTGAATCTGTGTGTTCCCAGGGGGGGGGGGGGTTTCTTTCACCGGCCAGAGTTTACCTTGACCGTGCGCTCCGTGTTCTGGGACGAAATTTTGATGGCGACGGAGAGCATGTTGTGGGCCTCCAGACCCACGCCTTCCGACGCCGTCGAGGACGACCGGTCGGCGGGGACCGTCTCCATTTGGTAGATGCCCGGTTCTAACCAATGGGGACGCGTCCTGCAGGGTAACTTGATCTCCGTGCCGGGAGAGTCTCTATCCACGAGTCCTGAGAAGTTCACCATCGTCACGATTTAAAAATCTAACTTTTTTTTTGCACAGCACATGCCAACTACTACAATGCAAAGACATTGGATAGATGGATTTAGGGAGTAAGGTACGGTCTGTGGTATGTACCATTACCTTGGTGATACATGCAGACGTTACTGGTGTGGAAGCAGATGTAGTGTTGGTCTACGTAGCCCTCGTATTGCGCCACTGTGAACAGTGTGGCGTTCTTCACCTCCAGCCAGAACTCGCCTTGTTTGTGCTTCAGCACGGTCTTGTCCTCTCTCTGGAGAGATTGAGCACAAAGATCCCCATAAAAAGTCCCATTATTAATCAATAAGTCCAGGTAACTGGCAAGGTTTGGATGGTTAAGAACCGTCTGCAGTTTCTTGGGGCTCACCTTGGCATCGGTATGGATGGACATGAGGCCGTGGTTGACACTCAGGACAACGGAAAACAGGCTCTGGGAGGTCTTGCTCTGGGCCTTGGACTTGGTCCTCTTTCTGCGAGACCTCGGGTGGAGGTCCGATGCGGGAGAGTAGTACTGCAGGTTCTCCTCTTCGGAGCCGCTCGAGTCCTCTGGGAGTACAAGGTACAGACGGAGGCATGTCAGCATCATCGGTGGACCGGCTTTGCTTGCTGGTTGGTTTGATTTGTTAATAGCATCATAGGATTCAAAGAGCAATTGCAATGGGGTGGGTTTTTTTTCCCACAAACTGAGCCATTGAAAAACATTATATGACAACATATGAAACACAATAATGAAATCCAAAAATCCTCCCCTAGATTTAGAATTTCTGCCAAAAATCCATCAGCCAAAGTAGGTTTAACTTACGGACCAGATAATGCACAATTAGACACATTTTTACAGTAGATGCCCGTTTCCATAAACATACAAATAATAATGTACAACATGTCATACTAGATGGTATATACACACCACCAAAGATATACACTACACATCTGTGTGCATACTGTATATATTGCGTTACCTTCTGTGCCGGTGGAGCGGAACTGGCTGAAGCTCTCCTTAGCGTAGGTGTTGATGAGCTGGCTGGCCACAGAGAGCCCCCCCCCGTAGGGCATGCTCTCCACCGTCTCCACCGGGGAGGGAGCCGTGGGCTCCCACAGAAGCAGATCGTTGTTTATTCTGGAACAAAGACCGGTCGGATATTCAGGAATAAATACACGAGGGGGAAAAGGCAGACCGTGCACAAGCCACGTGGACTTGAACGTCACCTGTTGTGCAGTCTCTCGTAGAAGGCCTTGCTGGGCAGCGTCAGCTGCACGTCGGGGAGACACAGCTCCAGGATGAAGCGAGAGTTGTTCGTGGTCTTCTCCTGGAACTCGGTCATCTCCGCGACGTCGCCGGGAATGACCATCTGAAGACGACGCAATGTTTACATCGGACATCCACGGGTCACTTTCGATTACAGGTAGTCCAAGCTTTTTTTTTTGTAATTGTAAACGGTTGTCATGTGCTACTAATGTGGCACAATGACATCATGATGAAAAATATTTCAATATCACTCTTGAAATTATCTTTATTGTCTTCTGTTTTCCATGCAAAATAATAATAAAATTAAAATTAAAAAAATGAATTCAATCATTTTTTGGATTTAATTATACATAATTCAATATTTCATATTTGTACCTTTTGTAATAACATTGTCCGTCCCTCTTTTATCCAGCACCCACCTCTTCATTCTCGTACATGACCCGCCGTGAGGAAAATGGCGACGGCTTGGGTTTCCCGAAGTCACACACGTCCTTCAGAGAGTGGTTCGCACCTTCCTCCTCCTCCTCGGGCGAGTGGTCCTCTGCCCCCTCGTCATCCTCGGCGGTCACGCGTTCCAGGATGGAGTGGATCGCGGTGGGGTTCATCTTCAGCACAACCCTGACAACAAGACCCACCCCCCCGGTCATATGAACGGTAACTGAACTGGACTCCAAATTAAGAGACTCTCAGTTTTGTTATTGGCTGAGATTTATTCAAGGCGCTCACCTGGGCCAATCGAATTTGCCACTGTCTGACGTCGCCATGTCTCCGTCCATAGTGTGGGACACTCGGAGGAACCGGGCAGCCGCTTGGTCCGGGTCTTCCTGGAACCTCCCTAGGTGGGCATGGAGATGAACACACGGTTATATTTCTACACACAGTCAAAACATAACCATGTCTGAACAGGTCTGCTCTGGGCAGCCACGGACCGGTGAGCTCCCTGAAGATGAGCTCCATCTTGGTCTGGTCGGGGGAACTGCCTCCCATGAACTCTGTCTTGAGCTCCAGGTCCTCCAGGTCCAGGTAGAGCACTTCCTTCTGCAGGGACTTCTTGAACCAGGGGCCCCGCTCCTGGTCCGAGCGCAGGTCGGGGATGGGGAAGCGGACCGCCAGGCGCATGACGGGGGCGTGGACGCTCAGTGTGACGTAGCAGTGTGTCGGTGCGCGGATGTCCTCGAGGAATACCTCGGCGAAGGCCTTATGCTGCGACATTCACAAAGGGTTCATTTAGTCTATACATTCTGATTCACTATACAGTACCTGGTACACAGTATAATAATAATGAAATAACTTGAATTTATATAGCGCCTTTCAAGGGACCCAAGTCTGTTTTGCAGAGGGGTAAAAAAATCGAACAAAACAAACAAGCAAACAGCTAAGGCAAATACAAAAATAAATAAAGTAAATCAATAAAAGTAGCAGCAAAAGGAGGGAAAAGGGATGGGTTAGAGGTCAAAGGCCATAAGTATAGAGGCTACAAACTAGCCATTAAGCCATTACAATTCAGAGCCACAAGTAAAGGATAATTTAGTGATAAAGTAGTGTCCTTTATGTTGGTACACTTATTATTCTTAGCTTGACAACAATCTCTAACCAGCCACAAAGAGTCGTGACCTGATCTGCTTAGAACAATGGACCCATTAAATACCCGCGCCTCCCCTTTACCCCAGACAATCAAGACAATACAGCCACACATCTACGTTGGGAGCGGAGATGTTCTCACCAGGCTGACATGTTTGTTGTACGACGTGTACATGTGGGAGGCCATCATCTCCGTGGTGGCCAGCTTCTGGGGCTGCAGCAGGGAGTTGAGGCGGTCCACGATGCTGATGTCCAGCTCAAAGCGGGCAGAGCCCAGCTCCAGCTGAACGTCTGCCTTCCTGGGAATGGCGCTCAGACGCACCTGGCCGCCCTGGAGAGACACACACGCGGCTAAGGGGATCGCAGGCCAGGTTGTGGCGCAGAGTTGTTGTTGTTGTTTTTGTTGTTGTTGTTATGGTTGTGCTTCCACTGGTGTTTTTGTATGTCACCGAGGCGTGGCGTTTACCTGAGGGCCTCTGCGCTCGGCCAGTTTGTAAAGCAGGTGAAGGCAGGTGGCAGATGATGCGCTGCCGTTACCCGTGGTGTCGAATGTCAGGAGCTGAGGCGGTGGTGACAGTAACACGCGTGAGATACACCCCGTTACAGGTCGTGCTGCGTGCAACATCGCTAAGTTTTTTTTTAGGTGCTGCGGGGATAAAAGGGAAGGCCTCACCTCAGTGTACTGAGCCTTTCTGTGTGAACCGACACGCCCCTCTGAGGAAAAGAGACACTCCAGCAGCTCCATCTGATCCAGAGACACGTCAGTGGAGAACGTTCGCAGGCTGGAACCCTGGCAGTGATCGTAGTTGATCTTCAGACCCTGGCCCACAAACCTGTCGCCAATAGAACCAAACCATTAAAAGCAGCCGGATATAATGTTCAATAAGCTAGCAAACGACAAACCTATGCACCAGGTTAGCCAAACAGACCCAGGTTAGCCAAACAGAACGAGAGTAGCCTAACAGACAGTGTTGTTAATAAATAACCCATCGAAAAACCAACCGATGAAATTTAAAGCAGCTACTATAAACCCAAATACCTGAGGTGGTCATGGGGACAGGCTTGGTCAAACGTGGTCCGAGATCGGACGAAAGCAGCTGGCTGGAGATGGGCCGGCCCCACCAGGCTAAAGAAGTCCGTGGCGATGGGGGGGAGGGGACTGGGGGATGCGTTTGGCGGGGGGAGGGGGTCAATGTGGAGAACCACGACTGCCATGCTGCCCAGTGTGAGCTTAAACACAAGTTCTGGCCTCGACTCGTCACAGTGAGTTTTGGATGGATGAGCTGAAAATACAACACAGCATAATTGCACACACGTTTTTGGTGTTAAAAAAAAATAAATCTAAAAAAAAGGGTGTAACACGTGTGGCTTGGTGTTTCTTCTACATACACGTCAGTCTCTGTAATTTATGTGGCAGTTGTGAATCCCGCACATGGAATGGAGTCGGATTGGCAAGTTTCTCTCGTTGCCGTGGCGCCTCTAGATAATCATCCCAGATTGCCTACGAGGACACACACACACACACACATATGCTCCTGTTAAGTCACATTCTTTGCACTAAAGACACTAAACTTAAATGAAAAAAAAATGAAAAAACGGTATGCATATAAATGCTTCTAATGCTACAGAACCTACAAACTTAGACCAAAGTAAGTCCAATAGCCAGTAGCTCGTGACATGGTGCGCCTACATTTGCAGTGCCAGAGGGAGACTCTACGGGCGAACCAGAGCAGTTGCTGTTGAGTGACAGGTCCAGGTCCACCGTGGGCGGCTCCCCCAGAGGAGGGAGGGACGACAGGCTGTGTGACATGTCCATGTCCGCCATTGAGAAGAACACGTCCTCTGGGCAAACCACCAGGCAAAGAACAAAGAGGAAATAGGAAAATAGAGAACAATGATTCTCATTAGATCAGGGGAAAACTGGCCAATTGAAATAAGGAAACTCTAAGGATCAAAACTCGGGATGACATTGTCATGCACCAACCTCGGCTGGACGTGGCTCTCGTGCCATGGCTCTGAAAGAGGTCGGGGTCCACGGCGGGGATGTCCGTGTCCTTCTTCAGGCAGCGGTTGAGCTCCATGTGCAGGCGGTACTCGTCCTCCTGCTGTATCGGCCGACTCTTTCTGTCCTTGGACCATTCCTGTGCCCCTTTACACAAAAAGGGGATAGTGCGTTGAGTTCACCGATCCTCAAATAGTCATCATTAAGTCAGGAGGCGATCGAGGGCTGAACAAATAATGAACAGAACCAATCTCACCTCCTCCCCCTGAGAAAGCTCCGACCATGTCCAGAAGAAGGTGAACTTGGCGAGGGGAGAGCAGAATAATGACCGAATCGATATGTCCATCCACATCCAACTGAGGAGCAAAGTTTGTATTTTAAAAGAGGTGCTTATGGAAGCACCAAAAGTGTATGTACAACATACAGGATATGTTGAGCGAGTAATACATTTGTCATCTCATTGATTCGTGGAAGAAAGAAAAAAAGGTTTTATTAACTTTAACATACTTTTGCTCCAGGCAAGGCCAGGTTGTGTTTCAGCGTGAGAGACAGCTCTGTTTTACCACCAAGGCTCCCAATCTGTATGGGCTCAAAGGCTGTGGCAGAAGCCACAGGCTCTGTGAACTGGGGGTGAGGCTCATATATTATTCTGGGATTCCAGCTGGGCGAGAGCTTGGCCTCGGTCTCCTGCACAAAAACAAGGGGAATTAAGTCGACATGATATAACATAATAACATTAATTATATACCACAGCACAGATAAATACTTGACCCTGGACCCATCGGTCAATAACATTCCATGGGCTGGGGTGGGAATGTGGCAGAGGCTAACCCTTTCCAAGAACGGGGACACCCGATCGTGGTTTATTTCCTGCATGAACATCGTTATGTGTCAAGAGTGCCGTGGCGACACTTACAGCAGGTGGAGGCGATGACTTGAACACGGCTCTGGATGCCTCGGAGAACTCGTCCCAGAAAACGGTGACGCCTTCCATTTGAAAGTTTTTATGGGCAAAGGTGGTGGGCTGGTGCACGTTGACGCTGGAGCTGTCCTCGTCCGTTTCATCACAGTATACAATCCTAAGAAAAAATAAACAACGGACGTGCTTGTTGTATCTGAAACTGCGTGTAAACAATGGACACATATTTTCTTCAAAACATTTTAAGAACCTACTTGTTGATCCGAATCTCAAGCGCAATACCCGTTTTGGAATTATCTGGCACATGCTCAATTCTGAGAATTGTATCGAGAAATGTCACCTTGACTCTTCTCAGGACTGAAAAATAAAATAAAAAATCATTCAATTAAAATAAATGAAGTAGAGGACATGTTTATAGTGTTATAATGTAGACAAAAATATACCAGTTTCTATGGTTTCCGCAAACTTCTCTAACCCTTCGAAGGGCTGGAAGCTCTCTCCTATGTCATCCGTAAGCCTCTGGCTCAGACACTCTTTGGCTAGCTGCATGCTGCTCGTCATGAAACTGGACCAGCACATGGGCTCCAGACCAGTACCTGGACCAGAGCAGATACGGGATGGGACGGCAATGATTAAACTGTTTCTGGCTTACATAACACACAGCAATATAAAGGATTATTTGCAGTAGGAATGCATGTGTAGTATCACCCTACCCATTCTCGGCCTTGGTCTGAATACCATCTCCAGGCCCCTAACCTCCAGGGCGCAGTTTTCTTGAAGCAGAGCGGCCCATGGCACTGTGAGCGAGATGGTCTGGATGAAGCCTTCTATTACCTCAACAGGGGCGTCTGCAGTCTCTAGCAGCTCATTCAGTGACTGAGTGACAAAAAGACATTGTGTTATACCCGTCTTATATGTAATATTAGGTTATTCCAAAATGTTTGCATTCAATTTTTTTTCTTACCCATTTGTCCAAGGGGACCTGTGCGAGTGTTCCAGTGCCCTGATATAGGTCCAAGCTAAGCTGATCCAAACTCAACTTCTCCTGTAGAAAGTTGCCTAGATAGCGATGCAGAAGATATCTGCAAGCCCGCTTTTTAATAGACTCTGAAAACGGCCACGGCATCTTCACAAATGCAGTGTACCAACACAATTAAAACGGAACTCTTGACTCTCTTGAGTTTCAGATGATGAAGCAAAGAGAGTCACTTTGTTTATCGTAGATAATTAATGAGCCGTCATCCTCTTGATTTGCAGAAGTCAGCGAACGAGGAACTCAAAACATCTTAGACACCTTAAAATATGTGCTGATAATTGAGGACATGTGTGACAGTTGGTGTGACAGTTGGTCCGACTGCAGTGAGCTGAACCTGCGGAAGAAACCACACAGATAAAAACATGAGTGTTCCTGCTTGTAATCAGAGACATTGCTAAATGTCACAGACAGCTGCAGCCAAAGAACATTGGCTAATACAAGGGAAATGAAAAATAAAATAATAATAAAAAAATATTAACCAATTGATACCAGTTCATACTATTAAAAAAAAAAAAGAAAAAAAAGAGAATAACTATTGCCCTTATAATCCACAACCGGTGTCACCCAGCCAAGATGACAACTGTACTAGTAATCACCCATCGATCTGCGTTACATTGTCCAGCGTCACCTACAGCTGTCCATAGTGGTCCCCAAAGCGTTAACAAAACGCATGATTAGTTTAGATTAGGAAGAGAGGCTCAAAGCGTACACGTCTAGCTAAGCTAACCAGTCGGCAAACAATCAAGTCGATGTCACGTTCCCCCCTCAACTGTTGTGGCTGTTATTCCCTAGCAAGCTAACGACAAGGAGCTACCACGCTAGCACGCCGCTAACCCAAAACTTCCGAGCTGTTAATCAACACCATTTGCCGGACAGTGTCCCTATTAGTTCATATTACTAACATGTCAAATACCTGGTGGCGATAAAACGCGCGATGAACGCTCATTTCGGCCCGTGTCTGCCTCATTCCTCACTGTGTGTGTGTGTGTGTGTCGGTGCACGTGCACGTGCGTGCGCGTGTGTGTGTGTGTTTGAGTTGTTTACAAACACTGATGACTCCGCACCCACCAACCAGCGGGCCGCGACCAGTCGTGACGTCATCACAACGCGGCGGAAGTGTGGCGGTGAGGGAAAAAAACACTCTACTCTTGAGAGCTCAGAGCTGATGTTAATATTAGCCACACGGCCAAGACTTACAGCAAAGATACCTTTTTTTGTTTGTTAGAATTATACCGTATACACTCAGCAGCTAAACAACTAGCCGCTGCGTTATTTTGGACTTGTAGCGACGTGGCCAGTACGACGATTGATCCCGTTAGCCGGAAGTACGGGGCCACCGAAGAGGTAAGTTATGCATTTTTTTATATGTATCACTATTCAAACATCAACATATACTGTAGTGGATTTATTGCAGCCGTGCTGTTGAGTAAACGTGGGCCAGCCCAGGTTGGTTTAGATTATAATGTTTTACAAAACAATACGAATTACGTCATCGCGATATGCTCAAGGGCTAGGCTAATTCGGATGAAAATGACGGACTGTGGTATAGAAACACACGTTCGTGCCCAGTCTAAATGCATTGATTGCGAACGTGTATTTAATGTCTTGAAGCTGCCACAATTTATACTTTGATTCCTTTTTGATTTTTAGGAGATGGAAGTTGACTTCCAGCCAGAGGACTCCTCCTCGTTCAAAGAGAGCATCGAGCTTGGAGACGTCAAAGACATGAGATTGGAAGCCGAAGCAGTGGTCAGTGACGTGCTCTTTGCCGTTTCCGAAATGTATGTGTCACACAGCCTTGACAGCGCATTGGATGTGGCCTACATCAATGTGGAAACAAGAGAGAGCAATCGCTACTGCCTTGAGCTCACAGAGGCAGGATTGAGGGTAAGACACCACAACCAGACACCATTGTTTCGTGAGTAATCAGTTGTGTATGCCTATTGTGCTTATATTTAATCTCCCTGTCTTCTTAGGTGGTGGGCTATGGCTTTGATCAAGTGAATGAAGATTTAAGCACTCCGTACCACGAGACGGTTTACTCCCTGCTGGACACACTCAGTCCGGGATACAGACAGGCCTTCGGAAACGCTCTTCTCCAGCGACTCGAGAGGCTGAAACAAACTGGACATTAGTCTCCATTGGTTTTAGCCTCAAGTCGCCATATCCAAAGGATGTCAATGTCAATTGTTTTAAATTGATGGGGATTTGCAGAGGACACCGTTTCTTAATTGCTGTACTCGCTGTGGTTTTAACTTCCAGATGCTTCCTACTTCCAATTTAGTTTCGTGTCCAATAAACGCAATGTGCCATCATACCCTTAATGAAAGATTGTGGAAACAAAAGAAGTCTCGCTGTTGACACCCACACAACATACCCTAATGAACCTGTATTCTTTAAACTGATTTGTATGGTTGGCATTTCATACAGCTTTTGATGAAGTTGGTACTGTTGACCAACTGAAAACGCATGTTTTCTTTAACCCCATTAGGATTGTAAAGGACTATATACTAGCCAATTGCTCACATGCAGAACCTGCAAGTATTGCTTTAATCCAGCTCTTGTAAGCTTGCCTTTCAATTTTGAACAGAAGCACAATAATCCAGCTCAACATTATTTTTGATGAGTCTTGCTCATGACGATTGTCATGACTCTTTGGAAACACCCTGTTTGGCTAGCATTAGTACGAGTATTTCTACCCTTCGCTTTCCTGAGTCAAATAAAACTTGAGTACCTTGTTTCCCATTTGGACTGATTCCTACAATTACGTTAACAGTTGCAGAAGGTGTACAATGACTAGACTAAACAGCCAAAGCTTATTCCCAACACCAGTCCCTTGATTGGCATAGGTGGTTCAAACCAAAATTGAAGTTACATGTTAGTTAAGTCAGTGCATATAGCAACAGTCCATCTACCCAAACAAAAGCAGATTGCATTACCTTCATAGCATGAAGTCAGGGTCAGGTTTTAACCAGGAGTTTAATGTAAACATTTAGAAATCCAGAATCTGCTTATTTAAAATGCTTATCAAAAATGCAGTTTATGCAAAGGATCACAACAACAAACAACAAATCGTGAGGATTGAATCCTCTTTATTGGTCACATACATGAAGACATACAGTGAAATGTGTTCTCTGCATTTAACCCATCCTAGTATTAGGAGCAGTGGGCAGCTATTTCTACAGCGCCCGGGGAGCAGTTAGGGTTAGGGTCTTCCTCAAGGACACCGACAGTTTTTGCTAGGAGGAGCCGGGGATCGAACCAGCAACCTTCCGGTTGTGAGGCGACCGCTCTACCTCCTGAGCTAGACTCCTGAGCTAGACTGCCTCCTGAGCTAGACTGCCGCCGGATTTAAGCGTTCTAGTTTCCATACATTGTGTTCATGCAAGTCTAGTTATGGAAATGTTTAAAATCAGTGGAGCTAGTGACACTTAAATAATGTAACAAGAAATGGTAAGCCATGTATAATTTCAAAATGAAAATTGGCCCATGCAGTTCTGCCTAACATTTATATGCATTTTCAAATACTTCCAAGATACTGAAACTCCTATATCATCAGAAGTTAATGGTCTTTCATACTTACTTTGAAAGTGTTCTGATTGAGCAGCACAATTTGTAATGTTCAGTGTCAAAGCTTGCCCAAGCGGTCAGTGAGACTGCAGCAATGTGTGTTCTCTCTCCTTGGTCAACATACATTTGCAAACACTCAAGGACTGATCCCTGTGGTATGCCCATTATTTTTATGGTATTCAGATTTGACCAATGGTGACTTGTTGATTTAAAGTTTTGTAAATATGAATGTATAGGTCCCATTTAGACATTGAGGAAGAAACAGTTTAGTCACTTAATTCAAATTTTATTAGTTTACTAGAACATTACAGAAAAGGTAAATCAACAATACTGTCATGTTGTCATTTGGAGCTGTATTACAAAAAGCTACAGTTAGAAAGCATGTGCTCTGGATCCTAACTGCACAGCAGTCAGAAGGAAAGAGGAAAGCAGACAACTTATGCTCACAGTACAGTGTTAATATAAACTTGATAGAAAACATCAGTCATTGAAGAAAGGTGACTCTGAGAGCCATCATTCTTAAAACAAAATAGATACAGGAATTTGTAAGAATTATATTCAAAGCAGACGTCTGTTATTTTGCTCAATGTTGAACTCCCTTTTATAAGAACAAGAAAAAAAATAAAGACTGTAGAATGCACCTATTCAGCTAACAATCTGAACTGGGAACTCTATGCAGAACAGATCTTTGCCAGTGTCATCTTTCAGTTCCCACTGGACCACCAGCATGATCTGCAAAAAGTGGTGAATAAACAGCATTTTTAGACATGTGAAAATAAAAAAAAACACACACCACAAGGGGAAACGATTCCGCAACAGACACAGGTCCACAACAGTCACAGATCACCACCATTGGTCTGCTTGTCATGCAACATAAGTAGTCAATACCATGAGTAACACAAGATGAGTTAGCCAAAAGATCAATATAACAAACACCGTTCACTTACACAGGGATATGCCGTCTTTACAGGCAGGTCATTAACGTAGTTATAGCTTCTCTCCTTCTGAATGGGACACGCAATTCCAGATAGGCAGCCATCATCAATTGGAATAGGAAAGGGGAGGGGAATTCCAGCAACGATCCCATGAACAATGGCTTTACTGGTCTGGCTTTCCACAGCTGTGAGATAACAGTGTCGGGGAAGAAGTAGTCAGTTTTACGACAATCATTTAGTTAAGTTCACATTTCTGAAAGACCATTCCCCACTTACCACTGTTGAATGTCACATTAACATTGTAGGACTGTCCTTTATGTAGCTGACAAGGCTGCTTAGGGCATGGTTTGATGTCCACATTGGAAACCTTTCCAACAGACGATCCTGGAAAACAATGTATTTCGAGAGATCACGTGAAATGTGAGAGACGCTGAGTCCATTCTTTTTTCTTAAGCAACAGAGCGGTGAGCCTCGTCTCGTGTGAACACGGCTACTGCTTTTGTCAATTATCTTAGTCAATGCATCAGTCATTTCGCGCACACATGAATTACTATTGGGCAACCAGGTACAATAATAAGTTACACCTCAGTGTAAACGAAGAGTCAACTTTTATCATAAAACCTAACTTGTATAAATCAGTGTTATTCGTATAGTCCAACATTTACGAAACGCAAAGTTCTTCAAGTTACATTTTTATTTACGATCAATATGGATCCGAGAAAATTTTTGTTTGTTTTACCCCTTTTACTGGAAGAGTGGATCTTGAGTGATATTTCTTCTATACAATTAAGCAACGTGGTTTGTTACTTGCACCTGGTGTACGAGATACACCCATGTCACCCATGTGTAACTCCTTACTCAGGATCATATATATTAAAAAAAGGTTAGATTTCGAGTTAGAAAATAAAACAAACTTACCACAGTCCATATACTTGACAGGCTCCGCACAGGTCAATGCGACCACAGACACCAACACGATACACGCAGTTCGGAAATCCATTGTTCGGGTTCGGTTCTACAACATAAAACAATGTAATATAAAACGCTACCAGGGCATTGAACTACTACTACTACTACTACAGCAACCGGTCGAGTAATCAAGCGAGGTTACAATGAGTAATCAAGCGAGTGTTTGTTCCAAATGCTTGGGGTGTTTAACTAACTGACCGGGCTTTGTAATAAATAGACAGCAAGTTGCAAATATACATAAACCAAATGTTAGAACAGAGGAAAATTAAGGTAAATTAACTAACTCACCTCGCAGATAAAGGCTTCCGATATTGAGGAACCGCCGCTCCTGGTATGGAACTCTTATGACGCTTTATCACGAGACCCCCGGTGGACACGCCCTCCTCTGCGTGGGTTGGCTCGATTTTACCTCGTATGTGACGGTTGTAGGCCACGCCCACCCTGGAGTGACTGTTGGTATAACCAATCGAGGGATTTGTATTTGACATTGTAACGGGTTTCTAACCCAATAGCTTGGTTTTTCTATCTGACGGACAACACGTACGACCAATCACGTACTCATATTGTGGTTAGTACCTCAGTGGGACCCAAAACAACGTTTGTTACGAAAGATGTCCCTCGCCAGGGTTGCGACGATAAGTGCGTCAAAGGCAAGAGTACTGCACTTTGCGAGGTAATGTCGACGGATTTAGCCCGTACAACAAATGTTGACTTGACACATTTCAAATTATCGTATGGTGTTAATGTACGCGATGTCGTTGATCGAGAGTAAGCTTGCTACAAACGTAGCCAACGTTAGCTGGTTGTTCCTGGGCCCTGGTTAACCGGAAACAGGCTAACCGGATATATTTAGTCGTGTTAGGTTCAGTCAAAGCACAGCTTTTCGGTTGTAATACCAAGCTTATCTGACTCGTGACTCAGTTCAGTTACCATGGCGACTCGAGCCTAACCTGGAGCACACCTGGAGCATACCAGGTTACCTCCGATATGACTCCGCCCACGGCTGCAGGTCCACCGTCCTCCTGTCGTCTCATTGGTCTTATACCAGTGGTTCTCAGACTAAATCAAGACTAATGTACCCCCTGTCAAATATTATATATATATAGATATATAGATATCTATATATAATCCCTTTTGTTATGGAGTTGGAAATATTTAACAATTGTTCATAACCAATATTAAAACAATGAAAAAAACCACAGTTTTAGAAGTGTCCCAAAGTACCCCCTGCAACTCTAGGTACTCTGTACACTAACAGTACAAAAACTTGTATATGGTTATATCCACAACTATTATATTCCAAGCACTTTTTTTCTCAGTTTCTATTTTTTTCTTCTTCTGTTAGTACTTTACCTTAACAGTCAACTTGACATGCCCCGTAGTCACGTATACTAGTTTTAGGTGATAATAGGTGATTTCTCTATACACATATAGAAATCATAATAAAAGTGTGTTAGCCCATGCCTATTTAAGCATTCATGTGTCACTTCGAAACAATGAAAACATTGCTTGTCCCTTTGTCAGGAGTGCACATCGTTCTTAAGTTAATTAACTGTATTAATCATGCAAATGTATTCATGTTCAAAGTCAAGAGTTCTCGATTAATCTTAAACATACCACCTCTTGAAACCACTTGAAACTGTTTCAGGGTCGTGACAACTCTGATATAATAGACAAGACACCAACGAGACATATCCTATGTGTTTATTTTAGGGCTACATCCCGTCTCAACAACCTCCATGTGAGTCAGCACATACTGCCACGCTGCTGCCAACACCCCCGAGTCCCTCATGCAAATGTGCTTCAGCGCTTCAATAGCACTTCAGCTCAGGAGAAACCGGCCCTACCGACTGTAGCCCAAGATGGAGTTAATCTCAGCGAGTCCTGTGTGAAGGTGAGGACATACCCATAATGATGAGAGGACATTAGAATATAGTATCAAGTAGTATAAGTATCACAAATAATTGAGCATATATTTCTGTTCCTTTTTTTTATCCAGAGGCTCAAGGAGATCATGGTGGAGGGAGAGTATCTGAGAATTCATGTGGAAGGAGGCGGCTGCTCTGGGTTTCAGTACAAGTTCTCTGTTGACAGTAACAGGGACGAGGATGACAGGTAAAATATGCCAGAGGTACTTCTAGACACGTAGCACGTTGTCACATGCTGTTTCCTCACCCCGTACCCTCCACTCACCTTCCGTCTAGGGTGTTTGAGCAGGGAGGCGTGGCCGTCATCGTGGACCAAGAAAGCCTGGAGTTTGTGAAGGGGTCGACACTGGAGTATACCCACGAGTTGATCCGAGCCGCTTTCCAAATGCAGAAGAATCCACAAGCTGACCACGGCTGCTCCTGCGGTAGCTCCTTCTCCGTCAAATTATGAGGAACCAGTTGACCAGAGGTCAACCAAACATACAGCGTTCACAGAGCAACTCTTAACTTGCTGCATGCGGTCACACATCACACAGCTATTGGTAACTCCGACCAAAGTAGAATATGTTGTTTATTTAAGTAGATTTTGACTGTGATATATAAAATGTAAATATATAATATATATATTAAATAAATGTTGTAATATATATATATATTAAATAAATGTTCCTCGCAAATGCCACCATTCCGTCATTTGTAAAATTTTCCTGCATATGTATGTAGGAATAAGGGTGCACTTTTCAGGAGAAACTATCCACATTGGACATTTATTTAACATTACTTAGGTTTTTCTCCTTGGCGTATACACAACATATGTATGTATATATATATATATATATATATATATATATATATACACACACAAACAGTATATATTCTTTTTTTCTTCCCCAAACTTCATATATTCTGGTCAATTAATATTAGTGGAGGTGTATGTCTCCTGTTAAATTGGCATGTTGTATCACACACTAAAGCTCGTTATTGTGTTGTTGTTTTTTAATCATTTTTTTATTAAATTTGTATTTAAGAAAACATCTCACAAAATATACAAAAAACAATATCTACAAATGATATTTACATAGGTGTAATGAAAAAACAAGCTATGCAGCAACAACTTGTTCAGTAGTCAATACAAAGAGCAACATGTTTTGCCCTTTTCATATTTCCTCTATGATAAAACATTCCATTTAAGCAATATATCCTTTAAACATCACCAATTTGGTACATCACCAAGTACTCTTGAACAAACAAAAAAGTCACACTTTAAAAACAAAAGCACAACAATAATACACCATAGCAGCATACTGAAAAGTGACCAAAAGGAGAAATTCAACAGTGTTATGGAGGAAAAAAAACATAAATAATAAAATAGTTTTTGTTTTCTGAGGAGGTTGGTCAGACAGATTGTCTTTCAGTTAGCCATGCACACACACTTTACCAATCACAAATCCTCAAAGTACGGGTACAAAACACCATGGAGGGGAGTTACCAGCAGAAGTTACGGGACGGCTACACACACGGTCACCCGCTACTGCGGGGGGGTAGGGGTTGAGGGGGGGGGGATTTGAGGTTCAACCATTATCAATAACACAGTCACATACACAAACCACTGGGGGTGGGGGGTGAGAGGGTGGTAAACACAGTGACCAGGTCAGGTGTACAGTGCATAGTATGCTTTGGCATGCTGACATCCAGAACATAACTGTGGATGTTACATTCAGGAGGAAGGCCACGGGAGTTTAAAATACTCTGTAAAAACAAAACCAATTCACATCATGAAACCAAAGTGCATGGTCCAAAAAACAACAACAACGTTAAAATAAACTATGATGTTAGAAAAAAGGGAATAAACAAAATGCAAACACCTCATGTCGATTTAAGGCTAAGTCCGT
Source organism: Muraenolepis orangiensis (assembly GCA_027704905.1). Classification (NCBI taxonomy): domain Eukaryota; kingdom Metazoa; phylum Chordata; class Actinopteri; order Gadiformes; family Muraenolepididae; genus Muraenolepis; species Muraenolepis orangiensis. The sequence continues at coordinate 22,049,487 of CM051016.1, forward strand.
TGCTACACAGTTTTCAGAAATGGCATCGTCAAACACACCGCTCTTACTTTGAAAAAAATAATAATAATACGTGGTTTAAAATATGTTTTGTTTTGTTTTGTTTGTTTGCTTGAGAGAAATACTGTAGATTGCCCTCCGTATGCACCTAGAATATGCTTGCACTTTGTCGTTTTTTTATGAGGCAGTAAGTCAGGTCAGGTGGTCCGCCTCTGTAACGCCCGGGGTGGGACCTTCAGGGTGGGACCTTCGGGGTGGACCTTCAGGGTGGGACCTTCAGGGGGGACCTTCAGGGGTGGGCTCTCCGTCACAGGAGGAGGGACCATGCGTCATCACGCTCACCGAGGGAGAACGCTCCATTGTGGCGGTGGTGGTGGTTGTTGTTGTGTGTTTCCTCAGTGAGGGGCGTGGACGCACCTCCAGACAAACAGGCTGGACATAGGGAATATAACAAAAAGAAAAAAAGGCCAGGTCAATTTCATTCTTTCTCCCCTGGTTGTCATATATATATTATATATAATATCGTCACTAAGAGAATTTCCTGTCTGATCGATCGTCGTACCTTCGGTCATCCGCGCCGGCGGTGACCACGTAGCGGTCTCCGTTGGTGAAACGGACGTTGGTCAAATGGGCCGAGTGGCCCAAGAAGCGCTTGTGTTTAGCCTGACAAGAAAACCATACGTGTAAAGAACAGTAATACTAATGATGACATTTCGGTAATATTTATTATTTATTATTTAATATTTATTTATTTAATATTGTAGCATATACTGTCAATATTGTCTACCTCCCAACTGTCGATAATGTTTACATTGATTAAAAAATATATATATTTTGCTACTGTCCTGTAGTTTCTGCCCGTGAAACCCGATTAACCCAACTGGGATTTATGAGTACTGAGTTAATCTATGGTGTCTTATCTCTTAATTTATGTTATCCTCAAGTTATCTCGTTAATCAGATGCTGGAGGTTGTGAATAGGTTTCAATACCCAAACTACAGCAGCACTATCAAAAAAAGTCGCAGTCCCCAATTGAGATGTACTCACAAACTTCTCCGGACACGGAAAGTCAAACAGCTTGACCATTCCGAAGTCGTCGCCCGTGACCACGTTGAGGCCGGAGTGAGACACGCAGGCACACGTGACGTCCGCCTTGTCCGTGTTGCGGGACCAGATGCCTATGACCTCGTCCCCGAGCACGCTGAACGGAGGGAACACATGGAAACAATGATGTCATTGCTTATTTCCCACACCCCCAAAGACTCCAGCGTTGTATTGAGGGGGGGGGGGGGGGGTATATTAAGGCCACTCACCTGGTCCAGGTGGCCCAGGTGATCCTGTCGATGTGGATCTGCTCGGTGACCTGCTTCCCCGACGGCACCTCGTACACCAGTCTTTTGTAAGCACCTGTGGAGACCTGCAGGGTGTCCATGGTAAAACAGGATCATCCGGATGAAATGGCAATATGGCCAAGAGCAATATCCAAATCGCAGGAGCTGCAATTTTTCTTTTTTAAACATCAATTATCATTTCAAACACCAAAAGTACTGTAGTGTGTGACGGTTCCCTGTATAGTATGTTATGTCACTCTTAGGGTATATGGTTTGCATTTGCTTTGTGTTCAATTATCTCTCATTGGTTTCTAGGACTTGGGGAGCAGTGAGCTGATGGCGATCAGCCTAATTGGCGTGCACCTGGGCCCGGGTGCTCAAGCCCTATAAAAGCCTGTCTCCCCAGTCCTCTCTAGCTCTGCTCCAGCTCATCTGACTTCTACACACACACTACACACAATCCACTCATGCGTACACCCATTACACTACTGACTTTACTGATTTCCACACCTCATCTGTTTATCTCTGGTTTGTTTAGTTACTTTTGATTATTTAATAAACACTAATTTATTGTTAAACTGCGTCTCCCCTGTCTTTTTGCTATGTTCCCTGGTCCCCCTAGGCCAGGGTCATAACAAGTGCTGTATAGATGCCCTGGCCTACACATTTCTTGTTGTTCTCCAGATGAAAGAATACATGTTTTTTTGGTACAGACCCTAACAAATGTCACATCAAGTACAATTATTAATTGTGACAAAAAATCAATCATCAGTCCCACTAATAGCGAATCACATCGCAATCGCAATATCTCTCAAAAATAACAGCAATATGCACAGTGAAAGCGTCTCGGGTGTAGCGTGTGGCGTGTCAAACCTGGACGTGGGTGCTGTCTGCGGAGAAGTCCATCTGCATGACGAAGCTGGGTATCTCCCTGCAACAGTTGACGCGGTTCAGCTGCGGCCCCAGGGTCAGGTCGTAGAAGTCCACCGCACTCTCGGTGGAGCCCACCGCCAAGTAGCGCGAATTCGGACTAAAGCTGCACAAACACATGATATGATATCGAATGAAAAGGCTGTGTTAAATGCTACCGCCATTGGTTGGGGTGGGGGGGGGGGGGGTGGAGATGAATATATAGAGTACCGGATATCCTGGATGGGGGAGCGGCGGTCCCTCTTCTTGCCCCAGATTTTGAGTGACGCCACCAGCAGAATGATGAACTCCCCGTTCTTCATGCCGATGGCCACCATGTCCCCCTCGGGGCTGTAGCTGACGGTGCGCGCCGGGTGGCCCAGGTTCACTTTGTTCAGCATCTTCTGTTCTCCCCAAAGATGAAGATTCAAGATTCAAGATTCGAGATTCGAGATGTTTCAATGGAGGTACAATGGAATGCTCACTCCCCATTCCCTCCGGCAGTATGAATTTCAGCAACAATACTATACTATACTTTACACTGCTTTACTATACTAAACAATACCATACTATGAACAACACTATATACTACCTATGATTATGCTATACTATATACTATAAACAACACTATATACTATACAATGTACTAAGCTATATACTATAAACAACACTATACACAATAAAAAGAGTGATACAATAAACGATAAAGTGACGGATGAATGGACAGTGGTTGCACATTGCGTGTCCTATGAAAAAAAGCAGGACAAAAACCAGTACCAAGAACCATTCAAAGTGACACGTCCTGTGAAAACCATTCAGTCTTCCGATTCATGTGCCTCCTTTCATACTACTCTACTAGGTTCGATTGAATTAAACATTTAATAAAACGTCGAGGTGTGACGACGGTGGGTTGACCTCACATTCTGGTGTGCAACCAGAGTCATATTTGAATCGTATTTATACCAACTCTTGTAAATACTGCTGCAGTTACTGCATATTTCTTTTTTTATATTTGCATATATACATAGTTTAATGCAGTTTTTCTATTTTCTATTTGTATTTTGCACAATTTCTGCATGCCACTGCCGCTTTAAGTTCACCGCATATCCTGTATGTGTATTTGTCAAATAAAGTTCTTGAATCTTGAATCATGAGTGGATGCCCGGGGTGAGCCTAACGTCAACTCCACCTTCTCGGGGATGTCCCAGAGGCGTATTGTGCCGTCTTCAGCGGCCGACAGGAACACATCCCTGGAAGGGTGGGTGCCCACGCCCCAGATGGGCCCGTCCATGTGTCCGTTCACCAGGATGTTACACGCCGCGTTCTTCTCCCCCACCTCGATGATCTCCGCATTGCGCGTGCCCACCAGGATCTTGCCCTGCAAAGAGGCAAGCGTCACAACCCGGGAACAGCGACCACAGCGGGTCAGCGATCAGAGACCCCCATCTAATTGGAATGATAACAATACATTTAAAAACCAACTATATACCATATTAAAAAGTTAACTAAGTAAAAAATATATATATATAACATTACATCACATCACGTCATTTAGCAGACACTTTTATCCAAAGCGACTTACAATAGTGTTTCAACAAAGGAAGGTAAGAGAACAACTAGTCTCCAGTAACTGAACCAGTGCTCAGGTAGAAGTACAATAAGTTCAGGTAAAAGTACAGTAAGGAAAAAGTACAATAAGTTATATATACACAAGTATATACACGCACGTACACACATATATTCATGTGTCAATTGCTTAGACTCAGTGGTATGGTGGATTGTGTTCATGGGATGCTGAATGGTCTGCAACAGCAGTGGCCTGGTTACCTTTCCCCTGCACACCGAGCGCACACAGTCTATGACCTGTCCCGTCTCCAGGCGGAAGGCCCTGCAGCGCTTCAGCTCCTGGTCCCAGAGCTTCAGAGCCCCGCCCTCTTTAGACCTACGCAGATAGATAAGACCACAACCACTCAATGCACTCCACAACCGGGGCTGAAGCAGACAGTGATGTTCATCGTGTGGAGACATCTGGTGATTATCAAGTATGAGTGGTGGCTTTAAATTCTAATTTGTTCGCTTGCTATAAGGGAAGTAAAGTAGCAAATGTTTGACATGACATTTTTTTACCATCGATGAATGGACTATCGTCATTCCACTCAAGTCAACCATCTCACTTTTTTGTATTCATTAAGCTTCCAGAATGACTTGACGATGAATGTTGTAGGTATTCATATTGATTAGCTTGATTATTGTGTAAATAGTCTGATCTAATTGTACATCCAGTACAGTTGAATTATGTGTGTGTGTGTGTGTGTGTGTGTGTGTACTATGTGTGTGTACTATGTGTGTGTGTGTGTGTGTGTGTGTGTGTGTGTGTGTACTGTGCGTGTGTGTGTGTGTGTGTGTGTATATTGTGTATTTGTGTGTGTGTGTGTACTGTGTGTGTGTACTGTGTGTGTGTGTGTACTGTATGTGTATGTGTGTGTGTGTGTGTACTGTATGTGTGTGTGTGTGTGTGTGTGTGTGTAGTAGCAGTACTCACGGTCTCTCCTTGCCCCCGGTGACGATCAGGCCATCTCTCAGAGTGGTGTACATGGTGAACACAGGACCCGTGTGGGCCTTGGCCACTATTCTCACTAGAATGTGTTCCTTCCACACACATACATCCCCACTAATGGTACCTGTAAAGGTCAAGTTATTCTGAAAAGAAAACAAACCTGCACTAATCTAGTGACCTAATAGAGCAGGGCAAGCATGGCAGAGCAAAAACATCCACAGCAAATTCACAAAAGAGCATTTTAGCATCATGGAATAATGATCGTGTCATGTGTTATCTTATTTTATACCACAGCATGGTTCGATTCTTGACAAAAAAAACTAACTTTTAGATGAAAGTAACTAATATCTAACCACTGTTGGTAACTGTGGTTTAAGCGGAATATACCACTCCGGGGTGTCCCGTTATTGGAAAATAATGTACAAAGGGGTCGGGGATGGGGGTTGTTTACCACCACCAAAGTGTGTTTATTATACTGTATACTTTACATAAATGGGCTTTATCCCCCTCCCATCCCCCTCTCTCTGACTGAGTCGGCCCCTAGGATCGAGGGGTTCGTCGTGTAGTAGGTAGTAGACTATAGTGGCTTAAGAATCGTTTTGTGCTGTAATGTGTGATGCGTGTGTGGGATAAGAGAAGCGACTTACAGCCCCAAACGCCACGGAGAGCATGGTCTGCATGCGGGCGTCCTCGATGGTGCTCAGCACGCCCTTCTTGCTGAGCAGCGCGCGGCCGGCCAGTGTCCAGAAGCGCACGTGTTTGATCCCCACCGACACGAAGTGGGTGTCCGAGTCCGGGCGGAACTCGGCCACGAAGATCCTCTGGCTGTGGCCCAGCCGGGTGGCCACCTTGGCACCTTTAGCAAGACATGGACTTGAGACGGGAGTTTCCTGCACTACGACTGGACTATCGGCACCACACAACACTACAGACCCCCCCCCCCCCCTTCCACAACAACTGACTACCTGCCCATAACTACACACTTTACACCTCACTTACATTTATATATTTTTGATATTTATACTGTAATACTGTTTATACTGCTGTATTCATACTCATTCATATGAACCCATCATTATGCAAATATGTACATTTGTGAATATGTTTTTTTTTACATTATTTTTGTATTTTGTAATTCTTGTTTTTTTTTTTTACGTTTTGGTACTATAAGCACATCTTCGGAGCTGGCTATAGTTCATTCCACGGTTCATTGTACACTGTACCTTAAACATGTGACAAATGAACCATCCAATCTGAATCTGAATCTTCCTAGCAATGTGAGGGGGTGTTTCTAAAGAGAGGGTATTACGCATTGGAGTGACAATTAACAACCATCCATTCATCCTAAATTAAACTTGGATCCAAATGTGCACGTACGTGAATCACACACTGATGATGACTGACTACGCCTGTGAATATTATGCTCATATGTATTCATGTTCTAAACAGAAGCGTGATGCACCCTATCGAAAGGACAACGGTGCATAATGTAGCGTTCGTTGGAACAAATGATTGCGTGCATTCATTAAGCAGTGCATGTGTATGTATGTATATTGTAAGTACATCCTATTCAGCATTTCCAGAAACTCTCTAACTCAAAGCACCAGGCTAACTTGGTTGTGGATCCAGCTTAACGGGAACAGACCCCGTGATTGCCTCATCATACGCAGTGCACTGCCTGGGGCATAGAGCGCATGCAGTGACCGGAGTGGGCGTCACACTGCTTTTTGCAGTTTTGAATTTGTAGGGACCGAGTGGGGGGGGGGAGGCATTTTTGCATTGTAAGGGACGTGAAACTGCTTTCTTTCTGCTGAATCATTTGTTAAAGCAAATACTCCGCAGACTAGTTTCACCATGCAAAACTTCATCAGCCATCTCAACGTCAACATATTGTTTAGGACATCCCTTCCCATGCTCAGTGGCGCATGCAGAGCCCACTTTGGGATGGCATTTAAATCGGTCCAAAATGCAGACGTATGCAAACCTTCGGGCCCAAGAATGCGGCTGTGGTTGAATTTTGAAGATGCTGATACACATTCACAATGTTATTGTGTAAGGTAAGCGGTAGACAATATAGAAAACATATTGTACTTTAACTGGCCTATACTATTCAAATAATACTGTATACACTGGGGTTTTTAAGTTGGAAAGTGTAGTGGCCATGGCGTTGGGGTACCCCCCCCCCCCCCTCAGAAAAAGAGGGATAACCTCAACCTGTTGCAGTGAATGACATGAAATATCGTGAACTGCAATTGATTCATTGACTGTTGATTGGGATAAAAGTGTCTTTTGGACTTAAAAGTGTGGTGAATGACTAAACATTGATCTAGCACTCGGCTTCAGCCTCCTCATCTAACTCTGGAGGATTGAATCCTCTTTATTAGTCACATACATGTAAACACACAGTGAAATGTTATTCTCTGCATTTAACCCATCCTTGTATAAGGAGTAGTGGGCAGCTTTTGTGTATACAGCTGCCCGGGGAGCAGTGCATGGGGTCTGGTGCCTTGCTCAAGGGCACCTCGGCAGTGCCCAGGTGTTTCGGGGACTTGAACCGGCGACTATGACCGACTTCCAAAGCCAAGTCCCGACACACTGAGCTATCCTGCCGCCTCAGGTCCCAGGGCAAAGTAAAGTGTGCACGTGTGCGTGCGTGTGTGTGCGTGTGCGTGTGTGTGTGCGTGTGCGTGCGCGTGTGTGTGTGTGTAGCACGGTGGGTGCGGTGTGGGTGGGTGTGCGCCTGCCTTCCTGCCACTTCCAGATGGTGACGGTGTGCTCTGGGTCCAGGCCCACGGACAGCAGGAGTTTCCCGGTGGCGCTGAAGCTGACGGAGCACACGCCGCTGGAGTGGAAGCAGCGCAGCACGGACAGCGTCTGCTTGGTCATGGCGTCCCACACGTGTATCGACGGAGAGGTGGCTGGGATGGAGAGAAGAGGGGCGACAGGAGGAGAACCAAGGATGAAGAGTCCCCTTTTCCAGAGAGTTATACCTGAGCTGTATATTTTATTTATTTTGACTAGTATATTACTTCATTATAATAATGGACCCTCAGGTAAAGGACTGAATATGTGAAGCTTGAAACTATTGTGGAAAGTATGAGTTTGTTGATATTCAGATATATGGGTTTAATGAATTATACATTTTTAAGTGGGTTTGTTTATGAAAAGATATACCTTGCCATCAATGCGACCAACCAAATTTGCCTTTAAAACCATTTCATTCATCGTGTTATATTTTTAAGGTAGTGACGATCCAATTCTAAATCCTTAAAAAAATGCATCAAAACGCCAGTAGGTGGCAGTGTGCCAAAGTAACACACACTGCTTAAGTGTGATTAGAATTATTTTCTGAATGTATGATGTTATTTGTTATTTGTCTATTATTTGTAAACAAGACGTCTTACCTGACATGTCACCCGTATCACCTGAAAAATGTCAAATATTGAATTATTTCCAGAAGCACACAATGATTAATAATCTTCACACTTCCATTTGTATTTATTCTGCTATACATTTCATTGAAGCTGCTACCCCGCGACCCGATCCCGGGTAAAGTGGTAGAAGATGATTGATGAATGGCTGAATATTTCATTGTGCGATGTTCTCTTTGCACCTTTGTGTTGCCTTATAATAAAATGACAGAAGGAGACGTGCAATACCAAACTAGTCAGCATGCAGGTGGGTGTGCTCTCTACAAAGACCTGAGCGTGGGTGGACAATGTTTTGCAGTCATCTGCTGCGCCCCTCACACACACACACACACAAACAAACCTCACCACAGCGTAGAATGCAGGGAGGGCAGTCGATAGAGGCTGGTGACTCGCCGTGAGGTCACACCCCCCTCCAGCCCCCCTCCAGTAGACACAGGGAACCTACCTACTTGGCCGGTCGCCACCACGTTGGGGAATTTGGGATGTTGATTGATGGTTAGGCACAGGATGTCGTCGCTATGTTCCACATAGAAACTTTGGCAGGCTGCAAGGGAGAATCAGAATGCCTTCATTGTCATGTTGTATAAGTACAACAAAATTGTCCGGCAATTGCTCATGGTCACTCGTACAAACGACAATTGAAAAATATAAATGATGCAAAAAAAATACCATATACAGTACGCACACGTGCACACGTGCACATACACACGCACGCACAGTGTGTTACTGCATTGTTCCAATGCCTATGCTCTCTGTAATGAGTCCCACGCGACTCCTCTTTGTGGCGAGCATATTACTTTTGGTAATTATTTATACACGCGTCCTACTTACAGGTGGTCAAGTTGAGGACAATGCCGACGGAGGCCGTGTGGTAGATGATGTCCGCTCCCTCGTTCAGGTAGTGCACGTTGTTGCGACAGTCATTGCCACGGTAACCAAACACTAGATCCAGCACCAGGTCCTGCGGGGAAAAAGAAAAGAAAAAGAAAAAGGCCACAGTCAGGTCAACGCCATGGCAACAGAAATGTTATGAGGAAAACACCATCCGCAGCGCCTGGTGTTCTCCCGAGAGGTCTGAGGTCTGGAGTTCATCGGCACAGCGGCCTTGGCAGCGGGAGAGACAGGGAGGGAGAACTGGCACTGGCATAGCACTGACACTTGTTCTAACTGAGTTTTGATCTTTTCATTTAGCTTGTTTGTCTTTAGTTGATGTATTTGTGTGTTGGCTTGTTTGTTCCTTTGTGGTTTTTGTTCAATTGTTTTTCGTTTGCTTCATTCTGTCGTAAAGAGGTTTGGTGTAAAGAGTGAACCGACAAACCGGGGGGCAGAAGCTAAGGAGCGTAGATGACGAGACCGAGGTGAACCACAATGAGTAATACACGCAGGTGACACCATACACCTTCACAAACGAGGACACACAAGGAAAACCATAGACATAGGACTGTGACATATCCTGGGCTGCACTCACCTCAACTGGCCTCTTTTTCTTCCCCACATTGTTGGTCATCAGTTTCTCTGGTTGTGGCAGAGCCCTGCTTACTGGAGGTCTGAAGGAGAGACAGGTGGATCCATATAGACTTGATATAAAACACAAAAAATACTCACTTTATTGTTCTTTATAGTATTGTCATAGCGTAGTGTTGTTTGCAGTATAGTATAAAGTAGGTAGGTATATAGCGTCGTTTATAGTATAGTGTTGGGTAGCGTAGTATTGCATAGTTAAGTATAGCATAGTATAGTAAGTAAGTCAATTATAACAATTCATACTGCAGGAGGGAATGTGGGTAGTAAGCACTCAGGGAGAGCTCACAGCGCACAATGTCACATACCTTGACCCTCTTTATGGCAGCAATAGAACACAAAATAAAACGCACGTGTGAGACAGGGTCCCGTGAATGTGCTTCACTGCAGCCCATCAACATACAGTACAGTCATGAAACAGAGTATATGCAATGCATCATAAACCCTCACCCTACCCAATAACCTCTCTATGACCTCTCTATAGGGATGCTGTGTGTATGTGCAGTCTATATTCTGGTGAAATACGGTAAAATAAAATGTGAAGTGTCATAGGAATCTTAATATGATAAATGATAATACACAATAATAATATGTTGTTGACGTAAGAAGTCCTACACATCTGATGTACACACAACACCCGTGTCATTTAAAAAAAAAGATATATATATATCCTCGGAAGTATATATGTAATATATTATATTACATTATTATATTATAATGACTTGAAACGTATGAGCTTACCTGACTACCCCCTGCCTTCAAGTGGTATTAAAGAAGGGTGCCAGAGAACAGTGACAGATAAGACAGCCATTCAGGAGAGAAGAAAAGTCGAAGAGTCTACGTTATTAAAAAGGGTCGGTGACAAGGAGGGAGTGGGTGTGAAATCTCATGCATAGAAAAAAATGAAATCAGACGCCTTAAGAAGGAGACGAGTCTAAGACAAGCCGGCTCTTAAGGTCACGGCTCTGCGCTCCTATCTTAATGTTTTCCTAGACTGGTACTCTTTTGTCGAGGGGGGGGGGGGGGGGCGGAGGTGGGGTTCTGGGTGGGGGATGGGGGACTCGGAGCTCTCTCCGCCGGCCCGCGTACCTTTCATCCAGAGAGGGCTCCTTGAGCTGCATGTGGGGCTTGACCCCCGTCATGGGTCGCACGTTGGTGGATAAGGCCTTGATGGTGTAGGTGATTTCATTCTCCCTGGTCACATCGCTGTCGTAACCTGAGACACACAGGGAGAGAGAGAGAGAGAGACGGGGACGTTTTGAACGGGCGTTGGTAGGGTGTTCCACTTTTTGGACCGTACGTACGAGGGGGGGGGGGGGGGGGGGGGGGTGAGAGGTAGGGTATGGGTAAAAGTCTGGCCCCCCACCTCCGTCATCCTCGCTCTCGATGTCCGACTCCTCGCTGTCGCACTGGCGGATCTCACGGTGGCCCTCGGGCTCGTGGGTCCAGATCATGAGGCAGGTGTCCGCCCCGCCCACGGTCACCAGCAGGCCGTCGTCTTGTGTCCAGCGCACGTTAGTCACGTGCGTGCTATGGGCCACGTAGCGCTTGAACTTTGCGTACTTTCCCTGCAGGGGGGGGGGACGGGGGGGGGGGGGGGACGGACGGAGAGGACTGGCGTGGGTGGCGAGCAAAAAAAAAATCATCGGGAACCTCTGACTGCAAAGCTGCAGCTGCGGTGTATTCAAAGAAACGTGATGCTCATTCACAAAAGATCACCGAATAGCTAGATAACAGATTAAGACAGGCATAAAAAAAACATTAGTGTTCACTATTGTTAGTACTTAGTACGTTTGTTAGTACTTTGTACGTTTGTTAGCCATGTTTTTAACTTTGGAGCACTTTGAACTTTGATATATATTTTTAATGAAAAGCATTGTATTGTATTGCAATACTTAAAATGCATTATTATTATCATTACAACGCATGCACAGAAATAAAGATACAAAATGACAATGCCTGCGGAAGTTCCCGTGCGAGTAATCGTCGATCGGTCGGCCGTCGACTACAAGACAGACACGATTGGATCTCCTTACCTTGACGGGATATCTGAAGAGCTTGACGTATCCCAGGTCGTCGCCGGTCGCCAGCACCTTTTTGTCGCTGCTCAGGCTGGCGGAGGTGACCTCGGTGACCTCGCTGACCACGGGCCAGATGCCCTCCACGGACGGCCCCAGGACGCACGTCCACGTGTTCCAGTCTATCTTCTCCACCTGGAACACCGCAGAGGAGTGAGGAAGGGGTGGGTGGGTGGGTGGATGGATGGATGGATAGATGGAGGTAGAGGTGATGGTAATGGAAAGGGGGAGAGGGGGGGGGGGGGAGGTAACGGCACATGGAGGACAATTAGAAGCTCCTGTCAGCCTATCGCTCGCCCCCAACCCAACCCTCATTCAACACTTCCCCTGTCTGCCGCATCTCCCCACTTGCAAGGTGTCCGGGTGTCACAGCCAATAAAGACAACGATCCCAGAGACCCATCCCTTTTCAACAGGCCTAATGAGAGCGACGTGGGCCGCTTGGTTAATTCTTCACTGCTCTCTTCCCTTTGTCATCGCCCAGCAGCACCCCTGCACCCAGGGGAGCCATCCAGGTCAATCGGCCACCGCCATCAACCACCCTGGCACGCCCAGGCCTGGCTCTCGTGCCGGGGGCCGGTGCTCACCTCTGAACCGGGGATGGTCTGCCTCTTGCCGCGGGGAGCCTCAAAAAAGAATTGCTCTTTAGCACCGGTGTTCACTTGCAGCAGTTTCCCTGTGAATGAGAGCACAGTCCCCCGGTGAGTCCCAGTACTCATAGCAGGGCTATTTTAACGTCCATAATAATCCTTCACATATCCGTCATCTCCCCACTCCCCAACATCTTAAACTGCTAAATTGGTCCGGTAGGAGCCGTGATGTAATAATATCTTCGAGGTATTGTCTGTGCATCGTTTCTAGCGTACAGCAGCAGGGGGATAACGACGTGTGTGTGTACCTCTCTTGTCCCAGTCCAGATGGGTGATGCAGTTGAGCGATCCCTTGCACACGCCGACTCTCTTACTGTTCATGACGTTGTAGATGTCCACGAAGCTGTCCACCGAGGCCACGGCCAGGTACTTCCCCGTGCCTAACACGTAGCAGAGAAAAGCGTTCACAGTGTGTGTGTGTGTGTGTGTGTGTGTGTGTGTGTGTGTGTGTTATTGGTTAAATCAGCTGAAATGTTAATGTTCTTCCGCTGTGCTTTTAGGTTGGATTTGTAGCGCATTGATTTAGAAAAACTGTTAAAAGCGCAAAGAGGTGTCCCGTTATCAATGAATAAGTAACTTCACAACCTCGGAACCTTATTGAACAATCGGAATCAAGTACTCAACAACACTGTGGTATGGTATAACAACGTAAATACACACGGTGTGCAGAGTCTAGTGGTTTCGGGGTGTTTGAATTAACGCCATGTTCCCAGACGGGGAAGGTCCTCGGTTCGAACCCCAGTGTTTGCGTTGCACCTGTAGGTGTCCTTGAGCAGGATTGCTAACCCCTATCTATCTGTTAATTAATGACATCTATCTTAAAGAAAAATCCCTGCAAGTCATTTTGGATAAAAACTATTTTGAGCCAATTCCTCCAATGCAACACTGCTCTGTATGTGTTCCTGTAGATTATGTGTGGGGGTCAGGGGATGCGTGTTGCTTGAGAAACCACCTTGCATTGCAGATTAAGGCCAAGGCGAGAGAGGAGAGTTTAGTTTCTTTGCACTCATTTCTGTTCACCCCCATCCCCCCTTCTCCCCCCCCCCCCCCCCCACATGCACACGTTTCTTCCCCCATCTCTTATTACATTCATTTAGGTCAAGCCTCCAGCAACAGCTCCTGCCTAGCTCACAGTGAGAGGACAGCATGGATACCTGTCTGAGCTATTAACCAGCATAAAAAAAGAGAGGCAAAAAAAAGGCTAATCTTGGCCGACTTGAGGACCATTTAAATTTTGGAGGTCATTGTTTCTCCTCGGGCAATATTTGAAGCAGTAGGGAGAGTGAAAGGGGGAGGGAGGATGGGGGGGAAGCAGGGTTAAGGGAGCGGGAGGAGGGGTACTTGAGAGAAAAGGGAGGGAGGGAGGGAGAGGGGAGGGAGGGAGGGAGGGAGGGAGATAGAGCAGACCTGGAGAGAATCTGATATCAGAGATGACGTCCTTGCGGTGGTGGAAGGACACCAGGTCCTCCAGGGTGTCTGCGTTCACGATGAGGAAGCTGCCGTCGTTCAGCCCCACCGCCAGGCCCTTGCCGTCGGGGGAGAAGCAGCAGCAGCGGCCCCCTGTGGAACAGGCAATTAAAATGTAAATGGAAAATGTAATTAAAAGAAATGAATAAAGATTACATTCAAATAAAGATATATTCACAAAAATACCATAAAAATACATAAATACAATTAAAAAAATGTATTTAAAAATGTATTTAATTAAATAAAAAGGAATACAAACTGAATAAAAAATTAAATACACTTCAATCATACAATAAATTAAATCCCAGTAGTACAGTATAGTACAGCAGTAGTTCAGTCTGTTGGGACTTGGCTTTGGAACTGGAGGGTCGCCGGTTCAAGTCCCCGAAATGGGACGGGTGAGAGAAAAAAAGGTGCCAGTTCTCCTCCTGGGTGCTGCCGAGGTGCCCTTGGGCAAAGGCACCAGACCCCTAAACTGCTCCCCGGGCAGCTGTTTATACAATAGCTGCCCACTGATCCTAATAGGGCTAAATGCAGAGAAACACATTTCACTGTGTGTGTACATGTATGTGACCAGACTCGATGTTAAGACTTGATTTAGAGATACTGGACCACTCAGCGGATGTACAACTACGACCCACCTTTCCTGAGCTTGCGTACGGCCAGCATGCAGTGGCTGGGGGAGAGGTCCCATATGCGCAGCGTTTTGTCATCGCTGACGGTGGCACAGAGAGGGAGCTGGGGGTGAGTGGCCAAGCCCCACACTTCACCTTCCATGTGACCCTGCGGACACACACACACACACACACACACATACAGACATTCAGCATGAGACTGCTGACTAGGGTGGCAACCTTACCTATACACTGGCTCCTATAGCGCCATAAAAGCATCAGACAGGGAAAAACAACGGACAAATCATGTGAATGAAATCCTTTTGGTTAATATCTGATGTGTTCTAATGAAGGTCTGTAGTTCAGAATTGTGCTATTTATTTTTCTGATATGCCCTATTTTAGTCTGGTATTGGTCTAAACACTAAAGCATCCCTGACAATGACACATAACATAATGGTATATATACGTATAACAAAACATAACCACTTTAACATAACATCTTGGTATATCACCAGAAGGGCCGGTGATGTAAGGCTCCATAGGACCAGAGTGGAGTACCTTCCCTCTAAAAGATTGATAATAAGAATTTCAAAAGGGGACAATCGATAAAGTAAAACCCGGCTGTCATCCCGAACAGGGGAGCCTGGGGGCACACCGGAGCACCACTTAACTAAATTAACATTCTGCACTCAACCGCAGCAATGTATCACTTTTCATAGCCGGGCTCCCCTATGACTCAGCGCGGTGCGGCATGTAGGAAGAAGCTTGTAGCTTTTTCATTTTTTTTTGTATGAAGTTCACATTGGTCTCCATTTTAACCAAGCTGCAAGAACCAGCCGCGTCCTCCCACCGCTGAGCACAGGTGGAGCTCGGTGCCCTCCAACGGTGTGGCTGTTTGTTTGGGTGAAGCCAGGTCATTGGGGGGGGGGGGGGTTGTTCTTTTCTGACTGCTGGTTGAAAGCTAGAATGTGTGGTGTAATCACCTGGACCAGCAGAGTGATGGGGCCGCTTTTGTCCACCTCCAGGATTTCACCGTTCTTGGTGCCCACGAGGATGTGGCCGTGGCCCAGGGATATGGCACGTATAGACGGGTTGTCTTCCAGCAGCAACCCTACGGGGTCCGGGTCAGGAAAAAACACGTGAATGGACTAATCCAACACCCAAAACAAATACAATTTGTCCAGAAGATGGAATACGATAGAGATAAGATAGGTAGGTACTTCCATCTTATCTCGATCTAATTCGGGTACACAGCAGCTGGAGGACTAGAGAGAGAAGAACGTGAAGCTGTCACCTTTGGAGCCCGGAGCCAGTACTGATCTCTTGATGGCATACGTCTTCAGGCATCTCTCGAAGGTGTCGTCCCACAGAGCCACGATGCCATCCTTGCCTCCAGTAACAAATCCCTGCAACGCGACACAACAAAGGAGACATATTTTATTCTTCATTTAAAGGCATATTAAGACTCTCCCGAGTCTCATTCTACAATTGAATCACTGTCCTTGTTCTAGAGTTAGAGATAGGCAGAAGCAAACATGTGTATAAATAACTACACTGTCATTGTAACAATATACTTTATACCTCACTTTTCACTTTATATTTATACTGTTCGAAATTATGTAAATATGTACATTTGTAAACTAATTTTTTTGTTGTATGTTTTGTAATTTTTGGTATTTTTTGTTGTTGTAAAAACAACTTACTTTCTCCAGCGCGTGCATGCTGAAGACGGGGCCGTCGTGGGCCTTCACCGTCTTCAACAGGAACATGTCCCTCCAGATGCAGATGTCCCCCGTGCACGTGCCCGAGAACACCATCTCCTCCGTCCAGCCGTACACGCCGCACATCATGCTCTCCGTTTTCCCCATGTTGCCCTTGCGCCCGATCAGACCCCCACCTTGCGGGAGACAACACAAAACGCAAGCCGAAGCCGCGTGTTTTCTTTTAGCGTGACCCCCCTCAGCTGGGTTCCCTTTATGCCGTGTTCACACGCGTGTTCACACGCGTGTCCACACGCGTGTCCACACGCGTGTGAACTCTCGTGTGAACTCTCGTGTGAACTCTCGTGTGAACTCTCGTGTGAACTCTCGTGTGGTGGCGATGGAAATAACCTACCGGCTTTGTGCCAGAACTTCATATGCTTCACCCCGGCCGTGATGAGCTTGTCGGGCATGTAGGGGTTAATTTTAACCACAAATATCTTGTCCTTGCTTCCCCTGGAACGACAACAAAAAAGTTTATAAAATACAGGTTAAATAGCACATGCATACAGTGTATTTATAAAAGGCATGTTTTAAAGGTAAAAAAACCACATTCGATATTTATAAAATACACGGTTGTCACTATATCACGATGCCCTCTCAACCCCTGCGCCCCCACCCTTCTCTCTCTTTTATTTTCTCCCTGCCGCTCTGCTCTCTGTTACCCACACCTTATCCCTTACATCTAAGCCCCACCTCCCACTGCGCTACACCCCCCACTAGACGATGGGTAGCGTTTGTGTCAACCTCCCCCTGTCCGTCCGTCCGTCTCTCTTGGGTGGCTGGCCTCCGGCTTCTGGAGAAGACTCACGGTGTAGCTCGCTCGCTCGCTCGCTCTCTCTCTCTCTCTCTCTCTCTCTCTCTCTCTCTCTCTCTCTCTCTCTCTCTCTCTCTCTCTCTCTCTCTCTCTCTCTCTCTCTCTCTCTCTCTCTCTCTCTCTCTCTCTCTCTCTCTCTCTCTCTCTCTCTCTCTCTCTCTCTCTCTCTCTCTCTCGATACTACAGAACACACAGGAGGGCTAGCCCTGCATGCTATCATAATGCTCCAACTCACTAGAGGGGGTATCTCAGTAGAGTACAGACCATTTAGGAACACAGTCAAATTAAGACTGAGGAAAAAAGTATTGCGCTTGCATTCTATAACTGTTAACTATTACTACCTATTACTCGGAGGGGTCAGGTGTCTCTGTAATTAGCAGACATGGTTATTTGTTATTATGGTGTTGTATAGATCAGTGTTTTTCAACCTTTTTTGAGCCAAGGCACATTGTTTTATTGTTTTAATAAAATAAATCCTGCGGCACACCACCAACCAAAAGGGTTACAAAATGACACATTTACAACGACAATTTAGACTCTCTTAGATGTATTTATGCCCACTCAGTGTGAAACCCGGGCATGTTTCCATGAACCTTATTTGCAGTAGTAACTCAATTATATTTTTTTCCTGACTAATTAAGTGAAACTGGATAATTTCCCATGGCACACCTGACCATTTCCCACGGCACGCTAGTGTGCCCCCCGGCACGGTGGTTGAAAATCACCGGTCTAGATCACATGACCACTGAAAAGCATCAGAACATGTTTGTGAGACACACGTGAACATATAAACGAACACAAAACCCACAGGAAATCACAAGTTGCAACAGTTCAACCCTTGATCAGGACTTGATCGGGAAGAGAGGAAGAGAAAAGGCAAACCCAAATCATCACCTCTCTTTTGTTATTGTAACCAAACAGCAACACGCATTCTTTCACTCGGCTTAACCTCGACAGGGTCCATAATTAAACAGGAGGTCATCGTTAAACTGTATACTAATGAAACAAGGTGCCCACACAGCAGCTGCCCACTGGTTGGTGGGGAGGGCCCAGCAAGGTGAGCGAGGACCGGTTGAAGGTCACTGGTAGTACTGACCATATGGCGGAGAGCTTCTCGCCCTTTCTCCAGTCCCACAGGACGATGGTGTGGTTGTCATCCAGGCCCACCGAGGCCAGCCGCTTGCCGTCAGCTGGGAAGTAGAGAGAAACACAGGAGACACGTATTATCCAAAGATTCCATCCGACTTTTTGATACATGGCATTAAATGGTAAACGGACTGCATTTATTTAGCGCTTTTCTAACCAGTGCGGCCACTCAAAGCACTTTACAAGTCATGCCTCACATTCACCATTCATACGCACATTCAACCACCGACGGCGGAGTCAGCCATGCAAGGAGACAGCCAGCACGTCAGGAGCAGTTAGGGTTAGGGTGTCTTGCTCAAGGACACCTCGACAGTTTTTGCTAGGAGAAGGCGGGGATCGGCAACCTTCTGGTTGTGAGGCGACCTCTCCACCTCCTGAGCTGTACTGCCGCCATTAGAGAGCAGGGAAGGGTTAGGGCGTTTGGCTCAAGCATGCCTACAGGTAGACTGCGGGCAACGGGATTTGAACATGGAACCCTTCGGCTGAGAGACAAACACCTAAGAGTGCCCCCCGGTACAAAGAAACAACACAAAGCTTGCGTTTGTGTACACAAACAATACAATGCAATACTGACTAAGCCTAAAGCTTTAATTTGGGCTTTTCTCAGGTTGGGGTATATTTCTTATTGAGACTTGCAAAGCACACTGGGTTAGATCTGTGGCAGGTAATTTCCTGGTATTGGCTAAAAGATCACTGCTGCTCCTCTGCCTAGGGGCCAATTACAAGAGGCCTTATTAGTTCTGTCAAGCATAGATCAAAAAACATCTATTTATTTATTTATTTTAGATCAAGTTCCCATGTCGTATTGAGATAATTACCACTGAATTGCCCCGAAGACTAATGGATACATACAACCAGGCAATAGAGCACAGCGCATGAAGACAACCCCCTTTTTACTGCAGAGGGCGTCGACAGAAGACAGCTCTTGATCTGCGTCCCTAGATCTACGCCCTCAATCCCATGTCAGACGGCATGCATATTGATCCCCGGAGGACGGCTGAACTAGCTCACGAAGCTCCGTGGGACGGGCCTTGTTTTTGTTATCATATCGATTTCCCCCGTCGAAGCAGGGCCGTGGGGGAGGGTTTCAGTCGATATATATTGTCCAGATGAAATTGTCGAGAGGAAAACCCAATCCAATCGAGTGTGAAGGTTCTTAGGGCAGAGGGAGGGAGGGGCCGGTTGTTACCTGAGAAGTCCA
>CM051016.1:22073966-22076466 GCA_027704905.1 Muraenolepis orangiensis
GGGGGAAAACCACCACGTGCGGACGGGAATTCAAATTTCAAAAACAACAATGAAGCGATGGAAATTAAATTAAAAAAGGTGTCCTCGGTTTGACGTGGGTCTCGGTCGTACCTTTTCTCACGCACGGGTACCGCAGCAGCTTCACCAGGCCGTAGTCGTCCGCCGTGACCAGCACCTGGTTGCTGAAGTTGGCGTCCACGGAGTTGATGTCGTTGATCTCAGAGTACTTTGGCCAGATGCCGTTCACCTCGGGGCCCAGGACACACGTCCACGTGGACCACTGTAGCAGCTTCAGCTCCTCCCTGTTGGACACCTCCTTACCACCTGGGAAAAGGAGGGACTACATGTCTTCGTCTCATGTGGAAGAGGAGGGACGACGACATACCTTCATCTCATGTGGAAGAGGACGAACAACACACCTTCATCTCACACTACAGCTGATATCAATTGGGTTTATGCTCATCTTTTCCTGAAATCGTACTTTGGGATTGTAGTGGATGATATCGTGTGATATCCAGTCTTTAAACCCATTGGTAAATCAAGCGCTCGTTATTAAACCGATACGGAGAACAATGCGATGACGATGTTTTTTGGTTTGCAGCAAATAGTCGCTATTAATAGTGCGCCGTATTCAGGCCGCACCACGACGACCCCCCCCCCCCCCCCAACGGTGCCAATGATTCCGATTCCGATTCCGATTCAGATAACTTTATTTATCCCGAGGGAAATTAAGGTGCAACAGTTGACACAGGGGGGAATAAATGCACACACAAATATGCTAATACCTAAAAGCTAAAAACTAAATAACAACAAACTAACTAAACAAAACTAGCATAAACAAACGAATGATGAACAATGAACGCACCGGGCATCCTGTAGAAGAGCCTCCGTCCGCCGCCGTCGTTGGTCTGCAGGTACTTGCTGTCCGTGGACCAGTCCATGTGCGTGATGAAGCTGGTGGAGCCCAAGCACTCGCCCACCTTCTTGTAGCGCTGCACCACACTGTACACGTCCACCGAGCTGTCGTTGGAACCCACCGCCAGGTGGGCGCCGTCGGGGGAGTACTTCAGCTCGTGCACCGCCTCCTTGCGGTCCTTGATGTGCACCACCTCCGTCATGTCCCTGGCAGAAGAAAAACGAAAACACACCAAATATATATCAAAAAATACAAAAATGGAGAAACGAAAAATAACCGCCCAAATAGACATTTGGATGGACGTTTTTTTTGTACGAGAGCATTCGAAGACAACACTTTTTTTTTTCTTCATTGCTGTATATTACCTCCGCCGTCCAAGACGGACCAGAGGTTATATGTTCTCACCCGCTTGTTTGTTTGTCTGTCTGTATGTCTGCCTGTTTGTTTGTTTGTCTGTCTGTATGTCTGCCTGTTTGTTTGTTTGTCTGTCTGTATGTCTGCCTGTTTGTTTGTTTGTCTGTCTGTTTGTCTGCAAGAAAACTCAAAAGGTTTTGTACGGAATTTGACAAAACGTACTTATGGGCCGTGATAATAATAACCCTAATAATAATCATGCAGTTTATTTGTAGAATCACAGAGTGCTACAAAGTTAAAAATATTATAAAATATAAAATATAGCAAACTCATTTTAACATGAAAAGGCCTTCCTAAATAAATGGAACTGTGATTTGATTTTAGATTCTTTGGTATTTGGAGATAGAGCATAACAATTACATGTGTAGTGTTTCACAAAGTTACCAACATATTTGCATAAAACTCGGTGATGGTTTAGTAGGAATGCCAATGAAGATTTAAGAACATTTAGGGAAATATCGGGATACGAATTCAGACACGCGCCAGATCCAGATCCCAAGGTCCGAGGTTTTTATGTTCTAAGGACTCTAAGGACAAAGGGGACTTTTTGTTGTGTGGCGGAGGAATGCGCTCCACCGAGGGCCCTCTGGCTGCTCATTTGCTATGAGCTCTCTGCTGCCGGACCGAGGGCGGTAGGCGTGAGGCCGTGTGTCTCCCACCTGACTCGGAGGACGGTGTAGGAGCCGTCCTTCATGCCCAGCGCCAGGTGGATGCCGTCGGTGCTGACGGCGGCGCAGCGGATGGGCTCCTCCATGTTGCAGCGGGCGATCAGCGCATGATCGATCAGGCTCCAGATCCTGCTCACACACACGCAAACGTACACACATGCATACACACACACACACACACACACACATACAATGCACACACACACACACACACATACAATGCACACACACACACACACAAATGCACACACACACACACACACACACACACACACACACACACACACACACACACACACACACACACACACACACACACACACACACACACACACACACACACACACACAGCCAGGTCGAACCTATACAATAAGTAAACCTACGAAGTATAATATTTTGTAACAATGATATGCGTTTACATATAATGTTTAAACAGACACTATGCATGTTTTACTGTAAACAACTTCTGTCTGTCTTCTGTGTAAATGTCAACCTAAGTCTG
>CM051016.1:22086466-22091466 GCA_027704905.1 Muraenolepis orangiensis
GCAGAGCATTAGGGGGAAAACAAGCGTTTACCCGGTCCGTGTGGCCCGGGGCCACAGCCAGGACCTTCCCTCTCCTCCAGTCCCACACACAGATTGTGTTCTTGGCATCCAGGCCCACAGACACCAAACACTGCAAGAAACAAAACAAAATAACAACACATGAAAAGACATCACAAATCATCATTACGTAAACTCCGGACAGCGGCTTTTTCGTAAAGACTACTGGCTTGACCGACTAGCCACCGAGGTCTAGCTCTCTTAACTTAGCCACGAGAGATAAATGGATGGGCTTCGTATTGGCTCCAATGTAAAGCAGTTGACTGGCCCCTGCATGGCTGAGCTTAGAGGAGCCTCCCACAGCTGATTGAATGAATAGGCAGCACTGGAGCAGAGGATCCTTATGGAAATTCACTCTGTGCTCATTTTGCAAGCTGGTGGGTCTTTTGAGTTGCTGCTGAATCAATGCTTGATCGGAGAACATTTTTCTGCAGAGATCTGGGTGGCGTACGTGTGTATTCGTGAGCTCAAGCGCTATACCTTTGTAAATACAGCTAAAGTCAGGGCCAGAGTCTCTGCATGCATGGTGATGAATATATTATTATTTACATATATAACACTGACTAAACCACACTTTTAGATTTTTAACTATTCTCTCTTAGAAGAGAGATTCATTAAGTTTATTTGTTTCTGATTAACACTGTCAATCTGATTTGTGAATAAATGTATGAATACAAAATTATAACAAATTATGTATATTCTCGATATCCACAAGAGCAAACATAGTTTTAACGAGCATTGAAATGTGTGCAATTTGTTCATGCCAACCGGTGTTGATCAGAAGAAATATCTGAACCACTGACTAAAAACATAATTAAGCTGAAACTTGGAACACGGTGGGATTTCCCATCATGCTCCTTGTGCAGTGCAACCACGCAGCACAACTGCAGAGAAATATCAAACGTAATGGAGTTATTGTCAGTCTGAGTCTGCTTGGAATGGTTTTTCAATAGGTGAACAAGCTAAAAAAAAAGAAGAAAACTGTGCCAGGATGCTGGGTTGAACAGCCCTCTGATGGGGCTTGGAGTGAGAGATGCAATGAGAATTAAAAAAAAAAGAAGAGCCCCTAGACCAATGCAGCGAGGGAGCATCTTCTGGTTTTAAACCCTGTCAGATCCTATCTTTATATCATCCCCCCAGCTCTATACCCAGGAATGGGGGGGGGGGGGGAGTAATTTCCCTGTCAATACCCACCACAACAAAAGGTATATTACTCTGCTGGTGCTGGTGGGCCCCTGGGGGACACAGGGGAGACTGGGGGAGATGAAACGCAAATGTTATATACATCTGAGCTCCAAACAACAACGCCCTGGCAAGCCTTGGCTGACGGCTATAAGGAAAGGTCGGGAGGATGTGAAATGCCATTGGCAAAGCAGATCAGCCTGCCTCATTAGCCCCAGCGACTCACACTACTAGAGGGAGAGCCATGAACGAGCTCAAGTGTATCTTGTGTTTAGTGCAGTCCATAAATTACATACGATTATTAAAATAATTCTCCTCCCCCCCTATCCCTGGGGAACACACACCGGAGAGTGGTGACTAGCTGTCAAACACAGCAGCGACAGCAAATAACAGTCATTCCAGCTGACTGTTCGGAGCTAAACCTCCCAGGTGGGGAATAACACGTGATGTGTGTGTGTGTGTGTGTGTGTGTGTGTGTGTGTGTGTGTTTATGTGTGTCTGTGTGTTTGTGTGCAGCTGTCCGGCTAATGCAGCTGTAGTAATCACAGATGTGTCATTTAGAAATTCAGCCCAGCAGGCGATCCCAAATTAACCAGCTCCAAACAGATTCCCCGGCAAGGAGCAGCAGCTGTAGTGCTGCCAGATAACCTCACTTCCTACTAGGCCTACATTCCAGCTTCATCATTATCATAGTCATCGTCATCATTCCCACCCTGTTATGGAAGACTGGAGCAGGAGCCGTACACTCGGGGGTTAGGTGGATGAGACTCACACACCATCATTAGGCCCACCCCCCCTCCTGCCCAACAGATTATCTACACTACCTTGGGCGGGGGTGGGGGGTTGTGGACCAAGTGTGTATTTACTATTTTGTCTATTTTAGCAGATGCGATTTAGAGCAAAATTCATTTCTGTGTCTTTTTACCTGCCACTGCCAGAGTGGGGTAATCAACTGGGTGACCAATTGTTTTAATATGCAACTCTGAATTGTTTTGACCTGCCAAATGGTGTAATACCCAGCCACGTGCTACTGGCAGGTGTTAACAATGGACCCTGTGGACCCTGTTGGGACTGTGGACCCTGGTGGGCGGGAGCGCGGGCCTTACCTGTCCCTCCAGGTCGAAGGCCAGACAGGCGATGCCGTGCGTGTGCGTGTCCTTGAGGATGGACACGGTCTGCACGGTGTAGGAGTCCCACACGCAGATGTATGGCTCCTTACCCACCTGTCCTGTGGCCACCAGCACGCGCTCCGGGTGTAGCGCTAAACTGCAGAGGGGAGGAGAGAAACACATAGAGTGACACAGAGAGAGTGTTAGAGAGAGAGTTAAATAAAGGGAGAATGTCTGTGATAGGAATAGAGTCTTTGCATTGTGCGTGTGTGTGTGTGTGTGTGTGTGTGCGTGTGTGCGTGTGTGCGTGTGCGTGTGTGTGCGTGTGGCACAGTGCCAGGGTACAACCTGGAAGCAGAAGGGGACAACCCCCCCCCCCCACCCCCAGCCTTGAGGGCTGGCGTGCTCCACTTCAGCTCTTCATGGTCAGATACCCTCGGCCCCCCTCTCACTACCGCCGTACTATTCTGCTTTTTTTCATTTATTTTGCGCCTCCTCTGGGGTTTCCCCGACGTCCCAGGGCATACGCTCACTTGCTCTATGACATCATTTTCTCCTCACTAACTACCCCCTCCTCCGACGCAACCCTCTCCAGCCAAGCCCCGTCCCCTACTACACACCCTCTCTGTCCAAGCCACACCACCGCCACCACCACCACCACCACCACCACGCCGCTACAGCTACACACGCAATCCCCCTCCGCAGCTGAGCAACAGCCTACTGCAACAACTACACAGCTCCCTAACCCCCACCCACCCACCAGCACCCCGCAGCCGCCAGTCACGCTCCAGGCATCTGATTGATTCAGTGGGCAATTCTCTTCCCTTCCGTCTTCCTGGCCTATATATCTCATGCGGCCGCATGAGGCGCTCCCTCTATTGTAATCAGGTCGGCTGTGTTGCCGAACCAGCATCCGCGATGATGATCCTGGGTTTGAGGACCTCAGCAGCCGGGCCTCAGCTGCCAGAAGACCAGCAACCCACAGTCAGCAACCCACGACGAGGTGGTGCTCTATTCATTTTTCTGTACTGCTCCCTCCCTCACTTTGGCCTCGAGTCTCTAGTCTTTTTCTCCTAGCGCGCGCGTGCGCGCGCACACACACACACACACACACACACACACACACACACACACACACACACACACACACACACACACACACACACACACACACACACACACACACACACACACACACACACACACACACACACACACACACCCAATTTTGACGTTTTTTTTTTCCATTTCAACCGAAGAAAACTCACAACCAGCCGGTGTCTGTGGGTTTTCTTCCCGTGTCTCTCTGGGTGGGTGACACTCTCTGCATTCTGTCATTTGGCTGTCAGTCTTTATGGTTTACTTGGCTTGTCGGTGTATGTTACAGCTCTCTGCTAGGAGGGTGGTGGTGGTGTTGTAGAGCGTGTTGTCATGGGAGGGGCTGATGAGGAGTAGCAGCAGGCTATGTCAAAACATTTAGGTTGTTCCTTTTTTTTTTTGGTTCTTGCGGGGAACAAGTCGGGAAGTGGGTCCATATTTCCCCTCAACACTACCCTCTCAGAGCCATTCTCTCTCTCTCGCTCGCTCTCTCTCTCTCTCTCTCTCTCTCTCTGTCGGTCTGTGTGTGTGTGTGTCTCTCTCTCTCTCCGTCTCTCTCTCTCTCCTTATATATATATCTGTCTGTCTCTCCTTGGCTCTCTAAACCTTTCTGTCTCTCTGTCTCTCTCTCTCTCTCTCTCTCTCACTCACCATCATCAAGCCGCCCCACCGCCCCTCCCCCTCCCCCTCCTACACCTTATCTATGCTCAACCCCACACCGTGACACAACTTCTCGGCTTGTTTCATGTGAATTACATAATCAGAGCATAACAGTCTAAAAATAGCACCGGGAAAAACAGGGAATGTGATTTTAAGTGTTTGAAACTGTCAAACCAGGCCAGGTACTGGATTGCCAAGTTACTTGTTCCTTTTGAATCTCAACAGCGGTACTGTAACGCATTCCTTTAAAACCAGGAAAAGACAAACACTTATGCCATATATTACACTACAAATTGGAAGACATATGTCTTCTCATATCATGATATATTGCTATAATATCGTGCCCAGCCCTGCCCTATCTCATTCTACTACTTACTGTTTGACAGATGCTTTTACCCAAAGGGACTCACTGTGAAGATGGATTTTTGGAGCAGGTAAGGGCTATGCATCTTTCCCTAATGCTCACGGGTAAAACGACTGCTGACATTTGGGATTTAAAGCCAGTACCTGTTGGCTGGAAGTTAAACACTCTTCCCTTGACAGCCCTATATTGTATTCTAGTATCACGTAAAGGAATGGCCTCTGTCTCAAGCTTGATGATTTAAAAAAATGGGCTGCTTTTTTAAAATGAATATTTTAGTGACTGCTGAGGGACGATATCCACTAACTCAGCCTCAATACAGCTTCCCATAGTGCCCCTTCAGTAAGCTTTACTTACTTTTCTATCCACAAAAGAGTATCACCGATGGCATTTATTTGCTCTCATACAGATCGTTAGCAGTATTTAAATTCCACCTGTCAAGTTGCCAACAATCTGTGAATTGAGGACTCGCTAAACTATATAGGTATATTACAACACTGGTATAACGTAGTAATTGGCAGGTGATCATAGAG
>CM051016.1:22096466-22151466 GCA_027704905.1 Muraenolepis orangiensis
TGCTCTGATATATGTTCGAAAATATTAGAGGACAGTCCCTACGATCAGGTAATGTGGCGTAATCTAGTTAGCTAAGCATGCTAGCGACCTGGAGTTAAACATAGTCCTGATCAGCTCCCGTCAATTCTTGCGAGTCCTTCACCTTATCTTGACTTTCTTCTTAAAACGCATCATCTTTTGTTTGCATGTTTACTTTGCAACATTACTTTCTCCCACTATGTTTTGTTCCTCCCCCCTCCTCAATGTTTTCAAATATAATGCTAACTCAATCATTCGCCCATGCTCTCTCAAGGACTCCTCATTGCTTATTTCTGAGGTAACCTCAATCCTTTGATTTTCTGTACCGTTGTGTTGTAGTGATGAGTGATGAGGGACAAGTGACTCTTTCCCAACCCCTAATCTTGCTAAAAAATAAATGTAGTGTGGTAAAAATAAATGATTAGCCATATGTTGTTGTTTTTTAAAATCATAGGGACATGGCATATGCTTAAGTTAATAGTACTCTTGTACTCGGTCAGTGACTGTCACCACTGTTTGAGTTAATTGTGTGTGTGTGTGTGTGTGTGTGTGTGTGTGTGTGTGTGTGTGTGTGTGTGTGTGTGTGTGTGTGTGTGTGTGTGTGTGTGTGTGTGTGTGTGTGTGTGTGTGTGTGTGTGTGTGTGTGTGTGTGTTTTCAACAGGCTGCATGGAGTCTGAAGACACAAGCCCTGACAGAGATGGTGTACATAGACGAGATCGAGGTCGACCAGGAGGGCATCGCTGAGATGATGCTCGACGAGAGCTCCATCGCCCAGGTTGCACGTAAGTCACTCTGTGGTGTAGTAGGGGGAGAGAGTCCTCCGAGGTAACCACCGTCGACCCAAATTGCTGCACATTTAACATTTTGCGGTTCCGAGGTGTTGCTGGTTCAAGCCCCTGTTGATGTGGCATCTAAGACTCAGTGTTACATGGAAAAAGGGTTTTTGTCAGCTACAATGCTATTATACAAAAAACAATGCTTCATTCTGTTTATCTCAAGGCCCTGGGACATCTCTGAGACTCCCAGGAACAAGTCACGGTGGTGGACCCACTCCCGCTGTCAGGTATAGAAAAGCACACAATGCAGGTCCGTCATTAATTCAACCATTCAGAAGCCAATCATGTCAAAACAACAACAACAACAACAACTTATAATATTTGTATTTCCTTGTTCATTCCACTTTAAGGCCCATGACTCAGTCGGGACGTCCCATCACAGGGTTTGTGAGACCCAGCACCCAGTCGGGAAGACCCGGTACCATGGAGCAGGCGATCAGAACCCCACGCACGGCCGGCACCGCCCGGCCTGTCACCAGCGCCTCTGGGAGATTTGTTCGTCTGGGAACGGTATAATAATCATGTTTATTTATATCTCCACATGCATATTGAGTGTTCAAAGTTGTGTGGTATATTCCCTATTTTTTTGTGTTGTGTTTTTCCAGGCTTCCATGTTAACCAATCCAGAAGGACCATTTATACATTTATCGAGACTCAATCTTTCCAAGTATTCCCAAAAGCCCAATTTATCCAAGGTAAGCCCATGAAATAGATTTGTGGTTTAACTTTATGAATGATGTAATGATAAACATGACATTTTTAAATCAATCTATTTCTCCTCCAGACTCTGTTTGAGTACATCTTCCACCATGAAAATGATGTGAAAAATGTGAGTTGAAGCATTTTTTGTTAGTTTTTCAAACAAAGGTGCAGTAGATTTCCTTTCACTGAGGCTGCTGCCTCAGTCTCCGGCTGTACTCGCTGTACACACATGACTGTACTGCCACGCACAGCAATAACTTTCACTTTCATAACATTGTCATTAACATTACACTTACATACTTTGCTGGACTTTCTGGACTCATTACAGCTACTGCACTGTACTGTACTGCACTGTATTCATGATGCTGCTGCACTACTGCACTTTAAAATGCTTTTAAATCTTTTTGCACATTCAACAGATGTTCATACCATCTATCAGTCACTTTGCTGTCCTTTTTTTGTTCATTTTTATTTGTATTGTATATATTATTTTGATGGTATTGTTTTTTGAGATGTATACTGCGGGAGGGAATGGGGAGCAAGCATTCCAATGTACATGTTACAAATGACAAATAAATATCTTGTATCTTTTATCTTGTACATGCTTCACTAGACTTGTGTTCTGTGCCCAGGCTTTAGATTTGGCTGCTCAGGCTACAGAGCATGCCCAGTTCAAAGACTGGTGGTGGAAGGTTCAGCTGGGGAAATGCTACTACAGGTAAACAACCACTCCAGTATCAAGACTATACTACTACTACTACTACTAGATACTACAACAACAAATAAAAAGTAGTCCTATAATGTAATATTTGAAGATTATATTACATATCTAATGTGTAGGTATACTATCAGAAGCTGGAACATACATTGTAGTGGTTGGCTTTTGTGTGTTGTTTTTTCAGACTTGGTTTATATCGCGAATCAGAAAAACAGTTCCGATCCGCTCTCAATCACCAAGAGGTGGTCGACACTTATCTCTATCTTGCCAAGGTACCCTTGAAGATATCATCACAAACCAATCCCAGTGCAACACGGTCACACAGATGTGTTTGTGTCATCTCTGTGGCACAAATAGTTAAATTCTTTGCATATTAAAACAAGGTGTATCAGCGTCTCGACCAGCCAATCACAGCGCTCAACCTGTTCAAGCAAGGCCTGGACCGCTTCCCGGGAGAGGTGACCCTACTCACAGGAATCGCTCGCATTCACGAGGCAAGGCTGATTCATCATTTAGTTTTGTTTTAAAGTCTCCTCCCTGTACCCTTTTAAGCCTTTTGTCAAATTCTCCAAACAAATATTTCAAATATGACACATGTCCTATTGATATGCATATTTGTAAATGTTTTGTTGTTTTTGTTTGTTTTTGTTGTACTTTAACAGGAAATGAACAACATCACCTCAGCCACAGAGTACTATAAAGAAGTCCTGAAGCAGGACAACACGCACGTGGAAGCCATCGCCTGTATCGGCAGCAACCACTTCTACACCGACCAGCCTGAGATTGCACTGCGCTTTTACAGGTCAGCCATGATGCACGGTGCAAACATGAGTTCCCATCGCTTGTTACAACGGAATCTTGGCTCCAGCAGTCCTACTATATTAAAGCAGAACTTCTGGAGGGAGACTGCATAGCACCTGGGACCGGGAATTCAAAAAAAAGGAAGAAATGTCATTCGAAAGAAATGTCATTGGCAGAAATGTCATTGGCACGGATGGGTGACGCGTTCAGAATGGGGTTTTAATAAGTGTAATCCTACAGTGGCCAGTCTACACAGTGTTGATTTGAAACCTTTACAGACACTTTTTTTACTGTTTGCTCCTACTGC
Source organism: Muraenolepis orangiensis (assembly GCA_027704905.1). Taxonomy (NCBI): domain Eukaryota; kingdom Metazoa; phylum Chordata; class Actinopteri; order Gadiformes; family Muraenolepididae; genus Muraenolepis; species Muraenolepis orangiensis. The sequence goes on from CM051016.1 coordinate 22,099,850, forward strand.
TGGCTGAAAGTCTGATATGTGAGACTAGTTGGGATGGGAATTCAATTCTACTGATTCCTTAGACGGCTGCTCCAGATGGGGGTGTACAACTGCCAGCTGTACAACAACCTGGGCCTGTGCTGCTTCTACGCCCAGCAGTATGACATGACACTGTCGTCGTTCGAGAGGGCTCTGGCTCTGGTGGCCAACGACGAGGAACAGGCAGAAGTCTGGTACAACATAGGAAACGTGGCGGTGGTAAGATTAGGGAAGGTGGCGCTATTTACTGTTTACACTATTTAGCTGCAAGAAGCTTTCCGCCAAGGTGACTTACAATGAATTCAGATACATGTCATTAATGAATAGGTAGGGGGTTGTCGTAAAGGCATCTTGCCCAATGCTGCCTAAAGGTTTGCTGCAGACCTTGGGCATCCGAATAACTGCCCACTATATTATTGTGTCATAAAAATATACACACACTATCACTCATTGCCAAATGTGTGTCTTTATATTCCACTGACAGGGCATAGCGGACTTGACGTTGGCTTATCAGTGTTTCAAATTGTCTTTGGCCTTCAACAACGACCATGCAGAGGCATACAACAACTTGGCCGTGCTCGAGCTTCGCAAAGGTCACATCGAACAGGTGAACACATTCCACATTTTTGATGCCTTTTTCATAGGCTCTAGAGGGGCTAAAAGGCATGCAAGCTTGCTTAAGCTTGCCCGCTAAAGACTGCATTTCCCATGAACACCTCAGCTAAAGCTAAAGTGACCCACACATTTTGAGGAGTGATATAAGATGTTGACACAGTTATGACTAAACAAAAGAAAACATAAAACAAACATAATTCAGGATTGCGTCAATAATCGAATATTTACATTCTTTCAATCTACTGCCAATTGGATATCGGAACTTGGACCTAGTCGTGGCAAACATTTGCGTCATTCCATCATTCCATCGTAGAAATGTCAACGAGTTGGTTTGGCGGGATCCCAGTGGACAACACTTGTGAATGTTACTCGTGCTGCTAATGATTCCCCACGGTGTGTGTTGTTCTGTTGCCATGCAGTCCAAAGCCTTCCTACAGACCGCTGCCACCTTGGCCCCTCATATGTATGAGCCTCACTTTAACCTGGCCACTCTCTCCGAAAAGGTAATGCCGTTGTTTTGTAGACGTGTCATTCACGTTAGTTCCAACTTGTACAAACAAAATGCCCATCCCGTCCCGTCCCGTCCCGTCCCGTTTTCCTTAGTCTTTGATGCTGAAAAGAACCTTGATATGTATGTGATCTTACAGTTACGTTTAGTCTATTTTTATGTATGTTTCTATTTCCTGTACGTTGTGTATATGCCAATTTTTCAGTATTTAATATTTGGATTGCCTTACTGTTGTTCTGTGTTTATTTTTACTTCCATTTTATTCCTAGTCTATCTTTCTGTATTATTCTTTTTTTCTTGACCAGAGCAATCGTGATATAATTAATTTCCCTCAGGATTATTAAAGTACACACACACACACGTGTGTGTGTGTGTGTGTGTGTGTGTGTGTGTGTGTGTGTGTGTGTGTGTGTGTGTGTGTGTGTGTGTGTGTGTGTGTGCGCGCGGTGTGTGTGTGTGTGTGTGTGTGTGTGTGTGTGTGTGTGTGTGTGTGTGTGTGTGTGTGTGTGTGTGTGTGTGTGTGTGTGTGTGTGTGTGTGTGTGGTGTGTGTGTGTGTGTGTGTGTGTGTGTGTGTGTGTGTGTGTGTGTGTGTGTGTGTGTGCGTGCGTGCGTGCGTGCGCGCGTGTGCAGATTGGAGATCTGCAGAGCAGTTACATCGCAGCCCAGAAGTCTGAGGACGCCTTCCCGGAGCATGTGGACACACAGCAGCTCCTCAAAGACCTTCGACAGCACTTTGCTGTGCTCTGAGACCCAGGGCAGGTTTTTATTAATATAGAGTCCAGTGCCGGTGTTTGTAGTGATACACCATTTGTCTGGACAATGTGTGTAATGCTAGCATGTAAATAGTAAAGACAAATATATATATATATGAAATGGTAATTTATTGTAATAAATGTAATGTGTCCATCATTTCAGACATTGACTGTCGTCATTTTTGTATACATAGCTAGTCATGCATTACATGTAGATACATGGACATGTGTGTACTTTTTTTTATAGATAGAGAGCATAATAGAGAGTAAACCTGTGATGCATTATTGTCATGAGTTACACCTTGTTTTCTTCGTTCCTGCGGGGTCCTTCAGTCCTCTGGATGTGACCATGCTCTTCAGCGAGGAGCAGGGAGGGGGGGGGGGGGGGGGCTTGCTGGCCAGTTCCTTTGAGTTCTTGGTTGTATTGACTTTGAGCCTGTGCAAACAGAATTGTCATGCGGTACAAAGGGCAGAACTCAGGCCTACTGGATGGTGCTTTAACCCGGTTTTGGATTTAAATAATCGCATCACGCAGAGGCTATGCTTGCAATACACAAAATCAAGGACATAGCTTTAAGGTGTTGATGTTTGAGAGCGCCACATTGAAGCTGCATGAGACAACTCAAATGAAAATGGCTCACAAGCCTGGTTAGAAGCAATCACAATGATTGAGTACTTTTTCAAAACTTTTTGCAATGATTTTTCTGTAATGATTCTTTGAGCCATCTGCTGAACGACATTGGTTACATATTTGAAATTGGTATTTGTTATTTATTGATCTAAGAAATATTTGTTTATAGCCACGTTACTTCACCAAAATGATGAAAGAACAACCACAGTCACAAGCAGCTTACTATTACTCGAGTCATTGGCCACGGACATATGAAAAACTTTAAGGTGTTGATGTTTGAGAGCACCATATTTTTTGCGATGATTTGTCTGAAATGATTATTTGAGCCATCTGCTGAACGGCTCCAAAATTGGTTACATATTTGAAAATGGTATTTATTTATTGATCTTAGAAATATTTGTTTGTAGCCATGTACTTCACCAAAACACCGAAACAACAACTACAGTCACAAGCAGCTTACATTACTCGAGTCATTCCATTATAGAAGTGGAGGTCTAGCTTGAACTGTCAATTCACAAATCCACTTGAGAGAATACGTGCACGGCGCGTCGTTCCACGTCCTGAAAGGGTCGTCCCCGGGATAGTTTGCTGCGCAGTCTTCATTATTACTATTATTTGGTTCTCCTTCATGCCAATACCTGTATCAAGGGGTAGAACGTTAACGTGTCTGTGATTTCCCCTTTCCACTGCTTTCTCGTGTGAATGATTATGTTATTCAGAATTGTAAAGCCGACCCATAACGCAAATGTGATCACAGAAGAAGCTGTTACCCCTCAACAAGCGTTTCTTCGTTCAACCACTTCCAGGTGCCTTCCACGTCCACGTCCCTCAGTCCGATCCAGTAGCCCGTCACGTGTCTTGGCTCCCTGGGATTGTGCCCGTCTTGTATATGCATGTTCAACAATGACTGAAAACCAACCCAGTGTTAATTAACATAACAAACACACAACACTACACTGATGATCATATGAACGGGACACTTGCATGAGCCTACCAATATACAGTATATATAAATGTATATATGTATATATATGCATGTATATGTGTATATATATATGTATGTATATATACATACATATATATGTATATATATGTATATGTAGGTATATATATATATATATATGTATATGTAGGTATATATATATATATATATATTATACAGTTTGTACATAATACATAATACTATGTATTCCCACCTGTTTCGCATTGCTGTCTATGATTGCCAGGTCCGCTCCTTTTCTTTTACAGTTATTTCTAGCCTCCTGCCATGATCTCCTCGCCAGGGTGGTCTGGGACAGGTAAAAACACTTGTCTGCTATGTGAAACCAACCCGGTAAGCAATGTCCACAGTCCACCGCTGGAGTGTAAAATAAACACATACGAAAAGGTTATAAACAAACCATTTTATAAATGTATGATCATATATCATGTTGTTGCCCGTTATATTATGTATTATGATATACTGTTGTACTGGTGGCCAATCATTTTTAGTTGGAGACCCCACAATTAATATATGAGAAAATCTGAGGCCCCCCCTAAAATTAAAAAAAGATATATACGTCTTGTATTACGTTTGTAATTAAGTAGATACATTCTGTGTAATCGGTAATTCTAATCATACCAACAAACATGCTGTGTTAATCCAATCCAATCTATTTGTTCCATTACACTACTTATGGGTGGCCCAGACCCCCGATTGAGAACCACTGTCCTAGACCTACTCATCAGAGCCACTTGGGACTGCAGCACTGCGTTCTCCTTGTGCACCGTGTCGAGTAGTAGGCTGTAGTCCCTGCCTCTTCTCTTCTGGTGCTCCAGCTCCCACCTCATCACACTGAGCTGCCGTTTCATGTTTGCCAAATCGTTTATGGCCTTGTTCCGTTTCTCCAGCATGCTCTTGTACATGTCCAATATCTTTCTTAACCCACCGCTGCTCTGAGGTATAACGCTTGTCAGCTGGCTGTCTGTAACAACACAAGGAAACGCGACATTGGTGCTAACTCTATCTATAAGGAGATATCGGACATAAGCATATTTCAACATTCTTATAGCTAGGTTCATTGTCTGTCCTTTTGTGATGCCTGTTACCTTATCATTGACAATAGGGAAATCCACAGGGCTAAATCCATTTCTGTAATCTTGCAATATGGTTGGCCTATAAAGTCATATCTGTTATCAATGGGTATGTTGCGGATGAAAATGAAATATGATTATATATCTTTAAATGTAACTTACAGTAGATTCCCAGGCTGACATCTACTGCAAACAGGACAACGGCAAGCGCAACCAGGCCCAATACAGCTGCTCTGCCTGATTTCCCACCACCTACAGAGATGGATACTAGACAGAGAGGTTAGAGGTCAACATTAAGGTAACCAAGTTGTAACATCTACGTGTCGTGGCAAATGCATTATTTCGACGTTGGTTTACACATACATAATATTAAGAGATGCTCTCAAACATACCACTATTACACAATATACTGTTGGAAAATCCTTTGTATTTCAGTACTATACCATTTTGGTGCTGCGTGTCCCCAAAATCGTCTTCATCAGTTATTATGTTGTTTATGTTCTTATATCTGCCAGCCACGTTCTCTAGGCTCTCCATGTTGGTTGTTTAGATGGGAACATTCAGACAGGACATTGCCCTGTGTAAACACTTCTCTGAGAGCAGGACACTCCCACATATTTGCACTTCATACAAATGCAAATAGTGTCTTTTTTTCCGTCATTAATACATGAGCCAAACATTCTTTCAAAACATAAAGAAATAAAGCACATTTTTTCCGATTGTTAAATTACAAAAAAGGGCATTCACGTTTTTTTCAAGTCAAATGTAATTGTTGACATCCAACAAACCATGACTATTAACTGAGCACAACCTGGACCAGACCAAGACATAGGTGTTGGTCTTGGTACAATCCATACCAGAGGTGGTAAACCTCCCCATGCTAGAGGCCTCTGGACAGAGGAGCATGGCACTGGTAGGCAAGCTGGTTCATGCCCTACAGAGTTGTTGTTAAACAGAGTGAAGTTGCATAGCTGGCCTGAATTTTCCTCGTGGTGTTTGCGACAACCATCACCATGTCCTCGGGCAGCTTTAGAATGCATTGTATTTCAGCTTCAATCTAAGAATGCATCAGGTTCGTTTTATTTTTTAATATTTCATTCATTTCATATTTTATGAATGCTTTTCATGTCCACTAAGAATTACTCCTGGCTGTGCATATTAAGATTGTGATGTACGTAGGTTTGAACCTATTGTGATACTTTTGTGTCCAGTGGCGGCTGGCCCATAGGGGGCGATGGGGCGCCGCCCCCCCTAAACCACACCGCACAAACAAAATATTAAAAAAAAATATATATAAAAAATATATATATATAAATTGTCAATATGTGTGTGTTTAAAATATGGAATGCACCCAGAAATATGTGTAAAATATGATTTTTAAATAATTTGCGCAACATAATATGCTTTTCCTAGTACACATATGCCTAGTACACTGTATGACGATGCTGGGGGGGCCATTTTAACTACAACAAGTTCAACAATGGCGAGCGTGAGCACTACCCCAAGACTCAACCCGGTCCCTAACGCGGTGAAATCTCTCATTCAAGAGCCGTTTGAGAGAAGAAGTTTGGTGGACAAACTTAAGGTGAAAGATCTGGGCCCAGATCAACCTGATATTGTGTTTTCATGTTTTCATTTTCTGACTGACTGATTTGAGTTAAGTTTCTCAGTTAGAGAGATACAATTTTCTATGTTTTACTGCATTTTACTGCAGCAACCCTGCACACTTACTCCTCAGAATGGACTGTTTAACAAGTCACTCAATTACAGTTTTATCTATGGGGCCGTGTAATTTCAGTTTTTGAGCAGCCCCGAGCAAAAGCAATGGTGTGTTGGAGGGTGTTGTTTTTACATGTCCCAAGGAAGGTCTTTATATGTTGACATCCATTGACACACTTATTTGAATTTAAAAACCAACACTGAACAGTTAATGAGTGTGTGGGTTGGAGTTGGAATACAGTTCTTGATATTGTAATAAAAGTCCTGATTGAAATGTCTTTTCAGCAATTTTTGACATGTGTTAATATTTAGGTTAAGCTAATTCTCATTTGGATTTATAGTATAACTTTGGTTTGCTTGGTATTGGTTTGCTTGTCCTGGTAAGCTAACTTGGTAATAGAAGTTGAACAAACAAAGTTTTACATGTTGAGCCAACTTGATAGACATTTGTAAAAACTTGATAAAATAAGTTTAACCAACATCTTTTTAAGTTATCTTAACTAATATGTTCTAGTCCAAATAACTTGACACATGAAGTTGTGTCAACAGACTACAAGTTGTATTGAAGTGTAATCAACTTGACACTAAATGTTGAATCAACTTGACTAAACTTAACTCAGTCAAAGCAACAAGATGACTTGACTTAGTCAAGTTGAGTCAACAAATCATTTTGAACAGTGTAGCTGTTCAACTTGATGAAGGCTACAGGATAGGGATCTGTCAACACAATGAGGAGGTGGACAAAAACACATCCTGTCTAAAAGAATAGACTGTGTGAAGTTCTGTGGTGCCTTTGAGCTGGCCTTGCGTGGCCATGATGAAAGTGATGGACAGAAGGGCGACATTTCAATACAAAAAGTAATTGTATATAATGTAATTAACAATATGTAATTGTAAAAAAAAAAATGGTATAGCCCCCCCTGGTGAAAAATGCACCAGCCGCCACTGTTTGTGTCACAGATGAGAAAAAAATATATATCTGAATGTTTTTTTCTTGAGTAAAAGAACATAGAAACAGTATGTGTGTCAATTATAGTGAAAAAAATCGATTCACAGACTATTTCTTTATTTGACGACTCAATCAATTCCTCACGTTATTTAATTGATCAAATGTGCCTTTTTCTAAACACGTTAGATGTTCTTGCTGTTTATTGACAACCATATGGATATAAACATAATTACACAAACAACGTGACCTCGACATCCATGTCAAATATGCAGGGTCTTCCCAATAAACTGTGTTGTATTCTCTTACTTTTGACCTTTGATGTTTCTTTCTTCCTCCCATCAAATACAAACTCCTAAATGACAGCTTAATTAGGCAAGGTGTGATATTTAAACACGATTTGTGTGTTGCTCACAATAAGACTTTCCCTGTCAGTGTGCCAAGCCCATTTCACATATCCATCGGTTTGGTCGTTCACATTTGGCGTTGCCCCAGGTGTGTAGCGCATCATCTCTGGCAGACGTAGCCACACAGTTCTCACTCGGGCGGTCATTGGGCTCTCCCGGGATCCAATACCTTCAAACCAATGAAACATACATGTAAAAATAACCTTTTGATTGCTTTTTTCGTGCAGTGTGTAGGTATAGCCCCGCCACAATGGACACTTATCACCGTTACTGATGTTACGCCAGAGCTGTCTTGGTCCCTGTCATTGTGGTATATATTTATGACTAAATAAATCTCACATACGGTTTTAGCGTATTAAAACAGCATGTTAGTATGCGATTTCAGACACAGCCCTTGTTTCTGTGTCTGTTACTATTCCAAAGTGACATTCTGTTGCCTGGAAAGATTTTTTAGTTGATCAATCTGTACAATAATAGACCCATTTCACAGAGCCGTCATCGTCATGCTAGTTATGGGCCCCCCCATTTAATGTACCAGAGGGCACGGGTAGTAGATATACGAGTCTACTACCGTCTGATACATAAAATGACACCTCTGTCAAAAGGATCCATTTGGTTTACCCGTTGCTCCAAGCCCGACGTGCGTGCGTCAGACGATGTTTCTCACCCTGTAACGAGCCGCGGCACCGTAATTCCACCGCCATGTTCCTCCCTGACCCACTTTGAGGCCCAGCCAGAAGCCCTTCACCCACACCGGAATTGAGCTGGTCGTGGATCAGCTTGCTTATGGCCATCTGAATCGGTCAAGGGACACGTGACTGTAGTAAGTACAGTGTCTAATGCAAACCACGAAACAATAGCACCTTTTATAAACATTGGCTTGAAATTAAACAAATCACCCTACTTGTGGAGTACAAAAAAATACAATTAAAAATTAAGAAACTAATAACTGGTAAACAACAACTGAAAACATACTACTGACAAAATAATATGCGTACCTGTTTAGCTATGCTGTCTATGACTGCCAAGTCGCCACCATTCTTCGCACATCTTTCCCTGGCGACTTCCCATGGTTTGGGTGTAGTATCGGAGGAAGCAACGTAGTAACACCTGGAGTTGAGTAGGGTCCACCCCGTCAAACAGTGTCTACAAGTCTCCTTTGTGGCACAATGGTCGGGCACAATGTAAAAAGCCTTTCACTGCATTCATTTATTCACATAATTTTAGATTAAACATATCCAATTATTATATCAAATGTGGAATGGGGAGTAAGCATTCCATTGTACTTGTTTCAAATGGCAAATAAAATATGTTGAATCTTGAATCTAATTCAATTCAATTAAATACATTGATTTTATATATTTCATATCAAATATAATTCAAATGTATATTTGGTATATTTGTGTTATATGCATACCACCTTGAATTGGAGTACTTATTCCACTTTATGATGCTTTTATTCTGTAATATCTGGAATTATTTGCGATGCATCCCCTTGGATGTCTACCAGTATTTTGATGCATTACCTCCTGCTGAAAGAATGTGATCCGATCTTGGAAAGGCCTCGGTGCTTGGTCCTGCGGTTCTCGAGCACCTGCTTGCTCCGTGCTTCCTCGGTGGTCTCAGACCCCACACTCGTCTCCTGGTCTCATTTATGGACCGGACGGCCACTTTGTACGTACTCCTTAGTGTTGGTCAGCTCACCGCTCATGTGGGTAATGTTGTTGTAATTTAGAAGATGGCCGTCTCTAACTCTGCTATCTTTATTTGAGGAGTAGAAGGAATGCAGGAACACACCCCGCCGTGACATGAGAAAAAAAAAAAAAAATGCCTGATGTCATTTCATTGTTTAATGTTCTATTAGACGGAATGCTTATAATGTCATTCGTAGTGAGACAGAGAAGAAGTTGGAGATGGAAGCGAATGCAACTCACAGTGTATGCCCAAGCCCATGCAGGAGCAGGCAGGATGAGGCTGAGTAGCCCCAGACCGGCTGGGAGCCGTCTGCTGTGACCCCGGGAAGGTCACTGCTCACATGTCGTCGCTACACGGAAATATACCAAAAATAGGATAGGACTGTTTGAACTATTCCTTATATATATATATATATTTTATATTTGTTTTTAATTGTTTAAGAAGTCAGTCACTCAATGATAGATCCCACTTGCTTGTTAGAATAATGATTAATTATCTTTGGTTTTTACCATACCTTCTCTAGGCTGTTGAACTTCAGTGACTTTCATCATCCTGAAAAATAAAATGACTGTATCCACTCTTGAAATTGTTTTCCGAATGTGCCATTTCAAATCACTTCACTGGTATGACTTCACTGGTGGGATGGTATGACGAGTTTGCCATCATTGGTCATGTGGTTGTGTCTTGTGTCAACATTTGTTCAGGACTGTTCCCGTGTGTTTGTGGCGACCGCAGTGGAATTTTAGTTTGGTAGGTGTTTGTTTGTTTGTTTGTTGGGCCAAAGAGGAACACAGCAATGGGATCAACTATTAAAGCTGCATGAGATAACTCTTTCAAAGCTAAATATCCCTCTTTCTTTGCTATACGTTTATGAATTGGCCTTAGCGAGACCCAAGACCCGTGACATGAGACCCTGTGAATGTATTATTTTAGAATTTCAGTGTACAGGCTAGTGCAGTGCCAGGAAATCGTGTTGTCGCAAGGGAAGCTATCACAGTAAGACAGGAAGACAACAATCCCCTGTCAAATCTTCTCATTCATGGCTGAATCCTAAGCGGCTGATAGCATTACAAATAAAAAAGTATAACCAGTTCACCCGAAAGTATTTTCATTTAATAGGCAAAATAATGATATAATAATGTTCATGTGCCTTCATAGATAAATAACAGAGAGAGAGAGAGAGAGAGAGAGAGAGAGAGAGAGAGAGAGAGAGAGAGAGAGAGAGAGAGAGAGAGAGAGAGAGAGAGAGAGAGAGAGAGAGAGAGAGAGAGAGAGAGAGAGAGAGAGATCAAATAAGGATTTAAGTCGTTGTGTTTGGTCAATCCACGACTTTATTGCTCATTATTATTCATCTCACAAATCCAGTAAAAATCATGCTCGTGGCAGAGTCCGTCATACCAGGTCTTCGTTGGGTCATTCCCGGGATAAAAACCTGCGCAGTTCTCATTGGCTCTGTTCGGTTCCCCGGGTACCCAATAGCTTGATTCAAAATAAGAACAGAAAAACAACAACAGCATATAGTTTACACATAGTTGTTGTTTTTGGTGGCATCTATCTCAGAGCATAAGACAATAGAACGGCTCTTACAGTGGTGCCTGCTGGGTAACATTGTTGATCCACACCCACGTGTTGTCCTCCGTTATTTCCGTCATGCCTATCCAAAACCCGTTCATCCACCAAGTGGGTGCTGTTAGTCTAGGGACGTTGTCGTTCAAAAGTTGCTGCATAAAGAGAGTATGAATATAGGATGGCTTTCATGAGGTCAACTTACAAAGGACAGAGCTTTAAAAAGGGGGTCGGTGTACTGCGACTCCATTGCGCTGGATAAACTTGTTTCACAGACTTCACAGGTTGCCTCACCTGCTCCTCCCAGCTCTCTATCACCACCAGGTCAGCTTTACGACTGATGCAGTCCTGTCTGCTATCTGGCCAGTTTTTCCTTGTCGGTGAGTCGAGTAGAAAGTTGGAAAAGAAATAGCAGGTTGAGTTTAGGAGAACCCACCCCTCTTTGCAATGGCCACAGGAGTTCCCTGTTTGAATGACACAGAGTGAATAAAGACACAGACAATGCAAGGAAGGAAACAAATTAAACACATTGACGTCAGCAAAGAGACAATTGTGTCATTTGGCCAATTCTCTAATTCCATCTCACCCATCTGCAGTTTAGCAATGGCGAGCTTGGTCTTCTCGGTGCGACCACTCTCAACCTGGCCCTGGAGGTTGTCGTTGAGGAACTTCTGCTCTTCTGACCGCTGTCGAAGTTCTTCATTTTTCACGGTCTCCCCCTCCAGGGCCTTCTCTGCCTCCCCTGTGGCTTTGATCACTTCGCTATGGTTTTCCCGGAGGTAGTTTAACTCCAGGATGTAGGGAACGTGTTCTGTATTCTGCAGAGGTTGCAGGTATTCCTCCTTGCTCTTGCTACCTAATGGCAAACTCAATCTCATACGAGAACCAAGGGGCTTATTGCAACCAAACATACACGCCAGCTATGACTAACTGGTTATTGTATGGAATTGCCATTGTCAGTGTAATTTCTATAGGACAACTAAGGGATTCTCTAGTGTACATGTTGTTGTTTTACAAAAAAGTGAGTAGCCACACAAAGAATGGAACATCGTATATATGATATATGAACATGCACGTGTATCAATTGACAACACCAGGGGTCAATGAATAAACATAGTGCTAACTAGTATTTTGTGTTCACTTTTGGCTAGTAGGCCTACTCACAGTAAATCCCAAGAACGATAGCAGTCACCAGCAGAACAACATTTAGTAGTCCCAGAATCTGGATAGCAAATCTTGACCTATATACTGTAAATAAAGCACATTTTGTAGTTTAAATATGGAATACAACTCAAGAGCGCATGCTTAAATTGTCTGGTTTGATTTGGCAAGCATAACAAACCCCAGTACTTTTTTTGTGTTGAATAAACAATAACCAAACCTAAATAACATATCTAAATTGATTGTTCATGTGTTTCTAGAAATATACATACACATGAGAGTTGCCTTTAGAGAGGTCATCAAAAAAAAACTATATAAAAAAACATCAAATCTAATACAGAGGAATATTTTAATATAAATACATGCCTACCTTGTCCGAACAGATCGGAAACACGAGCGTGGCCATCTCTCATGTAGTTATTTGGAGAAAACATCCCTTTGTGAACTTCTATTTTGTGCTCCGCGGTTGAATTTTCTATTTCACCACAAGCTGGCTTTTTTCCTGCCCTCTCTTATCAGTGGTCAGGAGTAGGAGGGGGGGGGGGGGCATTACACAAGGCAGGCCAGTCCATTTCTACTGTCAAGTCCATGTTTGGATGAAAGGTCATAGTCTATCATAGTGATACTTGTAATGACAAGTCAAGGTACTAATGAGTATTAATATGAGAACAACAAAAACTGATTCAAGATTCAAGATGTTTTTATTTGCCATATGCAACGAATACAATGGAATGCTTACTCCCCATTCCCTCCCACAGTATGAATTTCCTAAAATGTAACACTATACACTTTACTCTGTACTATACTTATACTATACAACACTAATGATGATAATACTGCAATGATGAAATGATATGACGCTGGTCAACATGATTATTTGTATTTATATTTGTCCCCATTAGGAAATGCTTGTTGATACAATAGTGACAGGGAGTTGATACAATAAACAACAATAAAAATGACCATTGTATCCACAAATATAGCATACAACAGGCATATTTTGTGTGTGTGTGTGTGTGTGTGTGTGTGTGTGTGTGTGTGTGGTGTGTGTGTGTGTGTGCTTCTATATACAATGTATACAATTATAACATTTTATTGTTTATTTTATATTGTTCGATCCACATGAGCTAACACCATGACGTCAGCTTTAGTCTTCCTTCCTAGGGTCCAGAATCCGAAATGTGTAGTGTCCAAATCATTAGATGGACAAAAACAAGAAAACAAAAAACATATTTTCTTTGTAAACTGTTTTTTTTTACATTACCAATCCATAAACATTTGCGTTGCGTTAAGTAATGGGGTTCAGTTCACATAACCTATGACAGAAACTACTGCATCTCAAATCAAACCATGTTTTCCCGGGGTTGTCCTTCTTGAAGATGGCCGAATTCGTTAGGCTCTCCGGCCTTCCAATACCTGAAACAAACACATCATTTACACTGGCTCCCTGTAGCTTCCCTGTAGCTGGTCACATCCCGTTCAAGACACTGGTGCTGGCCTACAGGGCAGTGAAAGGAACAGCTCCTTCCTACCTCCAGGCAATATTGTAAGTCGCTTTGGACAAAAGCGTCTGCTAAATGTCTGTAATGTAATGTAATGTAATCATTTTTCTTGACCAGTTATGTGTTTTACTGTTTAATGATCAAATAAATGCTAAAATGTTAATTAGGGAGGACATTATATACATAGGCCTGTATATAATATATATAGAAAATCATGCCTGTGAATAATTACATTTTCCATTAAGCATCTGCATTTGTGTATACAAAAAACTATGATGCTTAAAATGTATATTGTGCATATGTAATTATAATATTAACATTTGATCCTTTAGCAGACACTTTTATCCAAAGTGAGATTACAGGTGAGACTGATAACAATAAAAGCACAATTACAATTGGAGAAACTACAAAACGAGTGCCGCACAACCAAGTTTCTCAAAAAAAATGGAGAGCAATCAGATCAGGTTATACGTATTTTGGTATTTGTGCTTAATAATAACAATTATATTAATAAGATCTAATAGGAAGTGACCCAGATCAGTATTATTGTTAACAATGAGTAACTGTAGGGCAAAGCCTCCTTAAAGGGGCGTCACAATGTGGATGCAGTCAAGTCAAGTAATGTGTAACACTCTTACCCTTCATGTGCGGTCACATTATTCACTCAGACCCGGGAGCCCTCGCTCCCCATGTCGTTCAGACCAATAGATAGATGCATTTATTCAATGCCCACCATGGCACTCTGTTATCAGGCACTTTTGGTAAGAATTCAAACAAAAGTTGCTAGGGAGAGGGAGTACAACAGTGGTACGCGGAGACCTTGGACATCAGTGACAACCTACTGTACCTGTATACAAATGCAATGGATTGAACGTTTATGGATAGACTATTTTTCACAAAATCCATAATCTATTCATTTTATGAAAAACATGAATAGATCAACCAAAGTGTTTACATGCATTCTCTCTGACTTTTTTCTCTCTGACACATTATACTGTGACATGCTCCTCGGCCTTACGACCATACCAACGTGGAGCGATAACTCCCACCTTCTCATATTAATTTCATGAAGGTTGTCCCACCTGCTCCTCCCAGCTGTCTATGACCACCAGGTCACCACCACGACTAACACAGTCCTCTCTGCTGCCCCTCCAGGTATACTTGGGAAGAGCTCCTGAATAGACGTAGCATGACAATCCTTGAAAATCCCATCCTGGCAAACAACGACACACACAGTTTCTCTCTGTTGAAACAACAACACGCTAAATAGGGCGTGATGTTGAAGGCTTTCTGTCACTTTATTGTTGTTTAGTGTGTATAGTATTGTTATAGTGCAGTGTTGTTTAGGATGTATATAGTATAAGTGCTGTGTATGTATAGTATATAAAGCATACCGTAGGTAGTATATAGTGTTGTGTATAGTATAGTATTCTTTATTTCTTTTGTATAATTGAATCGTTTTTCTCTTAGATATTTTGAGTCTGTGGAAAATTGCAAATGATGGCATGAAATAACGGAATGATGATCGAATTATGGAAACGTTTCCTCACGGTTATCAGATCAATTTGACTGCAGTTTTGTCATCTCCATCCGCGCATCCTTTATCTGTCTCTCAAGGAGGTCGTTCACGGTGCTCTGTAGTTGTATTTGCTCCTTTAAGAGCGTGTGGCTGCTCTGTCTGTCATGTAGTTCGTTGGGGGCCTTGTCTTGATCTGTGAGCACGACTCTGTAATTGGTCTGAAGTCTCTCTAATTCAGCGTAGATCT
Organism: Muraenolepis orangiensis; assembly: GCA_027704905.1. NCBI lineage: Eukaryota > Metazoa > Chordata > Actinopteri > Gadiformes > Muraenolepididae > Muraenolepis > Muraenolepis orangiensis. The sequence goes on from CM051016.1 coordinate 22,115,210, forward strand.
CCGATACGTTTGGATGTTGAAGGCTTAATCCCCCCTGGCTTTGACACCTGTCGCAAGCGAGAAATAATTAGGGCAAGACACATGGTTTGCAGTGGCGGCTGGCCCATAGGGGGCGCCGCCCCCCCCAAACCACACGCACAAACATTATTATTAATAATAAAAAATAAAAAATAAATAAATTGTCAATATGTGTGTGTTTAAAATATGGAATGCACCCAGAAATATGTGTAAAATATGATTTTAAAATAATTTGCGCAACATAATATGCTTTTCCTAGTACACATATGCCTAGTACACTGTATGACGATGCTGGGGGGCTGTAGAGAAATAGCCCCACGGAGGCGGGTCTCTGTGGCACTCTGTGGCACCTCTGTCAAAAGGATCCATTTGGTTTACCCGTTGCTCCAAGCCCGACGTGCGTGCGTCAGACGATGTTTCTCACCCTGTAACGAGCCGCGGCACCGTAATTCCACCGCCATGTTCCTCCCTGACCCACTTTGAGGCCCAGCCAGAAGCCCTTCACCCACACCGGAATTGAGCTGGTCGTGGATCAGCTTGCTTATGGCCATCTGAATCGGTCAAGGGACACGTGACTGTAGTAAGTACAGTGTCTAATGCAAACCACGAAACAATAGCACCTTTTATAAACATTGGCTTGAAATTAAACAAATCACCCTACTTGTGGAGTACAAAAAAATACAATTAAAAATTAAGAAACTAATAACTGGTAAACAACAACTGAAAACATACTACTGACAAAATAATATGCGTACCTGTTTAGCTATGCTGTCTATGACTGCCAAGTCGCCACCATTCTTCGCACATCTTTCCCTGGTGACTTCCCATGGTTTGGGTGTAGTATCGGAGGAAGCAACGTAGTAACACCTGGAGTTGAGTAGGGTCCACCCCGTCAAACAGTGTCTACAAGTCTCCTTTGTGGCACAATGGTCGGGCACAATGTAAAAAGCCTTTCACTGCATTCATTTATTCACATAATTTTAGATTAAACATATCCAATTATTATATCAAATGTGGAATGGGGAGTAAGCATTCCATTGTACTTGTTTCAAATGGCAAATAAAATATGTTGAATCTTGAATCTAATTCAATTCAATTAAATACATTGATTTTATATATTTCATATCAAATATAATTCAAATGTATATTTGGTATATTTGTGTTATATGCATACCACCTTGAATTGGAGTACTTATTCCACTTTATGATGCTTTTATTCTGTAATATCTGGAATTATTTGCGATGCATCCCCTTGGATGTCTACCAGTATTTTGATGCATTACCTCCTGCTGAAAGAATGTGATCCGATCTTGGAAAGGCCTCGGTGCTTGGTCCTGCGGTTCTCGAGCACCTGCTTGCTCCGTGCTTCCTCGGTGGTCTCAGACCCCACACTCGTCTCCTGGTCTCATTTATGGACCGGACGGCCACTTTGTACGTACTCCTTAGTGTTGGTCAGCTCACCGCTCATGTGGGTAATGTTGTTGTAATTTAGAAGATGGCCGTCTCTAACTCTGCTATCTTTATTTGAGGAGTAGAAGGAATGCAGGAACACACCCAGCCGTGACATGAGAAAAAAAAAAAAAAAAAGCCTGATGTCATTTCATTGTTTAATGTTCTATTAGACGGAATGCTTATAATGTCATTCGTAGTGAGACAGAGAAGAAGTTGGAGATGGAAGCGAATGCAACTCACAGTGTATGCCCAAGCCCATGCAGGAGCAGGAGCAGGATGAGGCTGAGTAGCCCCAGACCGGCTGGGAGCCGTCTGCTGTGACCCCGGGAAGGTCACTGCTCACATGTCGTCGCTACACGGAAATATACCAAAAATAGGATAGGACTGTTGGAACTATTCCTTATATATATATATTTATTTATTTATTTGTTTTTAATTGTTTAAGAAGTCAGTCACTCAATGATAGATCCCACTTGCTTGTTAGAATAATGATTAATTATCTTTGGTTTTTACCATACCTTCTCTAGGCTGTTGAACTTCAGTGATTTCATCATCCTGAAAAATAAAATGACTGTATCCACTCTTGAAATTGTTTTCCGAATGTGCCATTTCAAATCACTTCACTGGTATGACTTCACTGGTGGGATGGTATGACGAGTTGCCATCATTGGTCATGTGGTTGTGTCTTGTGTCAACATTTGTTCAGGACTGTTCCCGTGTGTTTGTGGCGACCGCAGTGGAATTTTAGTTTGGTAGGTGTTTGTTTGTTTGTTGGGCCAAAGAGGAACACAGCAATGGGATCAACTATTAAAGCTGCATGAGATAACTCTTTCAAAGCTAAATATCCCTCTTTCTTTGCTATACGTTTATGAATTGGCCTTAGCGAGACCCAAGACCCGTGACATGAGACCCTGTGAATGTATTATTTTAGAATTTCAGTGTACAGGCTAGTGCAGTGCCAGGAAATCGTGTTGTCGCAAGGGAAGCTATCACAGTAAGACAGGAAGACAACAGTCCCCTGTCAAATCTTCTCATTCATGGCTGAATCCTAAGCGGCTGATAGCATTACAAATAAAAAAGTATAACCAGTTCACCCGAAAGTATTTTCATTTAATAGGCAAAATAATGATATAATAATGTTCATGTGCCTTCATAGATAAATAACAGAGAGAGAGAGAGAGAGAGAGAGAGAGAGAGAGAGAGAGAGAGAGAGGAGAGAGAGAGAGAGAGAGAGAGAGAGAGAGAGAGAGAGAGAGAGAGAGAGAGAGAGAGAGATCAAATAAGGATTTAAGTCGTTGTGTTTGGTCAATCCACGACTTTATTGCTCATTATTATTCATCTCACAAATCCAGTAAAAATCATGCTCGTGGCAGAGTCCGTCATACCAGGTCTTCGTTGGGTCATTCCCGGGATAAAAACCTGCGCAGTTCTCATTGGCTCTGTTCGGTTCCCCGGGTACCCAATAGCTTGATTCAAAATAAGAACAGAAAAACAACAACAGCATATAGTTTACACATAGTTGTTGTTTTTGGTGGCATCTATCTCAGAGCATAAGACAATAGAACGGCTCTTACAGTGGTGCCTGCTGGGTAACATTGTTGATCCACACCCATGTGTTGTCCTCCGTTATTTCCGTCATGCCTATCCAAAACCCGTTCATCCACCAAGTGGGTGCTGTTAGTCTAGGGATGTTGTCGTTCAAAAGTTGCTGCATAAAGAGAGTATGAATATAGGATGGCTTTCATGAGGTCAACTTACAAAGGACAGAGCTTTAAAAAGGGGGTCGGTGTACTGCGACTCCATTGCGCTGGATAAACTTGTTTCACAGACTTCACAGGTTGCCTCACCTGCTCCTCCCAGCTCTCTATCACCACCAGGTCAGCTTTACGACTGATGCAGTCCTGCCTGCTATCTGGCCAGTTTTTCCTTGTCGGTGAGTCGAGTAGAAAGTTGGAAAATAAATAGCAGGTTGAGTTTAGGAGAACCCACCCCTCTGGGCAATGGCCACAGGAGTTCCCTGTTTGAATGACACAGAGTGAATAAAGACACAGACAATGCAAGGAAGGAAACAAATTAAACACATTGACGTCAGCAAAGAGACAATTGTGTCATTTGGCCAATTCTCTAATTCCATCTCACCCATCTGCAGTTTAGCAATGGCGGTGCGACCACTCTCAACCTGGCCCTGGAGGTTGTCGATAGCAGTCACCAGCAGAACAACATTTAGTAGTCCCAGAATCTGGATAGCAAATCTTGACCTATATACTGTAAATAAAGCACATTTTGTAGTTTAAATATGGAATACAACTCAAGAGCGCATGCTTAAATTGTCTGGTTTGATTTGGCAAGCATAACAAACCCCAGTACTTTTTTTGTGTTGAATAAACAATAACCAAACCTAAATAACATATCTAAATTGATTGTTCATGTGTTTCTAGAAATATACATACACATGAGAGTTTGCCTTTTAGAGAGGTCATCAAAAAAAAACAATATAAAAAAACATCAAATCTAATACAGAGGAATATTTTAATATAAATACATGCCTACCTTGTCCGAACAGATCGGAAACACGAGCGTGGCCATCTCTCATGTAGTTATTTGGAGAAAACATCCCTTTGTGAACTTCTATTTTGTGCTCCGCGGTTGAATTTTCTATTTCACCACAAGCTGGCTTTTTTCCTGCCCTCTCTTATCAGTGGTCAGGAGTAGGAGGGGGGGGGGGGCATTACACAAGGCAGGCCAGTCCATTTCTACTGTCAAGTCCATGTTTGGATGAAAGGTCATAGTCTATCATAGTGATACTTGTAATGACAAGTCAAGGTACTAATGAGTATTAATATGAGAACAACAAAAACTGATTCAAGATTCAAGATGTTTTTATTTGCCATATGCAACGAATACAATGGAATGCTTACTCCCCATTCCCTCCCACAGTATGAATTTCCTAAAATGTAACACTATACACTTTACTCTGTACTATACTTATACTATACAACACTAATGATGATAATACTGCAATGATGAAATGATATGACGCTGGTCAACATGATTATTTGTATTTATATTTGTCCCCATTAGGAAATGCTTGTTGATACAATAGTGACAGGGAGTTGATACAATAAACAACAATAAAAATGACCATTGTATCCACAAATATAGCATACAACAGGCATATTTTGTGTGTGTGTGTGTGTGTGTGTGTGTGTGTGTGTGTGTGTGTGTGCTTCTATATACAATGTATACAATTATAACATTTTATTGTTTATTTTATATTGTTCGATCCACATGAGCTAACACCATGACGTCAGCTTTAGTCTTCCTTCCTAGGGTCCAGAATCCGAAATGTGTAGTGTCCAAATCATTAGATGGACAAAAACAAGAAAACAAAAAACATATTTTCTTTGTAAACTGTTTTTTTTTACATTACCAATCCATAAACATTTGCGTTGCGTTAAGTAATGGGGTTCAGTTCACATAACCTATGACAGAAACTACTGCATCTCAAATCAAACCATGTTTTCCCGGGGTTGTCCTTCTTGAAGATGGCCGAATTCGTTAGGCTCTCCGGCCTTCCAATACCTGAAACAAACACATCATTTACACTGGCTCCCTGTAGCTTCCCTGTAGCTGGTCACATCCCGTTCAAGACACTGGTGCTGGCCTACAGGGCAGTGAAAGGAACAGCTCCTTCCTACCTCCAGGCAATATTGTAAGTCGCTTTGGACAAAAGCGTCTGCTAAATGTCTGTAATGTAATGTAATGTAATCATTTTTCTTGACCAGTTATGTGTTTTACTGTTTAATGATCAAATAAATGCTAAAATGTTAATTAGGGAGGACATTATATACATAGGCCTGTATATAATATATATAGAAAATCATGCCTGTGAATAATTACATTTTCCATTAAGCATCTGCATTTGTGTATACAAAAAACTATGATGCTTAAAATGTATATTGTGCATATGTAATTATAATATTAACATTTGATCCTTTAGCAGACACTTTTATCCAAAGTGAGATTACAGGTGAGACTGATAACAATAAAAGCACAATTACAATTGGAGAAACTACAAAACGAGTGCCGCACAACCAAGTTTCTCAAAAAAAATGGAGAGCAATCAGATCAGGTTATACGTATTTTGGTATTTGTGCTTAATAATAACAATTATATTAATAAGATCTAATAGGAAGTGACCCAGATCAGTATTATTGTTAACAATGAGTAACTGTAGGGCAAAGCCTCCTTAAAGGGGCGTCACAATGTGGATGCAGTCAAGTCAAGTAATGTGTAACACTCTTACCCTTCATGTGCGGTCACATTATTCACTCAGACCCGGGAGCCCTCGCTCCCCATGTCGTTCAGACCAATAGATAGATGCATTTATTCAATGCCCACCATGGCACTCTGTTATCAGGCACTTTTGGTAAGAATTCAAACAAAAGTTGCTAGGGAGAGGGAGTACAACAGTGGTACGCGGAGACCTTGGACATCAGTGACAACCTACTGTACCTGTATACAAATGCAATGGATTGAACGTTTATGGATAGACTATTTTTCACAAAATCCATAATCTATTCATTTTATGAAAAACATGAATAGATCAACCAAAGTGTTTACATGCATTCTCTCTGACTTTTTTCTCTCTGACACATTATACTGTGACATGCTCCTCGGCCTTACGACCATACCAACGTGGAACGATAACTCCCACCTTCTCATATTAATTTCATGAAGGTTGTCCCACCTGCTCCTCCCAGCTGTCTATGACCACCAGGTCACCACCACGACTAACACAGTCCTCTCTGCTGCCCCTCCAGGTATACTTGGGAAGAGCTCCTGAATAGACGTAGCATGACAATCCTTGAAAATCCCATCCTGGCAAACAACGACACACACAGTTTCTCTCTGTTGAAACAACAACACGCTAAATAGGGCGTGATGTTGAAGGCTTTCTGTCACTTTATTGTTGTTTAGTGTGTATAGTATTGTTATAGTGCAGTGTTGTTTAGGATGTATATAGTATAAGTGCTGTGTATGTATAGTATATAAAGCATACCGTAGGTAGTATATAGTGTTGTGTATAGTATAGTATTTTTTATTTTTTTTGTATAATTGAATCGTTTTTCTCTTAGATATTTTGAGTCTGTGGAAAATTGCAAATGATGGCATGAAATAACGGAATGATGATCGAATTATGGAAACGTTTCCTCACGGTTATCAGATCAATTTGACTGCAGTTTTGTCATCTCCATCCGCGCATCCTTTATCTGTCTCTCAAGGAGGTCGTTCACGGTGCTCTGTAGTTGTATTTGCTCCTTTAAGAGCGTGTGGCTGCTCTGTCTGTCATGTAGTTCGTTGGGGGCCTTGTCTTGATCTGTGAGCACGACTCTGTAATTGGTCTGAAGTCTCTCTAATTCAGCGTAGATCTCCGATACGTTTGGATGTTGAAGGCTTAATCCCCCCTGGCTTTGACACCTGTCGCAAGCGAGAAATAATTAGGGCAAGACACATGGTTTGCAGTGGCGGCTGGCCCATAGGGGGCGATGGGGCGCCGCCCCCCCCAAACCACACGCACAAACATTATTATTAATAATAAAAAATAAAAAATAAATATCCTCTCCGGGAACCATCACCTTATCGTGGTGGAGAGGTTTGGGTGTCCCTGTGAACCTGAGAGCTGTGTTGTCTGGAGCCTAGTGCTCCTGGTAGGGTCTCCCATGGCAGATTGGTCTCAGGGGAGGGGCCAGACTAAGAATGGTTCAAAGACTTCAATGGACAAACAAACTAGAATTGAGGATACCCTGCCCGGAGGAAGCCCGGGGCCCCTTTCCGGAGCTAGGCCTGGAAAGAGGGCCCGTAAGCGAGCGCCTGGTGGCCGGGTTAGCCACGGAGCCCGGTCGGGCATTGCCCGAAAAAGCAACGTGGCCATTTCTCCTTCCCGCGGACCCACCACCTACGGGAAGAACCACTGGGGTCGGGTGCACTGCCAGTTAGGCGGCAGTGAAGGCAGGGGGCATCGACGGACCAAACCCAGCCAACAGAGACTGGCTTTGGGGACGTGGAATGTCACTTCTCTGGGGGGGAAGGAGCCTGAGCTGGTGCGGGAGGTGGAGCGCTACCAATTAGATCTGGTGGGGCTTACCTCTACGCACAGCACTGGCTCTGGAACTAAACTCCTGGATAGGGGTTGGACTCTTTCCTTCTCTGGAGTTGCTCAGGGTGTGAGGTGCCGGGCGGGTGTGGGGATACTCACAAGTCCCCGGCTGAGTGCCGCTTTGTTGGAGTTTACCCCGGTGGACGAGAGGGTCGCCTCCCTACGCCTTAGGGTCATGGGAGGGAAAACTCTGACTGTTGTTTGTGCCTATGCACCAAACAACAGTTCAGAATATCCCGCCTTCTTGCACACCCTGGATGGAGTCCTGCATGGGGCTCCTGAAGGGGACTCTATAGTCCTCCTGGGAGACTTCAACGCACACGTGGGTAACGATGGGGAAACTTGGAGGGGCGTGTTGGGGATGAACGGCCTACCTGATCTGAACCGGAGTGGGGTTTTGTTATTGGATTTCTGTGCTAGTCATGGATTGGCCATAACAAACACCATGTTCAAACATAAGGATGCTCATAAGTGTACATGGTACCAGAGCACCTTAGGCCGAAGGTCAATGATCGATTTTGTTATCGTATCATCTGGCCTGAGGCCGCATGTTTTGGACACTCGGGTGAAGAGAGGGGCAGAGCTGTCAACCGATCACCATCTGGTGGTGAGTTGGGTAAGATGGCGGGGGAAGCCTCTGGACAGACCTGGTAAGCCCAAACGTGTAGTGCGGGTGAACTGGGAACGTCTGGTGGATGCCCCTGTCCGGGAGACCTTCAACTCACACCTCCGGCGGAATTTTTCGGGCATCTCTGTGGAGGCTGGGGGCATTGAGCCAGAGTGGTCATTGTTCAAAGCTTCTATTGCCGAAGCTGCGGTTGAGAGTTGTGGCCTCAAGGTCATTGGTGCCTCAAGGGGCGGCAACCCTCGGACTTCGTGGTGGACACAGGTGGTCAGGGAAGCCGTCCGGCTGAAGAAGGAGGCCTTCCGGGCTATGTTAGCCTGTGAGACTCCGGACTCGGTTGCGAGGTATCGACAGGCCAAGAGGACGGCAGCCTCGGCTGTAGCGGAGGCAAAGCAGCGGGTGTGGGAGGAATTCGGAGAAGCCATGGAGAAGGACTTTCAGTCGGCACCAAAGCGTTTCTGGCAAACAATCCGGCGCCTCAGGAGGGGGAAGCGTGGGTCCATCCAAGCTGTGTACAGTAAGGGTGGGACATTGCTGACCTCAACTGAGGAGGTGATCGGGCGGTGGAAAGAACACTTTGAGGAACTTCTTAACCCAACTACACCCTCAATGGTAGAGACAGAGCTGGAGGATGAAGGACGGCAAACATCAATCTCCCTGGAGGAAGTCACTGCGGTAGTCAAACATCTCCGCAGTGGCAAAGCCCCAGGGGTTGATGAGATCCGTCCAGAAATGCTAAAGGCTCTGGGTGTTGAGGGGCTGTCATGGATGACACGTCTTTTCAACATTGCGTGGAAGTCTGGGACAGTGCCTGAGGAGTGGCAAACGGGGGTGGTGGTACCCCTGTTCAAAAAGGGTGACCAGAGGGTGTGTGCCAATTACAGGGGTATCACATTACTCAGCCTCCCTGGGAAAGTCTACTCCAAGGTGCTGGAAAGGAGGGTTCGGCCGATAGTCGAACCTCAGATTGAAGAGGAACAATGCGGATTCCGCCCTGGTCGTGGAACAACGGACCAGCTTTTCACTCTTGCAAGGATCCTGGAGGGGGCTTGGGAGTATGCCCATCCGGTCTACATGTGTTTTGTAGATTTGGAGAAGGCATATGATCGGGTCCCTCGGGAAATACTGTGGGGGGTGCTGCGGGAGTATGGGGTACGGGGGTCATTGTTGAGGGCCATCCAATCTCTCTACTCCCAAGGCAAGAGCTGTGTCCGGATTCTCGGTACAAAGTCAGGCCTGTTCTCAGTGGGTGTTGGCCTCCGCCAGGGCTGCGCTTTGTCACCCATCCTGTTTGTGATTTTCATGGACAGGATTTCAAGGCGTAGTCATGGAGGGGAGGGGTTTCAGTATGGTGGGCTCAGGATTGAATCGCTGCTGTTTGCAGATGATGTGGTCCTGTTTGCGTCATCAGTATGTGACCTTCAGCACTCACTGGATCGGTTTGCAGCAGAATGTGAAGCGGCTGGGATGAGGATCAGCACCTCCAAATCTGAGGCCATGGTTCTTAGCAGGAAACCGGTGGATTGTCTACTCCAAGTAGGGAGGGAGTCCTTATCCCAAGTGAAGGAGTTCAAGTATCTCGGGGTCTTGTTCTCGAGTGAGGGGAGGATGGAGCGTGAGATTGACAGGAGAATAGGTGCAGCGGGAGCGGTATTGGGTGCACTTTGGCGCACCGTTGTAACCAAAAGAGAGCTGAGCCAGAAGGCAAAGCTCTCGATCTACCGATCAGTCTTCGTTCCTACCCTCACCTATGGCCATGAGCAATGGGTAATGACCGAAAGGACGAGATCGCGAATACAAGCGGCCGAAATGAGTTTCCTCAGGAGGGTGGCTGGTATCTCCCTGAGGGATAGGGTGAGAAGCTCAGTCACTCGTGAGAGACTCGGAGTAGAGCCGCTGCTCCTTCGCGTAGAAAGGAGCCAGTTGAGGTGGTTCGGGCATCTAGTAAGGATGCTTCCTGGTCGCCTCCCGAGGGAGGTTTTCCAGGCACATCCAACTGGGAAGAGACCACGGGGCAGACCAAGGTACAGGTGGGGTGATTACATCTCCACACTGGCCTGGGAACGCCTCGGGATCCCCCAGTCAGAGCTAGTCGATGTTGCCAGGGAGAGGGAAGTTTGGAGTCCCCTGCTGGAGCTGCTGCCTCCGCGACCCGATTTCGGATAAGCGGGAGAAGATGGATGGATGGAAAAAATAAATATATATAAATTGTCAATATGTGTGTGTTTAAAATATGGAATGCACCCAGAAATATGTGTAAAATATGATTTTAAAATAATTTGCGCAACATAATATGCTTTTCCTAGTACACATATGCCTAGTACACTGTATGACAATGCTGGGGGGGCTGTAGAGAAATAGCCCCACGGAGGCGGGTCTCTGTAGCAGTTTAGCCAATTGCTGATTCAAGATATAAACGAGTGACATAAAATGTAGCCAATCAGCATCCTCCAAATGTCTTGGGGGGCTGTTTCAGAACAGCCCCCCGGAAGACAATGCTATGAAGCTAGCCACGCTAGGCAGAGTGAACATTGCTACGCAGCTGGACGACGGCCACAGGATTGCCGTGAGGAAGCGCAATGAGGAGGTGGACAAAAACACATCCTGTCTAAAAGAATAGACTGTGTGAAGTTCTGTGGTGCCTTTGAGCTGGCCTTGCGTGGCCATGATGAAAGTGATGGACAGAAGGGCGACATTTCAATACAAAAAGTAATTGTATATAATGTAATTAACAATATGTAATTGTAAATTAAAAAAATGGTATAGCCCCCCCTGGTGAAAAATGCACCAGCCGCCACTGATGGTTTGATCATGGTGGATTGTTTGCTCAGTGGCAGTGGCAACCTTGATAATTGACGATTACTTCAATGTAGCGAGGAGGATTTATATGGTTGCTGAGGACTCATACGTGAGTGAAAGAGACACACAGTCTAAGACTAGGCAAGCATTCAATACGTCTAAGTACAGTAAGCTCCAATCACGACCGCAGCCACCAACAGAATGGCGCTCAGCACTCCGAGACAAAGCGTCAACGATGGCAGACGAGGTTCAATCAGCGCTGTGTGTGTGAGCGAGAGAGATGTTTGACAAAGAATACCATTTGTATATGCTATTATATTCATTTTGTGTAGACCTACGCAAAAAAAACCCAGACATTGTAAACACTGTTTGACAGTTTATAGCTCCCTATGTTTACTTTAAAGCTACATTGATTGGCCTGAGATTTCCAGGAAAGGTAGATGTCATACATACACGGTGAACTCTATTATGTTTTATGTCATCTGAAATGACCTGTAACAGCAAAAGTGAATGAATAAGTCGCATATTGCAAACCTATTTAGCATATGTCCCCACACTAAGAAGGTCGTGTTAACAACCAGGACGGATTAAAAACAAGCTTTTTAAAAAAAATGTAATGTTCTGGATTAAACAAAAATACAGTACATTCGACGGCCAGTAGGGGGCACTGTTTCAGCTAAGCCTGCCGATGCGACTCTTGAGCGACTCGAGTGTAACGTGAGAGTGTTTCCGGGTCTGTGCATGAAAATAGAAACGATGGACTCCGTTGCCCTGGACGTTTTTCTCCCTCTCTCTGCTACTCTGCCTACACCGTGATCAGAAAAGTGATTTAATTCCTGCATATGTTGTTTGTTTGTGTGTGTGTGTGCGTACGTGTTGATGTTGTATGAGGAGTATATTAGCAAATAGGAAAGGGGGGGCGTAGTAGTTGCTGGAAGGAATATAGGACTTGACGCAACGTTATGTGTATCGACGAAGATGAGCTCGATAGAGTTAAGAGTTACCGTTTAGATCGCAACACGACCTAAACGGTTAACAACTACTTGTGCTTCTACGTCATGCCTAAACCCACAAGTGTTTGTATCATATATTTATCCTGTTTTTCATAATACTTATACTTACTTACCTGTGTGTGTGTGTGTGTGTATATATATATATATATATATATATATATATATAGCTATTATTATGCTCATATCTCACACATACTCTATGTAATCTTAGTAGACTGTCTTTTAGCCACTGTAAACTGTAAATTATATATCACCATGCACTCTACTGCAACATTTGCACTCTGGTTAGATGCTAAATGATTTTCGCTGTACTGTACGTGTGCATCAATTTGAATCTAATCTAATCTAATCTAATCTGTGTAACACAGAACAACAACAACCCCCCCCCCCCCTATTAGCCTAAACCGCCAGGATGTCACTGGACGAATATGAGAGGCATTACGCGTCGCTCAACTCGGACCTGGGCGGCGACTCGGTGGCCAGCGGGCGGTCCGCGTCCGGCACGTTGAGTGGCGAGGAAGAAAAGCTGCATTACATTCCCATCCGGATCCTGGGAAGAGGGGCGTTTGGTGAAGCGACCCTCTACAGAAGGACCGAGGTATACAGTGCTTCACTTTCAATCACCTTTTTTAGTCCCTTGAATGTCCCCCCCTCCCTATATCAGGTTGTTCAGTGTTTAACCTAAAAGTGTATCTCCTAGTTCCCACACCAGATTCAGATGTGGTTAATTTGTCACATGTATAAGATACAATCTACAGTGAAATGTTGTACAAATCATCTTAAATCTTGAAGTTTATAGTATTGTTTAGTGTAGTCTAGAATTGCAGTTTAGTATAGTATTGTTGTTGTTGTCATTCATACTCCGGGAGGGAATGGGGAGTCAGCATTCCATTGTACTAAACAACATCCTGAATATTGAATTACAGTATAAACATAAATTGTGTGTGTGTGTGTGTTGATCTTGATCTTGTTGGGGGGGGGCTTAGTGATCTACGGGCCTTTTTGTGATCAATTGTTGTCCCCCTTGTTGCCCTGTGCTCACCTACGGTGCCCACGTCACAGGACAACTCCCTGGTGGTGTGGAAGGAGGTGGAGCTGGGCTGCCTCTCGGAGAAAGAGCGCCGAGATGTGATGAACGAGATTTGCATCCTCTCCATCCTGCAGCACAACAACATCATCGCTTACTTTAATCACTTCATGGACGAGAGGATGCTATTCATCGAGTTGGAATATTGTAACGGTGAGACGTCGGCCACTCTCCGCAGACTTTTGCTGGACTTTCTGGACTCATTACAGTGCACTGCACTGCACTGATGCTGCTGCACTGCTGGCACTTTAAAATGCCTTTTACATGCTTTTTGGCTCAATTCAACATACCGGTGTGTATATATAGATCATCCACCAGTCACTTTATTGTTCTTTGTATTGTGTACAGTATTGTTATAGTATAGTGTTGTATCGTATAAGTATAGTACATAATATAGTATATAGTGTTAAAATGTAGGAAACTCGTACTGTGCGGGAGTGAATCGGGAGTAAGCGTTCCGTTGTACTTGTTGCAAATGGAAATGAAACATGTTGAATGTTGAGATGTGAGAGGTACTTTATGCGCCACTAATGGGGAAACATGGTGGAGATTGGTTGGTTAACGTGATTATATGTTTTCAGGGGGAAATTTGTATGATAAGATCAACCAACAGAAAGGGGAGCTTTTCACAGAGGAGGTATGCAACAATGCAGAACTTTATAGTGTATAGTTATCTAATGTATTTGCAGTATATAATGTGTATATCTTTACATTTTCTCTCAGATGGTCGTATGGTTCCTGTACCAAATTGCGTCCGCTGTCACCCACATTCACAAGGCTGGAATCCTCCATAGGTGAATGCCTCCACTGGCGTCACTGGTCACTATTTGTATTAGTCCTCGCCAACAGCGTGTCCTTTTTCTAATTTCCTTGCAGAGATATCAAAACGTTAAACATTTTCCTGACCAAGACGAACCTAATCAAACTTGGGGATTATGGCCTTGCAAAGAAGCTAGACTCCCAATTTGCAATGGCCGAGACTGTAAGTGAGCCGTGTGTTTTAATGTGTAATGTTTAATGTGCAGTGTGTGTGCCAGAGTTTTTAATGTGGTTGTCTGTTGTTGTGAACGCAGTGTGTGGGCACACCATACTACATGTCACCGGAGCTGTGCCAAGGAGTCAAGTACGATTTTAAATCAGACATTTGGGCCATGGGGTGTGTCCTCTTCGAAGTGTTGACGCTGACCAGAACCTTTGACGCCACGGTTAGTCTGCTTGTTTAGCAAAAGTGTCAAATGATCTATCCTATTCATGTCCTCTGTGACTTTATTCAAATTTGACCTACTGTGTTATTTCTGTTTTTTGCTGTCAATCCAGAACCCTTTAAACTTGTGTGTGAAAATAGTCCAGGGCAACTGGACCATGGACGTGGACGCCAAAGTGTATTCCGCTGAGCTGATCAAGCTGGTCTATGAATGTCTGGACCAGGTGAGTGGAACGTTAAGATGTGATTCATAGTGATTTTGGAGTGATGGGTGGAATCACAATGTGTGATCTTCTGTGATCTTGTTGTGCTCCAGGACCCTGTGAAGAGACCCACGGCTGACCAGATTCTAGACCAGCCGATCGTCTCCTGTTGCAGACAGTAAGTCGGCAGAAAAGCTTAAGCCAATGAATTTTTAGGTTTAAGCAAATGGTGTTGATGAGAAAGTCTTGCTTGAATTCACCACACGCCTTGTATTCCCTTCCAGGGAGCTTGAAGAACGAGTGGCCTTGCTGAATTCAGCAATGAAGAAACCAAAGTCAGTTGGTTGACGCATATGTTCTGTTTAAATAACTATAATGATAATCATCAAGGATTTATTCAATATGAATAGCTATCACCACATGGCAAATTTGCATGCGAGATCGATCAAAATTATACATATTCACATATTATTCACATAAATCTATCACATTGAACTGCATTTGTGTAATGTCTACCAAAACGATGACATTTAAAAATAATATAACGAAAATACCTAATTTTGAGAGTTGAACCAAATGCTCGCTTGTCACCATCAAGGCAGACAACAGAATTACAATGTCCCGATATATCATCATATCATATCATCACGACATGATTCCACTCCATTCCTGCCATAAACAGCCATGTTGAATCATTGTCCGGCCCTAGTTCTATGCCAGGGCTGCGTGTGTTGTGTGCGTTTGTACTTTCAACTTTCAGCACCACTTATATACCACGATTATACTGTCACAATGTCATATATTCTCAGGCTCAGCTCGGTGACGGAGAGCCCCGTCGCCGTGGTGACCACGCGCTACAGGGAGGTGTACTTCTGGGGCGGGGGGAAGTTCACGCCCCAGAAGATGGACACGTTCAAGGGGGGCAACACTGCCCAGCAGGTGTGCGCTGGCGAGAACCACTTTGCCGTTGTAACGGTGGAGAAAGAGCTGTACACCTGGGCGGTGAGTGGTGGTGGTGGTGGTGGTGTTGTCGTTGTTGTTGATGAGCCTCAGCCACACACAAGCATGCACACACACGCACATGCAGGGGTTGGCAGCAGCTCAGTCTGTTGGGACTTGGCTTGAGAGGGCCGCCGGTTCAAGTCCCCGAAACGGACCAAGTACGGAGTGAGAACTGGTACTTGGGGAAAAGGTGCCAGTTCGCCTCCTCGGCACTGCCGAGGTGCCGTTGAGCAAGGCACAAGACCTCTACACTGCTCCCCGGGCTCTGTATATACAATAGCTGCCCACTGCTTCTAATTCTAGGATGGGTTCAATGCAGAGAAACACATTTCACTGTGTGTGTACATTGTGTAAATTACAAATCCTCTTTTAAATCCATTAATTTAAGTTCAGATCTGTATTGTCCCTGGCAGGGACATTTTATTTACTTTAGGTAGCAGAAACAAAACCTAAAGGGCTTGGAACATTAATCACATAACAGTTACAGCAAACAACCAAACATGTGTACTCATGGTTTAGTGCAACAAAATATTATTACTCTTCAAGTTTCTGATTATGAAACTAAAAGGACTCTTTCCCCCCCCTTTCAGAATGTCCAAGGGGGAGCCAAGATGCTGGGCCAGCTGGGCCACGGGGACCAGTCGTCCTACCGGCAGCCCAAGAAGGTGGAGTGTCTCCAGGGCAAAGCCATCCGGCATGTGGCGTGCGGGGCCGACTTCACCGTCTGCGTGACGGGTGCGTTGGTTTGGGGAATGTGAAGTGTGACTATTCACTGTCAGTGAGGTGAGGTGAGGTCCCCTCCCTGGCCCGACCGCTGCTGACCGCCGCTGACCTCTGACTCTCTCCTCACCCAGACGAGGACCAGATGTACACGTTCGGCTCGGACTACTACGGCTGCCTGGGCGTTGAGAGCGAGCTGGGCCCATCGGTGCTGGAGCCCGTGCTGCTGGAGTTCTTCACGGAGCGGCCCGTGCGCCAGGTGTCCTGCGGGGACAACCATGTGGTGGTGCTGACCCAGGACGGAGACATCTTCTCCTGGGGATGCGGAGAGCAGGGTAAACTGGGTCTGGGTCTTCCTTCCTTCATTCCTTCCTTCCTTCCTTCCTTCCTTCCTTCCTTCCTTCCTTCCTTCCTTCCTGCCTTCGTGGATGGGGGGGGGACAGGGCGAAAAGTCTCCACTCGCGAGCATTATGGATTTATTAGAATATCCACTATATATGTATATATTTTTCCCCCTTTTTTAGATATGTATTTTAGGCGGAAGTACTCGACAAAGGATGTGGTAGTACAAACAAGAAATTACAACAAGAAATGGAAATTGGCTTTTCCTCTTTGAAACACTTGTGGGATAGTGAGTCTGACGTCTCTCAGCCTGTGCAGCATTTTCAAACCATGATTTTCATAGATTGATATGAACTCGGCGAGGAGTTCCCCAAGTACTGTCAAGTGCTCTTGTAAATCATGTGCTTTTGTAAATCAAGTCCTGCAGGATTAATACACACTTGGTTTTTGCTGTTCCGATGATTGCAAGTAGGGGGAGACAATCACTCATGTGAAAATTCGCTTCACCAACAATTATAGTTTGGTTCTGTGTTGGTTTGCAGGACGCCTGGGCTTAGACTGTGAGGATGACTTTTCGTCTCCGATGCAGGTAAGATTTTAGGGTTGTGTTTTTTTTACTGCCTTGACTATGTAATAAGCCTCTGTTGGACTGAGTCGTAAACCTCACAATCGAAAAGGTATATAGTATTGCAGTTTCACACACTCAAACACTCAAACTGAAGTACCAAATTATAATTTCTAGGTGGAGATGCCTAAAGGAGCAACCATGTGTTCCGTGTCGTGTGGAAGCAACGGGACCTTCTTCTTAACCGAGGCTGGGAAGGTGCTTGCTTGTGGGAACAATGACTTCAACAAGCTGGGTCTGAACCAGGGGACCTCCGGCCTCAAGAACCTCCACGGAGAGGTTGGGACTATAAAACAAAAAAGTCCTGGCGTGTCCTGCAGTCTCCACACACTGCACAAACCTGCTAGTCAGTTGCACGCACTTAACGCTTCTCTCTTCCTCTGCCTCCGCCAGGGCTGTCAGGGCATCCCGTACACCACCACGCTCACCTTGGTGAAGCAGCTGTCCCGCTTCAAGATCCAGGTGATATCTCCGGGGAAGACCCATACGGCAGCCATCGAAGGTATGGAGAAACAAAAGCGGACAAAAGTGTGAAACAAATGTGATACAAAAGTGTGAAATCGACATAAAATCGAATATAACAAAAAAATGCAGCAATGCTCTTTCAAAGCCTTAACATGCGTTTGTTGCAACTGTCCAGAGAGGGGTCGTCTGATTACCTTTGGCTGCAACAAGTACGGCCAGCTGGGCGTGAAGGATTTCAAGAAGCACCAGGGGGTCCAGGTCCTGGTGGGGCCCTTCGGGGGCAACGTGGTGACCAAAGTGTCCTGCGGTGACGGATTCACCATCGCTGCCACCGAAGGTTAGTTTTAAAATGTGGCTTTTAAGTCGCAATGAGTCAATCAATACAAAGGCAGTTTTGTGTCTGCCGAGTCAGTGCTTTTGGTTTAGTCTTTTGTCGGTGGTAGTTTCTTAAAAACATACAAAATTACATTTTTGTTACAATCATTAACGCTCTAGGAAGCTTTTGTCCATGGATCTACTGCTGTTCTCTGTGTCCCCACTTGCAGACAATCAGATCTTTGCGTGGGGGAACGCCGGTAACGGGCGCCTGGGGATGCCAGCTGACAAGGGCTTTGGCTCTGAGGTTTGCCCCGCCCTGCCCAGGCCCATCTTCGGCTCCCTGCACCATGTGCCAGACCTCTCGTGTTGCGCGTGGCACACCATCCTCATAAGAGGTCGGTACTCGGCTCTTACATACAGTAGATCAGTGGTTCCCAACCTGGGGGTCCCGACCCCCACCGGGGGCTGCCAATGCGCCACAGGAAGCTCGGAAGGGGTAGGATTTTTAATGTATAAAATAAACATGTCTCTGCATTTAATTAATTTCTGTGAAGAACGGCACTTTCTGTCTGGAAATAACTTATTTTACCGCACTAATTTGAAACTTACCAGTCATGTTTCAATAATTCTGTCTGTTACAAACGCAACTATAATGTACACCTAGGTTGACGAAAGAACTACCTCAAATCAGTTAGACTATTTAATGAACAGAAACGATTAAGCAAAACAAACGGGAACGATTGAGCAAAACCTCATTAGCTGCTAAAATGTAGGCTATTACAAAACACCTGTAACATCTGTAGCCCGTTTTAACAAAAGGCTACATGGCATCAAATTGACCCTGTAGGCTACCAGGTAACTTTTTACTTTCTCCTTATTTTCATTGCGGCAATAAGTCCTCTGTTGCTGAAATTAAATGTGTCCAAGGTGTCTTTGCAGCTTGCAATAGGCATAAGCCACGTCACTCTCCTCCTGGGTCTCCACACCATTCTGCAGGGAGAAGCCCCTCTCTGCTGGCACGCTTGACACGGGCAGAACACAGGCAATTTTAGCCAGTGTGGGCTAGTCGGGGTACAGCTTGCTGAACTCATAAATGAGCACTTTTGCAAGCTGTCGCAAAAGTTAAACCCCCATAGCCTTTCGAGCGCTGTCATCACTGCCACTGCATCTCGTCGGGCGCGCTGTCAAAACACATTTTGACCGGCAAGTTTAGAATTTACCGTTTTTTTACTCAATTAAAAAACAAAAAAATGTTAATTACCGGGTAACGGGAACCCTGATGTATATTGTATATTACAAAAGAAGAAGGCTACTTTTTCTCCTGGGGGGGGGGGGGGGGGGTAGGGAGTTGGTTGGTGGGTCGTCTATGCGTATATACACAATGGTAAAATAAGGGGTCCCTTGAAAAAACGGTTGGGAACCACTGCACTAGATGATCCACCATATATATATATATGTGTATGTATGTATGTATGTATGTATGTATGTACGTGTACACCAGCCAGGTATATGTGACATGATGAAGCAAGCATTGCTTCATTGTCTCTTTCTTTTTCCCCCTTCACAGAACGAGTGCTCAACTCCAAGACCATCCGCTCCAACAGCAACGGGCTCCCGTTCAGCAGCAGTGCGTTTGTTTTTGCTTTTGTTGTTGTGTGTTCACTTGTTGTGTTCACTTGTGTGTTGTGCGACTCATCGTTTTATCCGTATATCTTGTGTGGTTGTGTGTGTGCGTGGGTGTGGTTGTGTGTGCGTATGCATGCATATGTGTGTGTGTTCATCTCCATGGTAACGCGTAGCTCCCAGCCAGGAAGAGTCGTCCTCCACAGTGGACATGGAGCTGGAGACGCGCTCGGAGACGGGCTGCCGGGACCGGGGCCTGGGGGGCACGGTGGAGGCCAACGGCGAGGAGTGCGTCACGGGGACCTCCGTCATGTCAGCGCAGAGCCAAACCGGGGACAGCTCCTGCCCTCCCTGGCTCTTAAAGGTTCTCCCTTTCCCCCATCCCCCACGCCCGCCCTTCAACAAGCTTTGGTCAAACGATGAGGAACAGGAGCAGGAGGAGGAGGAGGAAGACTTGACCGTGACCTCTTTTCTACCTTCTGTGGTCCCCAGGAGCTCCAGGATGCCGAATTCATCCCCATGCCGGATCATTCCCGGGGCCTGGCGTCTCTGGGCCCCTCGCCCTACTCAGAGAGCGTGACTCTGCCCTACGAGGAGCTGCAGCTGCTGACTGCGGCGGCGGCGGTGGCCGTCACCACCTCGGGCTCAGGCCTCTCGGTAAGACCTCACCCGCCTTGACGCTCCCTTGATGAAGGGGGTTTTACTCTGTAGTAGCTTGCGAGTGTTGCCGGTCGGGTGGGTGGTATACGTCAATCGATGTATATCGTTGAATTGACTAGTTACAATATAATAATAGTTATAATAATATAAATTGATTTTATGTTGTAGAAATGCGCATGATGACTAGTGCAGTTAAGTGGAGTCTGCTTCTCTGGTTGCGCCCACAGACCAAACGGGTGGGCTGTGATCAGGTCAACGGGACGGAGGATGCTGCGGTCTGTAAGAGAGCAGATGCTCTACCTTACTGTGAAACCAGTGGCCATATTGCCCAGGTCTGTATCCCCCAAACTGTGTGTGTGTGTGTGTGTGTGTGTGTGTGTGTGTGTGTGTGTGTGTGTGTGTGTGTGTGTGTGTGTGTGTGTGTGTGTGTGTGTGTGTGTGTGTGTGTGTGTGTGTGTGTGTGTGTGTGTGTGTGTGTGTGTGTGTGAGAGAGTGACCTGGACCCTTTTTTTCTGTTATAGCTGCAGGAAACGGTTGCTCGTCATGAAGTGAAGATCCAGTTGCTTGAGAAACAGGTATACAAATGTTGTTGTCATCCACCTTGGTGTTGTCTCACTTTGACCGTGGCTAATCAGAGAACATGCGCTATTTTCCTGGCGGCTGATAGGTCAGCGACCAACTGAAGGAGAACGAGAAGCTCTGGGCGGCCATAAACCAGCTGACCTCACGGGACGCGGCAACAGAAGTAACCAAAAGTAACGGGACAGCTCCCTGATCACACGATGAGAACCAGGAGGGCCAGCGCGGATGGAGGGGTTGTTTTGCAACCCAGGAGACCTTTTTATCTCCTGTCTGACCTGAGAATAGGAGTGACATGAGTATGGGTAACCATTGAGGATCTAGGTCACTTTACTATCTCTTAAACCATGGTGGCCTTAATCTTAATGGCCGGATGTCCCAACATATGATGGTGATGCATATGCTTTATATGCTACCTGCGTTTTATTGGCCTTAATGCCCTTGGCACACACGTGCATGCATGCTTCACGCCATCTGAGTGGGTTGTGGTGGTCTATTGGAAGCCTCATCACAGACCGTTGTGATGTTGGCTGGATGTAGCACACTGTAGAACCTCTAACCTGGGCCACAGGTCGCGAGGCACCAAGGTGTGGTGTTCATTTACAATGTGAACTCTAAGGCTACAGCAGATAACTAAGGCACCTTAGTCTTCCCTCAGGTAAGGAGACGCAACTGTTCTGTTTTAAAGGACATGGTTGGCTTTGATTTGATGTTTTGTCATCTACTCGTAATTATTGGCTGCTGGCTAACAGCAGAAATAACACCAAGTATTGCAGATCCTCTTTTTTTTCCCCAGTGTCGATGGCAATAAGAAATAGAAAGAATCCCTGCCTTTAAACAGCAATTTCCTACCAAATAGCCAAATGTTGCAATGGCCATTGCAATAGTTTTATTTCTGAATGGCTTCTTTATCTAGTCTCATGTCAATGCTGACCATTTTATCTCGGTTTGGCAAGGTCAATTTTATTACTAAGAACAATGAGAGGTTAATGTTTTAGCACAGTCATTATGTATAGGATATGAGTTTAGTCCCAAATGGGTAACAGCAAATATTCATGTTAACCTCTATGGCATATGTTGTATGTGTGTAAGCCAAGATGGTCGAACTCATTGTCGTTGAATAATGACATCACTTTGATCAGTGTGCGAGCCAGGTGTACCTTTTGCATATTTAAAAAGATGAAACATATGGCTTTAACCCACATAACATTGTCATTTATTTAAGTCTTTACTCCTTTGACATTTCTCAAGGCAATTATTCAAACTCAATTTGCAGACGAATGCGACTTAACTTTGAACTAATTGTTTTGGACTTCTTCAGTTTTTCAGTAGGTAGTGTTACGCATTTTGGCTATTTATCATTTTGTAAAAGTACTCCTATAATTGTGTGCGTTTGTTTGTTTGCGGTTGAATGGTTTCTTGTTCAACTCGAGTGTAAATGTGTCCTCAACAAGCTGTCCTACAAGTTGCTAAATCAAACGGTGAAGTAGCTTAAAGTGCCTTACATATCCCACCTCGGTGCTGCAATTAGGTTAAGCATATGAGGAATATTTCTTCTTTTTTTTATACATGTATATGTTTTCATCCTCAAAAGAAAAAAATAGCGATGTTGTGTTCACTTTAAATAACGTTGTGCTGTTCGTGGACTGTGTGGTTTTTCCACAAACACACTTGTGTCATGCTTGTGAAAACAAATAAAAACGTGGATATATTTTGTAACATATAACGTTTTTTATTATGAGGTGGGGGGGGGGGGGGGGGAGTTGAAATTCACACACAGAAAATAAAGTTTGCAGTTCACACAATTACATAAACAACCAAGCCTCAGCATTAGAAGCGACCACTAGCTTTATATCCCTGAAAGGCCCCCAATCATCCATTATACCCATTTCATTCAGATTAAGACCTTACAAATGTATAACCCTTAGTCATATGTAATAGGTTGGAGTTCATTTCATTACCTTCCAATATTATACTTTTTTTACTTATTGCCGAGGAGGAGGAGGGCGACTTCTGATGTTCTGGCACTTCAGATTCAGATTCAGATTACTTTATTAATCCCGAGGGAAATTAAGGTGCAACAGTTGACACAGGGGGAATAAATGCACACACAAAAAATACTAATACCTAAGCTAAAAAAACAAAACAACTAACTAAATAAAAATTGTATAAACAAAAATATATTTAAATGAAATCTAAATGTATTGATAAATGAAGATAAATTTACAGTATTATTACAGTAATACGTAGGTATATACAATACACAACAATACGTATAGTGCAAATTGGCAGAATAATATATTAATAAATAACAACTGAAAAGTGACATGTGTAAAGTGAAAAGTGAATTTGAAGAGTGATTTACAGTGCGTTGACCAAAAAAATAATAATAATAAGTACGTTGGCCTCAGGTCACTGAGTCTCCACTGTCCCTCTCACGACCCGAGGTAGATGAGTTAAAGAGTCTAATGGCCACAGGAAGAAAGGACTTCCTATGGCGTTCTGTGGTGCACCTGGGTGGAATGAGTCTGTTGCTAAAGGTGCTTGGGGATATGTCGATATGTCGCTCTGCAGGTATGGGTGCAAAGAGTCTGGAGCAGTGAGGGCATGCGACCCGGTCAGGGCTGTTCTGGACGGACTGATCCAACCTGGTGCGTATTCTTACTGGACCCGTTTCACTTGTCCTCCAGTACTCTTCTTCACCTGAAAAAAGAACCAAAAAACACATTACGCTCGACAATGCATGGACAGCAGATTGTAGATATGAAATATGAATAGTACGTAATATGAGGAATTACCTCTAAACCTACCTCTGACCTGACACCCACGCCACCTTTTGGCCAGAACTTCTTCAAGTCTGTTCCTTTGAGCCTGTGTTTGGCCGTGTCGAACACTTCGCGTTCGGACCGGTGAAGCCTTTCACAGATTGCCAAGTGGTTTTCCAGTCTTTCTGATGCAAATCTTCTCTTACAGTGTTTGCACAAAAGTAGCTGGAAGCTAGCGTCTGTCTTCTCCTCTGGGATTTGGTCTGCCACTTGTGGCCTACTGGACCGCGGGACATAGGGCCTTTCTTTACCGCCTTGAGGTTCTGCCATCCGCACATGCACAGACCGCTGCTGGGATACATGTTCCGTTTCCTCAACGCTCGAGCCATGTCTCCCTGTGGGAGTGTCTGTCTTCTCCTCTGGGATTTGGTCTGCCACTTGTGGCCTACTGGACCGCGGGACATTGGGCCTTTCTTTACCGCCTTGAGGTTCTGCCATCCGCACATGCACAGACCGCTGCTGGGATACATGTTCCGTTTCCTCAACGCTCGAGCCATGTCTCCCTGTGGGAGTGTCTGTCTTCTCCTCTGGGATTTGGTCTGCCACTTGTGGCCTACTGGACCGCGGGACATAGGGACTTTCTTTACCGCCTTGAGGTTCTGCCATCCGCACATGCACAGACCGCTGCTGGGATACATGTTCCGTTTCCTCAACGCTTGAGCCATGTCTCCCTGTGGGAGCGTCTGTCTTCTCCTCTGGGATTTGGTCTGCCACTTGTGGTCTATCTTCTATAAATCTTCTCTTACAGTGTTTGCACGAGAATAGCTGGAAGCTAGCGTCTGTCTTCTCCTCTGGGATTTGGTCTGCCACTTGTGGCCTACTGGACTGCGGGACATTGGGCCTTTCTTTACCGCCTTGAGGTTCTGCCATCCGTATGGGTGCAAAGAGTCTGGAGCAGTGAGGGCATGCGACCCGGTCAGGGCTGTTCTGGACGGACTGACCAACCTGGTGCGTATTCTTACTGGACCCCTGTTTCACTTGTCCTCCAGTACTCTTCTTCACCTGAAAAAAGAACCAAAAAACACACATTACGCTTGACAATGCATGGATAGCAGATTGTAGATATGAAATATGAATAGTACGTAATATGAGGAATTACCTCTAAACCTACCTCTGACCTGACACCCGCGCCATCGATTGGCCAGAACTTCTTCAAGTCTGTTCCTTCGAGCCTGTATTTGGCCATGTCGAACACTTTGCGTTCGGACCGGTGAACCCTTTCACAGATTGCCAAGTGGTTTTCCAGTCTTTCTGATGCAAATCTTCTCTTACAGTGTTTGCACAAAAGTAGCTGGAAGCTAGCGTCTGTCTTCTCCTCTGGGATTTGGTCTGCCACTTGTGGCCTACTGGACCGCGGGACATTGGGCCTTTCTTTACCGCCTTGAGGTTCTGCCATCCGCACATGCACAGACCCCTGCTGGGATACATGTTCCGTTTCCTCAACGCTCGAGCCATGTCTCCCTGTGGAATTTCTCTCCCACCTCTTCCCTGGTGCCTTCTCCTTTGACAACTTGTGTTGTTGTTCTTCATTTGCTGGAGCCCGACCCCATTGGGACTCTCCTCTCATCTTGGCTGATAAGTGAATGCTCCTTTTACTTCTCTCTGTATCGCTGTTCAATTCCTTCACTTCCGTTCCCTCTCGGCCCCTTCTGTTGAGATGTCCACTTGTTCCTTGTCTGTGATCACTGGGCTCCTCTGCTCTTCCGGGCCTCCTGGGCAGGGAGCGTGTTTGTTTGCCCTCCAGTGTGTTCCAAGTGTCCCTCTTTCCTTCATGCCGATTGCTAACACCCTCTTCTGTCCTCGTGTCCACATCTCTTCTCCCGCCTGGTTCTCCACTCCACGTCTCAGAACTTTCGCTGTCCTCTAGGATCATCTTACTCATACGTTTCATTGTTCTCAATAGCTTCTCTTGCAAGAAGAACTCTTTCTTGTGAATCTCTTTGGCCATGCGCCATTGTCCGTACGGTAGCCAGTCCAGATCTCTTTTTGGATGTCGGGATCCTTCTGCGGCTCCATACATGAGATGTTTGCGGTGCTGTGAAGGAACTTCCACAGGGGGTTTGCTGCTGTTTTCCCCTCTGTTTCCCCTGTCCTCTGTGTGGCCTGGTCTCGGGTTGACAGTTCTCTTGTGGTGAACAGGCTTCAGTGGAATACCGTCAGGCATATCTTCATCCTCTTTTTTTCCTTGATTTTTCTTTGCAGAAATATACTTAGTTTGACAGGTGTATCCCGGTTGCTGAAAGTTCTCCGGTGTATGTAGCTGATGTCCCTTCTCTTCGCCGACTCTTTCTTTTCGTCTGCAGTCAAACATATTGTATCTGAAGCTGCTACCTCTTGATGGACTGCACTATTGTAAGTTGCTTTGTATAAAAGCGTCTGCCAAATGACTGTAATGGATGGATGGTAATCTGATGAAAAAAGCCAATTGGCAATTATTATTATTATTATTATTATTATTATTATTATTAATAATAAATGAACACAGACCAGCAACGTGATATTTAAAAGCGCCCTCTGATTGGTCTATATCATGGATGTATTAAAATAATGTATTAAAAGAACAGTGCCGGAGGCGGGGCCATTAATTCCTATGGTAGCTGCTCAGTGACGCATGAAGCCGAAAAGTGTCTGAGGATTCTGGGAGTTTGATTTTCTTTATATAAGGTCATTTAAGCCACGCCCCTCCCACAATGCATCTCGGCGGTCCGCGTTCCGACGCTCCGTTCACGTGAACGGCGGTCCGCGTTCACGTGAACGGCGGTCCGCGTTCACGTGAACGGCGGTCCGCGTTCACGTGAACGGCGGTCCGCGTTCACGTGAACGGCGGTCCGCGTTCACGTGAACGGCGGTCCGCGTTCACGTGAACGGCGGTCCGCGTTCACGTGAACGGCGGTCCGCGTTCACGTGAACGGCGGTCCGCGTTCACATTTATGGTTCACGTAGCAGCACTGCGCGTTCACGAGCTTGCTCGATGGTAGCTGTTGAATCAGGTGAGTCTTATTGATTTTATTTACAATTACATATTGTTAATTACATTATATACAATTACTTTTTGTATTGAAATGTCGCCCTTCTGTCCATCACTTTCATCATGGCCACGCAAGGCCAGCTCAAAGGCACCACAGAACTTGACACAGTCGATTATTTTGCATAATATATACCAGTTTTTATCCACCTCCTCATTGCGCTTCCTCACGGCAATCCTGTGGCCGTCGTCCAGCTGCGTAGCAATGTTCACTCTGCCTAGCGTGGCTAGCTTCATAGCATTGTCCATGTGTGCCCTGGTGTTCTCATGCTTCCTCACTTTATCAGACAGGTGCTTCATATCCCTCACTCCAGTTGTTGTCCATGTTACATCTGTCCCCCAGTTGTTTTAAAAATCAAGCAAGGAACGCAAAATAATTCATTAGCATGAGTGCATCCAGCTAGCCAGGCCTTTCTTGTGTACCAGCTACGAGAGAAGCCTTGCATATAGGTCTTCCCTTTGTCACTAGCTGCCTGATGCTGTTTGATAACAATATCAGGTTGATCTGGGCCCAGATCTTTCACCTTAAGTTTGTCCGCCAAACTTCTTCTCTCAAACGGCTCTTGAATGAGAGATTTCACTGAGTTAGGGACCGGGTTGAGTCTTGGGGTAGTGCTCACGCTCGCCATTGTATCGCATATATTTTTATTTTTTTATTATTAATAATAATGTTTGTGCAAGTGGTTTAGGGGGGGCGGCGCCCCATCGCCCCCTATGGGCCAGCCGCCACTGTTGATGCATTAAATGAACATGGATTATAAAGAACATTAATTTAATGTTAATATAATAAATAAGTCCCAACTCTTCTCCTTGTGGCATCATTGTGAAATGAGCTACCGGCCATCATCATGACGACAGAGACGCTCGCCACGTTCCGCAAGAGACTCCAAACACACCTGTTTAGAGTCCACCTGGACTCTGCTTAACCACCCCCTCCCCTTTTATGCACTATGGATTCATAGTGGCACTAAATCCTTGTGCTTTTATGACTTGGTAAATCCCTGTGCTCTGCTTTTTATGCTCTTTGTACTTTTTGTGCTTATAAGCACTTGGTTTTTTAACATATTGTACGTTCATTGTTGTTAATGCACTTTATGACATTATGCAGGCATCCTAGTAGTTTGGCCTGCAATTGGGAATGCTGGGAACTTGTTCTACTCGTATCTTTATTTACCACAGAAATAGATTGTTGTCTCTTTCAAATTACTTCTTGTAAGTCGCTTTGGATAAAAGTAAATGTAAAATGTATTAAATGTATTATTTATCACTGTGCATGGAAATGTATCATTATAAATTATACATTATTATAGGCTGTTATATATATGTTATAAAGTAAATGACGACAACGATATTACAACATTAAACTATTGGGCTAAAACCATGGATGTATCAATGAAATAAAAAATATACCGATTCAAAACGTGCTGTATCCATGGATGTACAGATGTTCCACTGTGGCTTTGACCTGCATGATGGTAGTGAATAGTAAATTACATACATGTAGTTTGTGTTACTGTTTTGTAACGGAGACTTTAATGGATGTTTATTGCATTAACTTTATGTATTCAAACATTCACGATAACGGATTTATGTTTATCGCATTCACTTTATGTATTCAAACATTCACGATAAAGGATTCACTGCATACAGCCCACGTAAGTTTTTTTAAATGATACAAATTTTGAATTACAGCCAATATCTGCAATATTTTCATTATTAGTTATTTTAATCCATCCATGATACGGACAGCAGGAAGCCTGTAGAACAGGATCTGTCACATGAACGCGCTAGCCGCGCAGTCCCGTTGGTCTGATGCGCGTTCATAATGCCTATACAAATTACTCCCTGGATGGCTGTCGGTGGTTTTTTAGGACCTAATGTTTCAAATAAGGGCTATTCAAGTGTTCGTACTGGGAAGTTAATTTCCCTAAACAAAAATGATACGCGGATTTCTAGACGTCACTTAACCCCATGTTAGTCAATGGAAAAAAAAAATTTGGGCCCAACTAGCATCACAACACAGGCACGACCAAAACGGAACACAACGTGTTTTGGAACGTGTTTAATCGATAGTGATGTGAGCCTATTAGTAGTCGCTTTAGTCATTAAATATATGATGATACATAGCTCCCCAACACAAAGTTGATCAGTGGTCCTCCTGTGTCAGGCCTTTGGAGATGACACAAATGTCCTGGATTGACATTGGAACATTTATAATAATAACGAAGCATTCATCATGAAACGAAAAGCCTGCAAGACGCTTTGCTTGGCAGTTATTTGTAGTCATGATCTGACTACAAACCTTAATGGTAACTATACCCACAATTAAATGTATGCATATATAGATGATGTTTACCAAACCTAAGCCTGTCGTTATATTATTATATTCTATATTGTCATAGTATTACATTGCTGTTTGAGAGAATACACACTTTCATACATTCGTTCCTTGTTTAGGCACACCATGTCGTGTGAAGACCTACTTTCTGTGGATTATGAAGTGTTTGGTAGAGTGCAAGGTGTATTTTTTCGAAAGTACGCTCAGGTGAGTTTATGAAGTGTGAAAACACAAATGTCAAAACACATTTTGACCGGCAGGTTTAGAATTTACCGCTTATTACTCAATTAAAAAAATGTTAATTACCGGGTAACGGGAACCCTGATATATATTGTATATTACAAAAGAAGAAGGCAACTTTTTCTCCTGGGGGGGGTAGGGAGTTGGTTGGTGGGTCGTCTATGCGTATATACACAATGGTAAAATAAGGGGTCCCTTGCACTAGATGATCCACCATATATACATATATGTGTATGTACACCAGCCAGGAAGATATGACCTGATGAAGCAAGCATTGCTTCATTGTCTCTTTCTTTTTCCCCCTTCACAGAACGAGTGCTCAACTCCAAGACCATCCGCTCCAACAGCAACGGGCTCCCGTTCAGCAGCAGTGCGTTTGTTTTTGCTTTTGTTGTTGTGTGTGTTCACTTGTGTGTTGTGTGACTCGTCGTTTTATCCGTATATCTTGTGTGTGTGCGTGGGTGTGGTTGTGTGTGCGTATGCATGCATATGTGTGTTCATCTCCATGGTAACGCGTAGCTCCCAGCCAGGAAGAGTCGTCCTCCACAGTGGACATGGAGCTGGAGGCGGGCTCGGAGACGGGCTGCCAGGACCGGGGCCTGGGGGGCACGGTGGAGGCCAACGGCGAGGAGTGCGTCACGGGGACCTCCGTCATGTCAGCGCAGAGCCAAACCGGGGACAGCTCCTGCCCTCCCTGGCGTTGAATAATGACATCACTTTGATCAGTGTGCGTGCCAGGTGTACCTTTTGCATATTTAAAAAGATGAAACATATGGCTTTAACCCACATAACATTGTAATTTATTTAAGTCTTTACTCCTTTGACATTTCTCAAGGCAATTATTCAAACTCAATTTGCAGACGAATGCGTCTTAACTTTGAACTAATTGTTTTGGACTTGTGTTACGCATTTTGGCTATTTATCATTTTGTAAAAGTACTCTTATAATTGTGTGCGTTTGTTTGTTTGCGGTTGAATGGTTTCTTGTTCAACTCGAGTGTAAATGTGTCCTCAACAAGCTGTCCTACAAGTTGCTAAATCAAACGGTGAAGTAGCTTAAAGTGCCTTACATATCCCACCTCGGTGCTGCAATTAGGTTAAGCATATGAGGAATATTTCTTCTTTTTTTGTTTATACATGTATATGTTTTCATCCTCAAAACTTTAAATAACGTTGTGCTGTTGGTGGACTGTGTTTGGTTTTTCCACAAACACACTTGTGTCATGCTTGTGAAAACAAGTAAAAAACGTGGATATATTTTGTAACATGTCATGTTTTTTTATTATGAGGTGGGGGGAGTTGAAATTCACACACAGAAAATAAAGTTTGCACAATTACATAAAAAAACAACTAAGCCTCAGCATTAGAAGCGACCACTAGGGTTATATCCCCGAGAGGCCCCCAATCATCGATTACACCCATTTCATTCAGATCAAGACCTTACAAATGTATAACCCTTAGTCCGATGTAATAGGTTTGAGTTCATTTCATTACCTTCCAATATTCAAGTTTTTTTTACTTATTGCCGATAACGAGGAGCAGGAGGGCGACTTCTGATGTTCTGGCACTTGGGGATATGTCGCTCTGCAGGTCTGGGTGCAAAGAGTCTGGAGCAGTGAGGGCATGCGACCCGGTCAGGGCTGTTCTGGACGGACTGACCAACCTGGTGCGTATTCTTACTGGACCCCTGTTTCACTTGTCCTCCAGTACTCTTCAACACCTGAAAAAAGAACCAAAAAACACACATTACGCTTGACAATGCATGGATAGCAGATTGTAGATATGAAATATGAATAATACGTAATATGAGGAATTACCTCTAAACCTACCTCTGACCTGACACCCGCGCCATCGATTGGCCAGAACTTCTTCAAGTCTGTTCCTTTGAGCCTGTGTTTGGCCGTGTCGTACACTTTGCGTTCGGACCGGTGAAGCCTTTCACAGATTGCCAAGTGGTTTTCCAGTCTTTCTGATGCAAATCTTCTCTTACAGTGTTTGCACAAAAGTAGCTGGAAGCTAGCGTCTGTCTTCTCCTCGGGGATTTGGTCTGCCACTTGTGGCCTACTGGACCGCGGGACATAGGGCCTTTCTTTACCGCCTTGAGGTTCTGCCATCCGCACATGCACAGACCGCTGCTGGGATACATGTTCCGTTTCCTCAACGCTCGAGCCATGTCTCCCTGTGGAATTTCTCTCCCACCTCTTCCCTGGTGCCTTCTCCTTTGACAACTTGTGTTGTTCTTCGTTTGCCGGAGCCCGACCCCATTGGGACTCTCCTCTCATCTTGGCTGATAAGTGAATGCTCCTTTTACTTCTCTCTGTATCGCTGTTCAATTCCTTCACTTCCGTTCCCTCTCGGCCCCTTCTGTTGAGATGTCCACTTGTTCCTTGTCTGTGATCACTGGGCTCCTCTGCTCTTCCTGGCCTCTTGGGCAGGGAGCGTGTTTGTTTGCCCTCCAGTGTGTTCCAAGTGTCCCTCTTTCCTTCATGCCGATTGCTAACACCCTCTTCTGTCCTCGTGTCCACATCTCTTCTCCCGCCTGGTTCTCCACTCCACGTCTCAGAACTTTCGCTGTCCTCTAGGATCATCTTCCTCATACGTTGCTCTGTTCTCAATAGCTTCTCTTGCAAGAGTAACTCTTTCTTGTGAATCTCTTTGGCCATGCGCCATTGTTCGTCCGGTAGCCAGTCCAGATCTCTTTTTGGATGTCGGGATCCTTCTGCGGCTCCATACATGAGATGTTTGCGGTGCTGTGAAGGAACTTCCACAGGGGGTTTGCTGCTGTTTTCCCCTCTGTTTCCCCTGTCCTCTGTGTGGCCTGGTCTCGGGTTGACAGTTCTCTTGTGGTGAACAGGCTTCAGTGGAATACCGTCAGGCACATCTTCATCCTCTTTTTTTCCTCGATTTTTCTTTGCAGAAATATACTTAGTTTGACAGGTGTATCCCGGCTGCTGAAAGTTCTCCGGTGTATGTAGCTGATGTCCCTTCTCTTCGCCGACTCTTTCTTTTCGTCTGCTGTCAAACATATTGTATCTGAAGCTGCTTGTGATGGATGGATGGTAATCTGATGAAAAAAGCCAATTGAAGAATGCAAATGAACACAGACATGCAGAAACAACGATAGGCGTATGTACCGATCATGGAGTGTAGCCACACAGTATTCTGCTGACGATTGGCTGCACATTCAGCAGATTCCTGTGGCACTAAGCGTATATATCTATCTATCTTGTATGGTATCTTGTGGCATTTCGACTATTCATTGTTAAGCCTGGTTTGTGTCAGAGTGTAAAGTGATAACTTGTGGAAACTGCACTTACTGTTATGTTTGGCGATTTCGATTTGCCCTGTTGTCATCCGTTGCCTAGAAACGGGATATTTTAAAGCGCCCTCTGATTGGTCTATATCTGAGAGCCACGTGACGTTTCCACTTCCGCCGATAAAGTCAAACTCGGTGTTTTTTTGTATGTTGTCCACCACAGTTTGTCTACCCAAATCTTTTTTTACGGTACCCTAAAATTCATTTGGTAAGATGATCGTCGTTATCTTCATTCGTGGTAGTCTAAGATCTCAGTAATTGTATTGAATGACTCCCTGCTTTATTTAGGCGGAGTTGCATGTGCCTAGCATCACAACACAGGCACGACCAAAACGGAACACGACGTGTTTTGGAACGTGTTTAATCGATAGTGATGTGAGCCTATTAGTCGCTTTAGTCATTAATGATGATACATAGCTCCCCAACACAAAGTTGATCAGTGGTCCTCCTGTGTCAGGCCTTTGGAGATGACACAAATGTCCTGGATTGACATTGGAACATTTATAATAATAACAACGAAGCATTTCATGTTAGTCTTGATGGTAGTTTGTAGTCATGGTCTGACTACAAACCTTAATGTAAACTATTCCCACAATTAAATGTATGCATATATAGATTATGTTTACCAAACCTAAGCCTGTCGTTATATTATTATATTCTATATTATCATAGTATTACATTGCTGTTTGAGAGAATACACACTTTCATACATTCGTTCCTTGTTTAGGCACACCATGTCGTGTGAAGACCTACTTTCTGTGGATTATGAAGTGTTTGGTAGAGTGCAAGGTGTATTTTTTCGAAAGTACGCTCAGGTGAGTTTATGAAGTGTGAAAACAACATATTAAATGGATTTCTTAAGTTCCTTGTCAATACCAATATCAATGTGATTCACCTTTTCAGGCAGAAGGGAACAAGCTGGGTTTGGTTGGCTGGATCAGAAACACTGAGGCGGGGACCGTAGAGGGACAGCTACAAGGCCCACGAAGCAGGGTGACCCAGATGCAAGACTGGCTGAGGACCACCGGCAGCCCACAGTCACGGATAACCAAAGCAGAGTTCAAGAATGAGCAGAATATTCAATGTCTAGAGCATGCAAGTTTTAAAGTAGTAAAGTAGTAAAAATATAATTTTAAAATAGTAGTATTTATTTGGTTTATTTAAATTAATGGATTGCATCTAATGCATAACATCCAGCATGTATATTTATTTACTTGGAATAGTTCCAGCTAGCCTATTTGCATATTGAGAAACGCAAATCAATTGCAAAGAGAACGTAATTTAAGGCTCTTCATTCCATAGCAACGCTTCCCCTAATTGTATTACCTTTTAATAATGTGTTTATGGCCAGAACATTTGAATACCTCTTGGTCATTGTATTGACCTACAATCTTCATCCCCTTTCGAAGTAACTCGTGAGTTCTTAAAAGTACCCATAGCCATTCACATTAAAATAAATGGCACTACCAAGCGACATTTGACTTGTGTTTATACTGGTGTATTATACCTCTGTTTATACCTCTACTAGGTTTACCCAACAGTAAACACCAGGTGACAAGGAGCAACACCTGAGCTACCAAAGGAACGAAGACGGTGGTGGTGGTCCTTCATGCCGCTAGAGGGCAGGCTAGGCTAGGCTAGGCTAGGCTGTAAAGGTTCAACGGAAAATACCATTTTCTTTGACTGTAAACAAACCAGTTCGGTTGACGGGTTGGATTGAGAGAGTGAAGGCGTACTCTAATGCATTTGAAGTTGCAATGGTGGTTTTCTATTTAACGTATAACAACATGTCACTTCGACAACTCTTCGCGGTCGGGCAACTGTCGAATCTCACAAGCTATTACCGGGAATAATGGCGGGCAACCTGGGCAGGGGCTTTAGCGGACTTGTGCTTTAATTGAGTCTTTATTAACCATACGCAATGATCAAGTGTTTATCTGCCGATGTCCAGAGCAAAATTCGCTCTGGAGTCGCGATAGCCTCGCTTCAGCAAACCGTCGAAGAGCTGGTTCTCAACAGCGTGGACGCAGGGGCGACGTGTGTGTGTGTGCGTGTGGACACGAAGGCGTTCAGAGTTCAGGTGGTTGACAACGGGTCAGGGATGGACGCGGAGGACCTGGAGCGTGTTGGAGACCGGTACTGTACTAGTAAATGCAGTTCGGTCGAGGACCTGGACAACCTGACGTTTTATGGATTTCGTGGGGAGGCACTTGCGAGTATAGTTTCTCTGGCGACGCTGGTAGAAATATCATCAAGAACAAAACTGTCCGTCAAAACACACGCGAAGGTCTTCAGGAATGGGAAGGCGCCGGGCGTCTTCGAAGCCGAGACTTCCCGTCCCTCGGCCGGCACCACGTTTACCATTTGTAACTTGTTCCACAACATGCCGGTCAGGAGGAATCGAATGGACCCCGTCCTTGAAGCCGAGCGCGTCCGACAGCGAGTCGAGGCCATCTCTCTGATGCACCCATCTGTGTCTTTTACGTTGAAAAATGATGTAACGGGAGCCATGCTGGCACAGCTCTCGAAAGCAGGAAACACATACCACCGATTTGTCCAGATATATGGCTTGGGCCGAGCGCAGCATCTTCGAGACGTCAGTCACAGCCAGGCACAATTTCAAGTAAGCGGTCACATAGGTATAGAGGGTCACTACAACAAAAGTTTACAGTTCTTATATGTCAATGAAAGACTACTTCTGAAAACGCGTCTCCACAAGTTGCTTAATTTCCTCCTTCGGAAGCTTAACAGTTCAATTCAGAAGTATGACAGCCCAGGCGGCCAGTCTACCATCAGGAGCCCAACGCACAAACGGGGCCAAGAGCTACATGCAATATATGTCATCAACATTAAATGCTGCTACTCAGAATATGACATTTGTCTTGATCCATCGAAAACTCTGATAGAGTTTAAAGACTGGGATGGAATTTTGTTGTGTCTTGAACAGACCGTTAAAGCATTTCTGAGCAGAGAAAATTTGGTGGCTGACCTCTCGCAAGAGGATTTAGACTATGCTCAAAACCTGCTGTGTGCATCAGAGCAAGAAGGGAGGTCCGGTTGCCATGGTACCCAATTCACGACAGCAGAGGCCTCTCTTAACAATCTTGTTGGCACACTATCGTCAGTGCCAGTTCATCGAAAGCGTGCGGTAGACTGTGTGCTTGAAGAAAGTGTCGGCCAGGCATGTGTTCAGGATGGCATCACAAGCAAAGCAAGCACTGAGGAAGAAGAATTTGAGGGGGAATGTGGTGCAAGGGAGATGGAATCAAAACAAAATCAAAGGCCGGCGTGTGAAGTATCGGGGAGCGGAGCTGGGGCTGGTGGTATTGGATGCATGAGTGCGATGGATCAGCGAGATGTTGGGAAAACGGAAGACAATGGGGATGTGAGGCACATCGTCAAACGTGACAACGCTACAGCATTGCCAGCCATTACACAAGAAACATCTGTCAATCAACAGAGCTCAAATAATCATGGACAGTCTGTAGAGCTGTTCAGAAAGATCTGTATAGCAGAGCCATACATTCATGAAAGTCTGCAGCTTCAGAGCCACGATGATGGCCCAACATTTTGCCAACCAGTTTCAACAAAAACATTTAAAGAGAACACAGGCTTGTTT